>VWYH01009546.1:225915-484059 GCA_013399365.1 Pampusana beccarii | reverse complement strand
CGCAGGCTCCGCCCCCGCCTGCCGCAGGCCACGCCCCTCCCGGCCGGGCGGGCGGCCCGGGAGACCCGGCCGGGCCCCGCCGTTAAATAACGCGGCCCGGAGCGGCGCCCGGTTCCGCCGCTCGGCCCCGGTGCTGCCTCAGGGGGTTTTACCCGGGCGGGGTGACGCGAGAGCCGCGGTGATCGTGCCCTTTGTGGCGGCGCGGGGTGAGGGGGAAGCGCGGGAGTCCCCGGCGGGTCGGGGCCCGGCGGCCTCCGCGTTTTGTGATGCAGGGAGTCGGGGCGATGGTTATCTCATCTCCCTGAATAACAACGGCGGAGCACGGCTGTGTAAAGCTTTATATCACCCTGACATAAAGTGTATGCCCAGCAGGGGCCATTACGGGCCGGATCGGTCTGGGCCGCTCCTGTAGCCTCGTCTTTGCAAATGTAAATAAAAGCAGTGCACCTCGTGAATATTGTCCATCGGTCTCCTTTTGAGGGTAAAATACCCCGAACCACCTTTCTGCCATGCGACCGGGAATCGCGATGGGCCCTGGGTGTCGGGAGCTGCAGAAACGGGGCCATTTGCTGTGGACTTCACCCGGAAAAAGGCCAAGGGTTTCGTGTATTTTTTGCGTTTCTTTCACCAGTCGTAAGCACTCAGCTGTTGTATCTGGCACAGCATCATTTCTCTGGAGATACGGGCGCCAAAGTGGAATTAAGCAGACAAAAGACCTAAAATATTTTTTTTTTCAAGTATTCCACTTACAATCGACGAGATTTTTAGGTGTTAAATGCAATCTGTAATACTGCTATAATGCTATTAGCAAAGTGCTTAATCTCTGCTAGACTCTGAGGTTAGCACCTTCTTCAAGTCAATGGGCTAAGAAAGGGGTGAATTTCCATGTGCTCTCTCCTCCTGTTTTTCCCCCAAAGACACACTGAGACCTGTAAAAGTCAGTTTAATTTACATCAGTAGGTTTAGATCACACCCAGGGGCTTATTTGCTTCAATAGAAAAGTCATCCTGCCTGAATGGAGGACATTTCTAAAATAATTGCAACTAAAATTATGTGAGGGCTTTTTTGTTTTTTAAAGTTTTTCCCAAAATGTCCTTCCAGTCTGAAATGAGCAACACTACTCAGGTTGAAATTTAGGTCACTTGCACGGCAAATAAAGATGAATCAAAAACATTACAGAATGTGGTAATATACTCACCAGGTAAGTCTGGAGGACGAAATCTTTATTGGCAAATTCGCATCTTGCCTCACACCAACTTGAAACAATTATTGTCGCGAAAAGAAGGTCAAACTGATAAGGCCCAACTTGTTAAATATATAATCTTTAAGACTTGGCCCTTCAACTAGTCATATAGGTAGATGGTGCACCCTTACTACTGTCCTGAAAGTCCAGAAGCTCTGCCTGAATCAGCTGTGTGAACCAAGACCGCGGGGATTTGCCTTTGTCTGCATCTTCACAGGTTTTTAGACATTAAGTCTTGGTCCTCCTGCTGCTCTAAACGGTCCAAGAGTTTTGGATTGGTACAGGAGGAAACTGATGTAGGGCCTGTTGAACAACGACCGATTGCGGTTGTTTTTTTAAGGGCGATTTTTTTTTTTTTTTTGCAGCGCGATGTATGCAAGCGAGGTGTTTGTATGTGTATGCAAAATATTCCACTGTATTGCAAGAGCTTCACATTTCTCTGTAACTTGCTGTGTACTTATTTGTACTATGTGACCAAACCTGATCCCACAAACACTCCCAAGCTGAAGCGCAGGAGTAGGCCAGTACTCTTCAGCGGGACTTGCTACTTGTTTGAGTATCGATTATCTACAAATGGCAGCACGGCAAGAAGAATAAAGTAGAATTTTGCTGGCAATAAGTGTAGGAGGCACCAGTTTTGCTACACCACATGTTCAGAGTCACATGACTCTTAAAAATTATGACTCTTAAAAAATTAGTCTTCTTATTGTCTTCTGATTTTAGCATTGTGAAAGTCCTTATATTGAAGAGTTGCAAACTCCAAGGCCCACAAACTTTAAAAAATATTAAACTTGTGCTTTTGGTCTTAACTACGTCTCCTGAAAGACTCGCAGAGTCAGGTTTTGCGATATTTCGTATTCCCATGACATACCAAAATTCAGTACTTCCCCTCCCCCTTTCAGTTTTTTACCCCTTTTTAAAGATTGTACTTTTTCAGATGAAATACACTGACCTTCTTGATCACAAGGGGCGTTTCACTGGAGCCAGGACTCTGGATGACTGTAAACATGATTTAACAGAGAACATAGGAGCCGTATGGTTTTTATCCACTGAGATATGTTACTTCTGTGGAAAACATAAGAAAAAAGACTTTCAGGAAATAATGAGAGGCTCAGAATATCTTAAAACTTTTCTTCTTTTTTTCCTCTTTTCTCAAAATGCGTCATGTAATATCACATTACATGACTGAAATGAAAACATCCAATTTCTTTTTACAGATCAGCCACAGTGACCTCTGTGATTTATGCTCATGGCGCTGGAAATGTTTGATATGAGGCAAGGGCCAACTTGTAAAAATAAATCTTATATTTTCTTCCCCCTCTGTTTTGCCTTGTGTTGAGGACATTTGCTGCCTTTCTGGAGAAGCTTCAACAATCCATGCATTATGTATGAAGTTAAAACTTCTACAACAAATGCCCAGCAAAGACTGGCAGACCTGTGTTTACTGTTCTGCAGTATATGTTACTACACCGTCTTGCAATATTAAACCTGGCCCCAAACTAGACTTTGGAACCAGGCAGCATGCCCAAAATTGTGATAATCTCCTCCATAACAACAGAAAAAAAATAAAATAACATTGCTGAAAGCTGAAAACTGTAGTTTCAGTCCCCAAACTCCTAATGTACTTAAATTTATAAGTTCTTCTAAATTACATTATGTGCACTTACATTATGTAAAAATCCATACTAAAAGTCTTGCGGACTGGTCCAAGTCCTGCTCTCCTGTGTAGTGCACATGAGAAAACCCTCGCTGTCAGAGAGAGTGAGAACAGAGCTCATCAGGCAACAGGAAGCTTTTTCCTGAATTTAAAGTATTTTGAGGGTTAGTGGGGATGTTTGTCTCAAACAGCTGAGTAGCAGAGTACCCAGCCCAGACCTGGCAGCCGGGCATCGGCCACGTTTCGTTCTTTTGCAGAGGGACTCTCTCATTTTAGATTCATACTTAGGCAGCTATTAAATCTGGCTCGTCGTGTGGTTAAGGCACAAATGGGATTTAGGGGATCTGGGCTCAGTCCCAGCTCTGCCACAGACTTCCTGCGTGATCCTGGGTGAGTCTTCTCACAGGGCTCACAAAATCTGGCACGTTTGGTTTTGGTGTTTTTTTAAAAAAAAAAAAACAAACAAAAAAAACCAAAACAAACAAACAAACAAACAACCAAACACAAAAAAAAACAAACCAAAAAACTCTAGCAGTCAAGTCATTACATGAAATTCTCCATTCACTGGCATGACTAGATAAATAAAGTAAATACGCAGTGTTTTAGCTTTTAGGGAGATAAGCTTGAAACCATGATCAGAGTGTAACCTAATGGCTCGAAGTTAGAGAGCAAATTTTAGAAGTCCTTTCTAAGATGGGTGTCTGGGCTGTGAGCTGGGATGTAAACTTTTACAGTCTTCATTTCTGCGCAACAATTTCTGTTTGTAAAGTCAGGATCATTTTGTTGCTCTGCTTACAAAATTGCCCCTAAATTGTTTGTGCGACGTTCGGATGAGACCGAGACTAGAAAACAGGCAGGATCTCTTACGAGGAGGCTTTATCAGTGCTTTTGTGGCTCGTTTTTGAATTTCCCCTTTGCACAAATTACTTCTTGCAGCGTTATTTCAGCAACAATAAAAGAAGATCCCGTCGCGTCAGATTATTCCCCTGGTGTGCACAGGAAACGCTGCAGCGGGACCGGACCCGCTCTCAGATTTGACTTAACGCGCTCACATGATTACATTTACTAAGCGAAGACGCAGACGAGACGGTGATGAGAAAGCTGGGAGCAACCGGGTTCTTGCAACACCAGGAAAGCCGTGGAGCTGTTGTGCAGTCACCATGCAGAAGGTCCCCGCGCCCTCCCCCTCAAGAATGTGCCTGGCTCTTGCAGTAGTAACTATCTCCTCAGCCCAGATTCAGTTACCAGGCTCCCTCTCATCAACAGCAGCTTTTTTTTTTTTTTCCTTCCCCCCCTTTGCATTCTAGACCAAAGTGCTGCATTCTTTAAAAATGCATTCGTAGGTATTTTTTTTTTTATGCTCGGCTCAAATGTGAACGTTTCGTTACTTTCCAAGCAGCACATTTAACAGAGAAGAGTTTATTTTTATAATGAGAAAGAGATTGCAGGGTTTTTCTTTCACTTTTATACATCCTGTCTGTATAAACTCACGGATTTCAAGTCCTGCAAGGCACGTTGACGGTACAGCTATTAAAGATTTTCTATTTGACCTTGATTTTGTTTTGTTTTCGCTGCGTATGAACTTTAACAGACTTGAAGCACGACACGTCCTTTCTTTTTTACTTCTCACAGTACACATAGCATAGGAAAAAATGTGCAAATAGAAGCTTGTTCAATAGCATGTAGATTTCTCAAAGAAAATCTATCACTTCCCTGAGGCTCGTTTTGCTCAGCCTCCAGTTTTGTTCCCGTATTTGTTCTGCAAATGGACCCTTTTCGAAATGACGGCACACCGTGGCGCGTGTTCTCTTTTCTTATAACTCGTGGGGTGAAAGATCTCTGGGATCTTACAGTTGTTTATTCAAACACACATTAGGTGCTTGATAGGGTATATCACAATAGCAATAAGAGCAGCGTTGTTGCTACCGTGGTGATAGGAAGAGAATAAAGATTTGCAGGGAGAAGTAATTGCTTTTATTAGATGTAGCAGGAACAGAGAAGAGGTTTCAGGCGTGCCAGCCCTTCCTCAGGACTGAAAACAGAAACGAACTTCAAGCACACTTACGTTTGTGCTGTGAGGACAAATACATTGGTGAAATACAAATGATGTTAAAAAGGCTGCTTGAGAAGATAAACAAGCTGAAGATAACGAAGTCAAACCCTCTGCCCAGAATGGCTCAGTTATCAGCACCACAGGCCCTAAACTTTTATTGTAACTTTCCAAATCGTCCTTCCCAGTATCACGTGGCCTTCACGCTGAATATCAAGAGTCGGATCTAGAGACCGCCTGTTAATCCTCTCCCTTTCTTGACTGGTTTGAGCTTCCAGCCTTCTCACTCTCAATTTTATAAATTACTACTTTCCATTGCTTGGATATGGCAAAATAAAAAGCATATTTACCCATGCTAATTAGCACCTGACATCATTCTTCAATTAAAAAAAAAGTCTAATATTAAAAGCCCAACCCTGAACTGACTACTCATGCATACAGAGGTAGGTGTACGGTGAACTGGTTCTAAAATTGTAGCCTAAATATAATGGTTTGATATGATGACATGCTGAAATTCTGTATTTAATACAACTTTCCTCACTCCATTAGCGAGCTCTGTTCACACTTGTTACCACATAAGTTGATCTACATGAAAAATCCAAGTTCTAACAGAGCTCACAAGTCTGTAAAACCGGAGTTTTACAGCCACATTTCAATCCCAACACATGCTGTGCTGTAGGTGTGATTCAAATGTCACCTTTTCTCCCCCTTCTCCTTTTAGGGGTCATTTTCCATTTTGCCTCCTCTTTGTTTTGATCTTAAACAAATTGAATTGAAATTTCAGGCACACCGATCATATTTACAAGAGGGTGTATAATCAAAATAGTGGAAATAGCCTGTCAGAGTTTCACAAGATGTTCCCAACCGGGAAGGCGTCTCTAGATGAATTCCTTTACTTTCTATGGCATATTCCAAGTGCATTTAAAGACCAAAACTGCCTTAAAGGGTGGCAGTTACTGCTGTTTGCAGTTACGATGTGGAGGCAGATCCTTAAGAACTGACCCATGGGCAAGGAAACAAAATCTGCCTTAAGACAGCGGAGACAGTGAAGGAGTCTATGCACATCAATTCAGAGTTAAGGAAGTCTCCCTATTGTAAAGTTTTTGTAAGATTATCCTATATTCTGTCAGGTGTAATCCCTAGGAACAACATGGTGAGTTCAGTTTTAATATTTTGAGACACACTTTTGCAAAAGTATTTAGCATAGGGTGTGTTCTTGCACTCAGCCATGGTGCTATTAAAGCACTTAAATGCCCGAGTTGTAGGGCAGAAAGAATGGGATACAAAAAAGCAATGTTGTGATTCTTTCAGAAACTTTCATGGCGTTAAAAATAATTGTCTCTCATAAACTGAAAGTGCTGATGCATTAATAATGGATGATGGGATTCTTGCACATGTGTTTATTAATTTATAAACACCACACAGCCTCAGAATGAAAGGTGCTCTATAAATAGAAAGCTAATATTGATCAATCCTGAAGTGTATTACCATTCTTGGAGGGCTGCAACGTTTTTTCTTCTTCCTAAGCTGATAACAGAAAGAATTCCCCGAGCTTGGCTCTTTGTTATCATTATTTGTTTCTTCCTACAGCTGCTATTGTACTTTCATCAACGCTTCCTCCTTGTATCAGAAATGCAGGGAAAAGAAAAAATCTGAGGCTTCTAAACGTTATTGTGAATGCTGCAGAGCTGGTATGACAAAAATGTGCATTTGAAAGGTTATAAAAAAAGACAAGCAATTGTTTAAAATGAGGTATTAGCATGACAGTTGACAAAGGCATGGTATGTCGCCAGATCTCACTGGTTTCTAATGCTGCTTAATGAGAACAAGTATCCCTTGATCTGAGCGAGCGTTGCCTCACGTGTTCTTACACACACAGCCAACGTGCTTCCCCATTTTGAGAATTATTGTTCCAACACCATAAGAAGATATCGTTTTACTTCAAAACACATTAGCTTTGCTTTTTTTTTCCTCCCTCCCCTTTCACAACAGACTAGTAACCCGATCCCCGGCCGTACATTTGTTGTGTTTATTTGATTTACATTTTTCTGCTTCCCTCTTCTTGCAAAAATAACGTTTTTGCGACTGTGCGAGACGGCGCAGTCCGTGCTGTGATAAACAGGTGATGAACATTTGCCATCTATGTTCTGGGTTAAAGGGGGGCGGGGGAAACAGAAAAACCCACACTTCCCAGATCTAAGAAGCTTTCAAGTAACTTTCGAAACCCAGCCCGAAGCGCAGGCTCTTTGCACAGCACCCACAGCTCCTGCCGTGCTGATTTACACCAACATTGCCCAAAAAATCCCAAAAGGGAGGTTTTGTCCATACCCCGGCTCAGCCAGACGGCTCTTGATAGCCAGCCAGTCTCAGAAAAAAACCTGCCAGATTTTAAGAAATGTAATCAAATGCTGAGTTCCTGCTTACCCAGGGCACCATCCCTACCAAGATCTTTCCCTGCTGGGATGCGGCGGGGGCTGCTCAGAGCTTCAGCTGGCGCGTATCAATATCACACTATTGCCTTTAATGGAGCTACAGAAATTTCCAGCAGCTGTGACTCCACCGCAGCATTTTACCCTGCTCAAGAGGAGTTTTGGTTTTAAAACCTTCTATTCTGGGGGGCGGAATCGTGCGGCGATGGGCAGGCCGTGGGTGGACGCGGCAGCCCCCCAAGTCTGCCCGCCAACAAGCGGCATTTCCACTCGCGTGGAAATTCAAAATTGGACATTGGTGTTTTGCTACGATGGAAGTATTGTATATGGGACAGAGTAATACCTTCCCTGTGGCCTGTTTGTGTCAGGATAGTATTAAAAGTAAATCGTCAGATTTTGCTTCATTTTTGCCATTGTTACATTACTTCCTGTATGACTTCTTTTTTTTTCCCCTCTCAAAAGAAATCAGCTATTACTTCATATGGAAGCTTTTGAGAGGACTTTTAAAAAAATAAATTAACGTAAGTGGAAATTTTTCTACAGTTTAAAAGCCTGTTTTCAAACGGGGCGCTGTGAGGCCTCGCAGTAACACAAGCAACTGGGGACACTTTAAGCTTAAGCTACTGGCATCAGACAAAGAGGAAGGTGGCGTTCTGTAGAAGCAAATGCAAAAACTAAACCATCGGAAATGAAATGACAGGTAGAATTGAAAGGTAACCCCCTTTCAGTTTACTCATCTTAGATGGTGTTACTGCAGGTTAAATAGTATAAACATTTTATATGGGACTTTTTTATACGAGACCATTCTTCCAAAGTTGGAGGATGTTAGGGTTCTATAATAGTGAAGTTTCTATTAACACAGTTTGGGAGAAGACAGCTTGTTTCTGTGATTAAGCAAGCAGGGCATTTATAAAGTCTATATATGATAATCGGAAAGTATATGTATATGCGTACTTAGAGGAAGAAAGCAGAATGACTGGAGTGTACTGCAGTAACTAGCTATTGATATTGCAGAGAAGCAGACCTCTCTCCCAGGTCTCCTAATAACAGCTCTTGGTGCTCACAAAATCCTTGCCCAGCAGATGCAACCGTGGCTTTATCAAGAACTTCTGGTGACACTGTGAACCATGAGAGTGAAAAAGCGCTTCCTGCTGCAGGGCTCCTGCCCCTGCCGCAGGAGCAGCACAGACCAGTTTGTTTCAGACATTACATCTTTATCAGGCTGCGTGGTGCATTAAAACCTTTAATGCAGCGCACAGGAGTTTAGAAAAACGTGTGAACTGGTGGTGCTGTGTCCTCTGGCGTTGTAGATTTGGATAAATACCTTTAGCAAATGTGGAAAGGTGATAGTGAATGGGATCATTTTGTAGAGTATAAGAAGAGCTCAACAGTCTATTCTGCTGGGGTAGAGGCCAAAATGGTTTTAGACATTTGTTATCAAAGGTGGGTTTTCAAGAGAAAATGGGAACTCGGTGGAGTTTTGCAAATCCGCGTAAAGTTGGATGTCTGCTTTAGGCGTGTAATTATTTTAATTTGGGTATGTAAACCAGCTAATTATACACGGAAACAACTAACTGGGCAAATTTTAATTTCCTTTTACCTACACAGGCACTCAGGAGAAATGAGAACTCTGCATTTCCTACCTGCACCAACACCAAAAAGATCTAAGGTCCTGTGTCCTGCTCGGGCTCCCGGTACAGAACGGTCTTTGAAGTGATGCGGCCGTGTAGTTTCCAGTGCCCCCGGCCGTGTGGGCTTGCTGACCGCCCCCCTTCTCCTTTCATGCTGCCCCCCGGGAGCTCAGCTTTGCTGAGCTCTTCCTCCAGCCCAGGACTTTGCACTCAGTTTCTGTGCTGCCCCTTGTTCTGTTACCTTTTAGATTTGTGCACAAAGGCAGAGAGAAGAAAGGAAACACGGGATGTGTCTTTCTGGGTTTATCAAGAGGATTTTTATTTTTTTTTTTAAAGAAGTTGCAGTGAATATAGATAGACGAGAGAAAGAGCCAGTGTGCATATGTACCGCCAGATACAGGAATATCTCAATAGGCGTTTTACTATCCTCTCCGTTTCCCTACCCCTAGCAACATGCTGACAAATCGAGAACTGCCATCCTATATACAGTGCTCCAGCTGTCAGCCGCGAGCAGCGCGTCTCCTTGCCCGAGTACAGCCTGGCCTTTGTTCCAGCTTCGAAAATAAAATCACCAGTTGTAAAATACAGGGGAAAGGATCCCTTTCTATGGGAGGAACGTCACTAATCCTTCTCAAAGGTTCATAACTGCATTAACTGCTTTGAATGAGAGGCCACGTGCTGAATGATAATGGATTTGTAGTAACAGTGTGGCTTGTATTTAATATAATAACAACCAGTTACCTAAAGTCAACAGATCCACTACACTCATCTACTGTTTAATTTTATAAATATTTTCATTGATTTAAATTATTCTTGGTGAGAAATAATTGTCGTCTGAAGAGCCTTTGTTTCTACATGATCATTTTTCAAGGGAGGAAAAGGACTTTTTGAAGATGGCTGTGACTATATACAATTTTTGGAGCTGGTTCAGAAAGAGTCTCACACTAGGTTAATGTCTTAGACTTTCATGTCTTGCGTCTTAGGAACAGGTCAAAGGTACCGTGAGTTTTGTGGGGCTTTCAAAAGTACTGCGTAGGAGTCAGTGCCTTACAGGGGCACAATCTGCAGAGGTAGCACAACTCTTACTTCAAACCATCCACAGTTTAATTAAAAGTCATAGATGGCTGTAGGAACAACAGAACCACTGCTGCGTACTCGTACAAGTACTTCACAAATAGTGGTAGGCACCACCATACCTATTTTATAGGTGGAGAAACTGAGGCTTGAGGAGGCACAGGATTTTCCCCAAGACACCACAACTATGAGACACAGCCGCTGGGCCAAGTGTATAAAACCCTTAAAGAATACTGTACAATAGCCATATGACATGTTCTAATGAACCAAAACTATGGATCTGTCAGCGATTGGCCAAAGGAAGAACAGAATGGGAAGATGCAATGGTGTGGGATTAGCTAGGCAGGGCTGCTCTGTGCTGAGGTATTTGCAAGCGCATCCTTTTTTATCACCAAGATGGAGGAAATAATTTTTTGTCCTTTTCTTCTTTGTTCAAAGAAATTCAAGGGCTGGATTTGCCCTTCATCTGGGACTTCTGCCTAAAAGGGCAGTGTGGTTGGGATTTCTGTGCAGTAGCTTTTCTCAGAAACGTTGGATTTATTCAGCACACGATTACAGTTGATTCACACACGTGCAGCAAGTTTGATGCATCCTGGATACATCAGGTTTATCCTACATGCCATTACACAGCACATGTGCACGTATTTCCACCCAAGAAATCCCAGACGGAAATGCATCAGCCCCAGATTAGCTCTTCATAGCCGAGGAAGGGCTGAGTGGATTAGGGAGCCACTGGCTGTGAGGAATATATTGATTCACGGCTTTGGAGACAATACCCATCATCTCCAGTGCAAAATCCCGAGGGGAAATATGGGAAATTTCCATTAGCAAGTCAGCTTCATTTCCCCCCATTCATTGCTGTAGGTTGCTCAGGATTGAATCTGCCCAAACCCCCTTTCATCCCTCAATATTCAGGAAGCACCAGCCAGGCTCTGATTTCCCTGAGAAAGGCTGCAGTGTCACCGCAGCACCTCGGGCCTTTGCAGTCAGATGCAGACGACCGTAATCCAAGTTTTTCAAAAACAAAGGAATCCTAATTAGATGGAATATTAGAGACTCTCATCTGGGACTCTTATTATTTGCAAGCCAAAGGTGATTAGGAAATGTCCATATTTTTTTTTTTAAAAATCCCTGAAACTGCTCCTTTAGTTTGCAGCAGCCCCTCCTAACACAACAGGACAAAATAGTGTGTAATATTTCCAAACTCTATTAAAAGGATGGTGCCTTGAACTAAAATGTTTGTTAATACAAGAGGAAAGCCAGTTTGCACATGAAATGAATAAACTCAAGTATTATTAATATAATATCGTGCAAAGCAATAAAGAAGAGTAAGCGCTGCAAAAGCAGGAAATCACTAGGGAGGGTATCTGCTGCCCCAAGACTTTAAGTTGGAATGAATTCCTAGAATCTTAAACACTAATTTAAAATTGCTCCATTGCGGATTTATTTTGAATATCGTATCTTGTCAGTAGACAAAGGGTAAGGAACACTAAGGGGCTGTGTTAAAAGCAGTCATAGTAATCAAGGTCAGATGTCTCCATAAACTGACAAGTATTCAGATGTACTGTATTTCTCTGTTTCACTTGTAGAATTTTCTTCCCCCGTATCTTTTAATTTGCCAAATGATTCGAGAGAGAGCAAACCACCTACATTTAATTAGCTTTATAAATCAAAGGTGACAATTCTTTGGTAACCTGTATTATTTCTCAGCGCGGCAAGCTAGAAAAATGTCGACAAGTTTATTTATTGACCTGTTGTGTTTTGCAAGGACAGCCAATGTTATATTGATCCAGCTATCCAAAATACTGTAGCAGGGGCAATAACATTCAAGTGCCAGTGTCTCACATTATCACTATTCTGTAATCTCCCCCCCAGCCGTTAAGAAAATGCAAATGCACCCATCCCCCCGAGCTGCCCTCCTCTCGCTTTCTAGAAGGATCCTTTTTGTTAGAAATTAAACGGAGAACAGAGACCTGCAGATTTCCTTGGCATATAGTTTGCTTCTTTCATCGGAAGCCGTCATTAGTAACTACTGTTGCAACTTTAATTATATCTTCACTAACAGCTCCCCCACCCCCAGCACTTTCTGTAAACCTCCCTTTGTATGGCCCAGGAATCCGATCCTGCAATTCTTCATGGGAAAACCTCTATTGAAGTCAGTGGGGTTGACTTCTGATTTCCTTAGGTCTCCCTTCTCTAACATACGTATTTAAGGTGTAGGCTTCTCTTGCTGACGCTTAAAAGTAGGAATGTGCAGAAGCGTTTGGGAGATCAGGATTTCCATTTTCAGTTCAAGATAAAATGAAAAAATAAATGAAGACTTCAGTATTTGACCTATTGGGATACCTCACTTGACAATCACTCATGAGTTAGGGTGACAAGGTCACGTTCCTTATTCTTTATTCATTTAACCGTTTTATAATTATAAATAGCAATGGAAAGCAAGCAATCTTCACAGTTAATAATCTTCCCAGACCCCAGGGTACAGATCTGGAAAATGGAGGAAACAATGGGGAAAAGTTTAAAAATCTTTTCCATAATTTATTACTGTCAGGTAAAGGAAAAAAAAAAAGAAGACTATTTGGAAATGGGAATTCATTTATATTTCTAGCAAAATCCACACTGAACGTAGCAGTCAGTTGAAAAGATGCAGAAGACACTAAAAATAGGCCTGGATTATTATTATTATTAAATGGCTGTTCCCTTTTTCCCTTGCGCATTCTTATGCAAATATTGTTAGTTTCGCCACCTCCAATGATCCTTAATTCCCACCGAAACCCCTGAGAGCCGAAGGTCTTCATCATCACACCATTATTTGATATATTAAACCAGGGCCGAGGACGGCGGCTCGGGTGCTGCTGCCGTTCCTCAGGCACCATTGGGGTTGCAATGACAAAGGCCACAAGTCCAGAAATGGCTTTCGCACGTGCTCCAATCCTGCCCTCCTCAAGACCACGTTTCGGTGCGTGAGCAGCTCTAAGCATTTACCTTGTGTGTGGTGTTAACCACACGCTTAAGCGTGGTCTCAAATAGGGATGCATTCCTGAATCCAAATCAATTTATCAAAATAGCTGCAGGTGAAAATTCTTCATACGTGCATATGTAAGGAAATATGCACGGTCATACAAGTACAGGCCTGTGTTGCTGTTGATTTCGGAAAGAAAAATGAAGGATTTAGTTTTATGTGCAATTTCAAAGCTGCCTGTGGAAAAGCAGGATGTTTTCCTGAGTGTTAGATTGGTTAGATATTGAATGTTTAGATAGAGGTCTAGCAATTAAAAGCCAAGCAAACAAAACCCCCCAGCATTTCAAAAATATATATAGTTTTTGTATTTTAAACTGATTTTTTTTCTATAAAATGTCCTTATAAAGCCTGTTTCAGACTAATATGTAAATTTTTAAAAGTCAAATGTTTGTATAATCTTGCAGTTTGAAAATAATCAAAGTGATGCGAGACACATGCTGGGTACCCAGATGGATAATATTTTGTTTTTCTTTGCGAACGTCTTTGGTCCTAAAGCTGGTGTGAAGAATCTAGAAGAGGGCCCCACGTGATTGATCACCACAAGCATCAGAAGGAAATGATTCACCACAACACTGTAACTGAAACTGCTCCAGCACCTGATTGCAAACTTCACACTAGGGGACTAATTAAGTGCTGTACCTGCTCCGAGGTCCCTGGCACACACAGGGCACCTCAGCCGCTACAACTCCAGCTGTGAACACCCACTGCTAGCTTTGGTAGAAAGGTACATCGCATTCAAAAGCGAATGGAGAAGTTAAATATATTTATGGTTTAATTATAAAAATTATCATCGTGTTATAATTTCATTAAGACATAATTTAAAAAAAAGGTAACAGAACCTCAATATATATCTGAAAATAAGTATATGTGTATTTTTTTTGTCTCAGGACTATTTTCAGCTTCAGGGCTTTGCTGCTTTTTCCCCAGACTTTAAGGTATAATACTAACATTTGTGAAACATTTTTAGAATTGGCAACATTAGGAACATATTGTCGGAATTTAGATATAAACCAGTACATGAAACGTCATCCAGCTACCCATGCATTGTGCTCAGGACTAAGCCAATGTCTCAGCAGATTTATCATCAGAAATACAAGTTTGCAGTCTGCAAACAGACATAATGTATTCCTAGCAAAGAGCTTATACATAGTGATTAGAAATAACGCAAGAACAGCTGGCTTTGGGGTTTTTTTAGGGGGGAAAAAAAAAGCTATTCATTTTTTTTTTAACCTGCCAATAGTTATATGGCTGCAAATTAATGTACTAAAATACAGGTTTTATAACCAGCATCCAGCAATGTAGTGTTCTTTTTCACTATGTGGACCATGTCAGTTGTTTTGACAAACAAAATATTTCTTCCCTTTCCCCTCTTCTCCTGCCTCCCCCACTCAATTTAAATTTGAAAATATTTTTGAATACTGTTTCAAGCAGTAAAAGAAAAAAAGAAGTCCTAAAACTTGGCAAGAGCGTGGAACGATTTGGCAATAGCAGAGCGATTTATCCTTTGTTCTCGTTTTCTAAATGATTCTGATAGTTTGTCTTGATGAGATGAAGAAATTGGTGAGCTCTTCAGGAAAGCAAGATAAGAAGCCAAGCCGTAAATGCAGTGTCACACTGACATCTGTTTGATGCTCCTAAAAATAAAACCTAAATCTCCATCACAATCACAGGTCGTACCATGAGCAAAGGTCATAAAGCACCTATAATAACAGCCACATTTCTTGCTCATGAAATATTATTTTCCCTTTAAAAGCCTCCTAATTCTGTGTATGCAGAGAGCTCCAGTCACCTGTATTAGTGGTGTCTGAGGGAAGATTTAGGCAAACTATTTTTTTAACCTGCCCTATGCAGTGACTATGTGTGTAGACCCCATAGGCCTGATGTCTGTGCGGTATTTGCAAAAAAAGAGTGCCGTTTTGCACATGTGCAGCTGTGACAGGCAGGACTGCAGGGCCTTGCCTTCGGTTTTTCCAGGTGCCTCTCTTGTTGCCACGTTAGAAAATCAGGCAGAGCAGCAGAGAGTGCAGGAGTGAGTCAATCCACAGCTGCAGGATTTAAACGTATGATGACCAGCCATCTCACAGCCTCCCCAAGATAAATTACATGTTGCATTGCAAATTTGCCCTAAACTGCCGACTTGTGAAGATGTTTTTCAATAGGTATGCATATGCATGTTTTTAATGTAAATGAGAGCTGGAGGACTAAACCAAGGTTTCCTGTGTATTTTGCCTTCTGAATTCACTGCAACCCTGAGCTCAGTAACAAACTGCTAATTTCATTCTCAGCAAGTTCATTTTCTGTGTGTAGACAGTTGGTAATCTCATCCGTGCGTGTTTCCAATATTAATCAGAAATCTACTTGTTGTTCGCAGTGTTTGATCACGGAAGACAAAGTGTACATCTGGACTTCTCCAAACTTCTCTAGCAATCAAGCTCAAGATTACGGGTCACACTTTCCAGTTATCTGTGATCAGATATCAAATTACTGCTTGAGTTAACTCAGTCCTTCAGCAAGGAAAAAAAGATATCTAGTACTTACTAAATAAAAGATCACAACCCTAAGAAATAAAATTCTTCCTCCTCTACAAACAGAGCAAGGAGATGTCTCCTAAGATGTCCTGACCACTCAGACACAGCCAGAAGCTCAGAATTGACCTGAAAACAGCGGCTCTGGAGGGTGGGACATTGAACCCCTGGGTTCTCCTCCTGGGTCCCCTCACTGAGATTCACTGAGATTCCCTCACTGAGATTCCCTCACTGAGATTCCCTCACTGAGATTCCCTCACTGAGATTCCCTCACTGAGATTCCCTCACTGAGATTCCCTCACTGAGATTCCCTCACTGGTGCCTCTCAGGTGTCCAGGCACATGCAGCTGGAACCACTAAATATTTAGGCCAATTTCATCAATCGGTGACAATTTGCAATCAAAATTAATAGGGGTTGGATTCACATGCAATTGTTTTTCACTGGTAGGCTCTGCTGCTGTTATTGCATAAATGTTATGACTCAGATTTAAAGGAAAAAAAAAACAACACCACAACAACCCACAACCTTCANATAGTTTGTCTTGATGAGATGAAGAAATTGGTGAGCTCTTCAGGAAAGCAAGATAAGAAGCCAAGCCGTAAATGCAGTGTCACACTGACATCTGTTTGATGCTCCTAAAAATAAAACCTAAATATCCATCACAATCACAGGTCGTACCATGAGCAAAGGTCATAAAGCACCTATAATAACAGCCACATTTCTTGCTCATGAAATATTATTTTCCCTTTAAAAGCCTCCTAATTCTGTGTATGCAGAGAGCTCCAGTCACCTGTATTAGTGGTGTCTGAGGGAAGATTTAGGCAAACTATTTTTTTAACCTGCCCTATGCAGTGACTATGTGTGTAGACCCCATAGGCCTGATGTCTGTGCGGTATTTGCAAAAAAAGAGTGCCGTTTTGCACATGTGCAGCTGTGACAGGCAGGACTGCAGGGCCTTGCCTTCGGTTTTTCCAGGTGCCTCTCTTGTTGCCACGTTAGAAAATCAGGCAGAGCAGCAGAGAGTGCAGGAGTGAGTCAATCCACAGCTGCAGGATTTAAACGTATGATGACCAGCCATCTCACAGCCTCCCCAAGATAAATTACATGTTGCATTGCAAATTTGCCCTAAACTGCCGACTTGTGAAGATGTTTTTCAATAGGTATGCATATGCATGTTTTTAATGTAAATGAGAGCTGGAGGACTAAACCAAGGTTTCCTGTGTATTTTGCCTTCTGAATTCACTGCAACCCTGAGCTCAGTAACAAACTGCTAATTTCATTCTCAGCAAGTTCATTTTCTGTGTGTAGACAGTTGGTAATCTCATCCGTGCGTGTTTCCAATATTAATCAGAAATCTACTTGTTGTTCGCAGTGTTTGATCACGGAAGACAAAGTGTACATCTGGACTTCTCCAAACTTCTCTAGCAATCAAGCTCAAGATTACGGGTCACACTTTCCAGTTATCTGTGATCAGATATCAAATTACTGCTTGAGTTAACTCAGTCCTTCAGCAAGGAAAAAAAGATATCTAGTACTTACTAAATAAAAGATCACAACCCTAAGAAATAAAATTCTTCCTCCTCTACAAACAGAGCAAGGAGATGTCTCCTAAGATGTCCTGACCACTCAGACACAGCCAGAAGCTCAGAATTGACCTGAAAACAGCGGCTCTGGAGGGTGGGACATTGAACCCCTGGGTTCTCCTCCTGGGTCCCCTCACTGAGATTCACTGAGATTCCCTCACTGAGATTCCCTCACTGAGATTCCCTCACTGAGATTCCCTCACTGAGATTCCCTCACTGAGATTCCCTCACTGAGATTCCCTCACTGAGATTCCCTCACTGAGATTCCCTCACTGAGATTCCCTCACTGAGATTCCCTCACTGAGATTCCCTCACTGAGATTCCCTCACTGAGATTCCCTCACTGAGATTCCCTCACTGAGATTCCCTCACTGAGATTCCCTCACTGAGATTCCCTCACTGAGATTCCCTCACTGAGATTCCCTCACTGAGATTCCCTCACTGAGATTCCCTCACTGAGATTCCCTCACTGAGATTCCCTCACTGAGATTCCCTCACTGAGATTCCCTCACTGGTGCCTCTCAGGTGTCCAGGCACATGCAGCTGGAACCACTAAATATTTAGGCCAATTTCATCAATCGGTGACAATTTGCAATCAAAATTAATAGGGGTTGGATTCACATGCAATTGTTTTTCACTGGTAGGCTCTGCTGCTGTTATTGCATAAATGTTATGACTCAGATTTAAAGGAAAAAAAAAACAACACCACAACAACCCACAACCTTCAGTAGCTTAGTAGTTAATAATACTAAGAAAATAGGATACTTCAAAGTAAGTTTTATGAAAAGGTCATATAATAACTTTTCAGAATGCGATTTCCCTTCCTATTTGGCTGAAAACAGAAACAAGCCACCTGTTTCTAAATAGCTTTGCAGCTACTGGAAAACAAACAAACACACACACACAAGATATTCACAAAGCCACTGAGAGTTAATCTTCCTTACAATAAATACAGTAGTGAAAAAAAAGAGCAGGCTCATGGAAACACCAAAACCTCCTCCCTGCTCCGCTTTGACCCCTGCAGAGATCACAGGGGTAAGGACACAGGTTAAACACGGTGTCAGGATTAAGAGTGGGTTTCAGTGCCTGTTTTTAAAGGACTTACAATATTTTGAAGGTCCCCAAATGAACGTATAAAGTCTACGGCTTCTGACACGAGAGTACCACGAAACAGAGGTTTGTGTGTGGGGAATGGAGAACACAAATCTCTTACCTGGGACGCAGAGCAAGTCACATCAGTGACCACCAGAGAACAGGTCTGTGACACACAAGGGTCGCGATGAGCGCCGTGTCCCTCCCAGGACAGACGGGGCAGAGACCAGCACACCCAGCAGGAACATGGGCAGTGTGGAGAGAATGGCACTGGGCTTGTCTGTAAGCAAGCGGGGAGATATTGATGATGCACTAAAACTGTACGGTGGGTAAGGGGGGAGATTTGGCCTGCAGAACAGAGGCTGATGGGAGAAAGCAATGCAAGTCTTTTCGCATCATCACCTTCTCCAGAAACATCCCTTGGTGCCACCAGCTCTGGCACCTCCTGCCCTCCCAGCCCCTGCTGCAGCCTGCACCAGACCCACCTCTGCCTCTTTATTCAGCCCGTCACTCTCCTCACCTGCCCTGCATTCCCCTGTGCCAGCCACGTTTAACACTTTCTCCCCCAGCCGGCTCTGGAGGACACAGGATGTTATATTAGCTGACAGTCAGCCCCACAAAGAGCCTTTTCTCTGCGTACACAGGTGTTTTTCTTGACAAAACAACACTTTGCGCTTTGCAGGTCGTGGGCTCTCCAACTCCTCGCTTGTTTTTTACACCCAGTCAACCTCCGAGCAAAGATTAAGTTAAACGTGAGCCAACTTAAATGAGTTTTTCAAAACTGCACGGTGAATTTTTCATGAAGGGAAGTGCAGCCACTTCTGGAGTCAAATGCATCCGTTCATAAATAAGATGCAAAAGTTCAGTGCAGTAGCGGAGGAAGTTTTAGGTGACTGCAATGTAATTTGTCACTTGTGGGCTAATGGAGATTGGGTTGGAACACGCTCCTGCTTTTCTGCCTGTGTTTGAATGAGCATCTTTGTTTTGCGTGCATCCTCTTGTCTAAAATCATTGTGCGCTGTAATGGAGGGTGACCACAGGGAAATACAAAAGAAAAAATGTGAAGAAAGAAACCACAAAAGGACACCGCTGCATGTCATGTTGCTGTTCCAATACATAGGCAAAATTAAGAAAAATGGAACAGAATTCCAAAAAGGGGATGGAGCACATAGATGTAAATTCATTTCTGCTGCTTAGCTGATGATAAGTATGCCAGAGTCAATCAGGTTTTTATGACTTATGAGTAAGTGAATAAACAGTTATCAATCCGTTTGCCATATTAATTTTTATTGGTACTGATGTTTAACTAAGAATTCTGGGATTTAAACACTCAACATTTCCTGAATCAGAAGAAAAGCATTTCCAGGAAGGATAGAAGGAATTAACATTCCCTCTTTATTTTTGAGCAAACTATCAAGCAGCAGATATAATTTACTCCAAATGAGAAAATAAATCAATGGTACGGTTAAAAATAATTTCTCTGCTGGGGAAGCGTCTGTAATAGGCTATATACATACTGTCCAGTTATGTTTCCAAATTCTAATTATACATGCTTCTTAGTCATAGCATTAATAACATGGGTTAATACTCTACACATGTATATGACCTCCACCCAAGAATTTCAGAGCGTGTTTTTAAGGATTCATTAATGGGCATTACAAGTCAACTTCATATATGCAGAAACTGAAGATGCAAAGAACTGATGAAGTTGAGTCATATGGAAATGCAGTGGCTGAGCCAGTAAAGGAGCCAGGTCTCCTAATTCTCAGCACAAGTTTTCCTATATAAAATTTAAAATATTTTGTACAGACATTTTTTAATGTTTTCATTGCAGAACTGTTTGTAGGTCTCTTTATTTTACCAACAATAATTCAAAGACAACAGAAGTGATGTTCTGCGTAGTGTTTTAATTCTAGCAGTGTCGCTAAGCCTCACGATATTGGGGTTTTTTTCAGCTGCAGTTCTGGGAGGCAGCAGCGTTGTCGTCTGTTTCCATGAGAACTGTAAGTACTTTCTCAAAGTTATTTCTTTAGTTCTTTTAGTCTTCCCGAGTGAAAACAAAAGCTTGAAAATATGAACTGAGAATGCAGACAGTCTCAAAAATCACAAACAAATAAAACGGAGCCAGTATTTTTAAAATCTGAGGCTTCGGGAAGCCATTTCTGCAGCTTTATTTCTAATACCGTTGTTTGGCAACACAGTTTTGGTAGTATTATACAAATAATGCAGATAGGCAGTAACAGTGTTAAATCCCCCACTTGTGTTTTGTCGGTTACAGAGTCAGCAGGTGTAGATCGTAATAGAGTAGAAACTCATCTCCTTGAAACTCGTGTTTTCGGAGTATTAGGTTGAGTAATCAGGGAGCCCTTTCCTTACAATAGGCAGACATACAATTACAATGGGCTTTGATTTGAGGTATCAAGGTGATATATATATATTTTTCACTCTTCAAATATAATTATCCACTGGAAAACTGAATGTAACAAAGTAGCTTATACAGACAGTGTGCAGCACATCTGTTCTTTTTTGATCTAAATAAAACAGAGCAAGAAGCTTACTTGGTATCTTGACATAACGCACTTCATCTTTGTGTATGTAGTGAGATCTTTCCTCTTGTAAACAAACCTCTGCCTGTTTCCTTCTTTTTCTGCTGATACCATCTATAGATCAGTGTATTTTATTGCATAGTTCTGAATTTTCTTTTCCTCCTTTGCAATATGCTCTGCTGATTTCAAATTGAAATGGACCAGAATGCTTCTAGGTGACAATTTAGTAGCAACTGAAGCTGGTTTGGATTATCCATAATACATTTTTTATGAACAAACGTAGGTGAGCGTATGCAGCTTATGTTTGTGGATGTATACCGCAGTCCCATTTAGTAAAATTGTGTTTGATCAAGCCTTATGAGTCCATTGGGGTCAGTCAGTGAGGTTTAGGTTGCATCTGTATTATTCAGTGAATTAAAAACCTCACTAGCAAGGTCAAACCTGAGAACTACTGCTCACCTTAAATGCAAAGGTCAACACATACAAGAGGATGTACAAATAAGCACAGTCCAGAGTTCTTATGAGAACAAGTGGAGATAAAGATCATCACAACAGGTATACTTGAGGAGAAATAGAGGAGTCTGTAGCCATTAGGGCCACCTGGAACACCCTTCAAGAGAAGCTCTGAGGTGACCACCTCACCCCGCTCCTGCCTGCCCTGCTTTCCTGTTGATGGAAAAGAACCTTTTCCTTCGTATTTGAAGCATTACTATAACCATAAGAGGAAAACCTGACCTACAGGGTCTTTCAGGCTTTAATCCAAGTCTACCTAGACCTTTCAGGAATGGCAGCACCATCCCATAGACCCACCTGCCCACACAGCTGGAAACATGCTCGTCCCAAAAAGAGCAGACAGAAGGACCATCATGTTATTATGTTGGGTAGGGAAGAGACAGAGGTCTCACCTTCCCTCAGCCCCTTCTTACCCTGACATAGACTTTCACTCATCTCATACATCTGAGCACCGAGCTCCTCTCTTATGGGGAGGTTTCAGTCCACTGTAATTAGATTCCATGGATTTAATCCCTTGGGAATGCAGCAATTACCATATACCTGACAAGTGCTAAATGCTGCATTCCGAGGGGATTATCACCTCTGGCTGAACAGAGAGAAAAGGGGAGGGGAAGAGAAGTTTCCACTTCCCCATGGGGTGGGGAGGAGGATGAAAACTGCCTGATTTGCTGCAGCTGCTGGTCCTCTGTGGGACGGGAGAGAGCAGGGCACCCAGCAGAAGGCATTCCTGCAAGGACCAGACAAAATATTTATCTCTAATAAAAAGAATATGGGTGATGCTGCACATGTGGGTCACCCTTCTCAGTTCTCGTGGTGCTTGCTCCAGCTGGTGTGTGTTTACAGAGGGATTTTATTAATACTGTTGCTACACGGAGAGAAAACACTGCAGAATAAGTGAGATTAAGACAATTGGTTTAATAGACTTCAGAAATAAGTGAGATTAAATCAAAATAGTGTATACAAAGTGTAGTGTTGGCACAGAAGAGGCATTTATATAGTGTTTTTGCACCCTGTGATACACAATTTATTACAGCTTGTTAAAAAGCACAGAGTTGTTATAAAGCTCCTTCTATTCTTTTGCATTATCTTATCTCAGTTATTTATGAGATTCACAGTGATGTTGTGAGGGCATCATTCATTGTTGATAAACTGCATGGGATCATCAGATAAAAGGCGTAATTTAACAGCATGATAATAGCAGCATTTATATATACCAACAATCACTCTGGCTGACTCCAAAGTGTTTTGCAGGCTTAGCAAACCGGAATTATGGGACAGTTTCTCTGCGGGTCTAACCAGTGTTCCTCCGAGTGAGATTATACCAGGCCAGATCCAACCGAGGATAAAGGTCATCAAAGCAAAATAATTTGATTTTGATATTAAGTGAACACGGCAAAAACTGTTGCTGGGACTCTGATGAGCAGCATGGGGTAGGATCAGCTTTGTATTTCCTGACAATGACAACGTTCTGTCCCCAAGAGCGTGCTGTAGCTGGCTCGATGCCGTGGGGAGGGAGCCGCCCGCTGAGGTATTTACGCTTCCTGCCACACCTCAGCCCGGGTCCCAGCACAGAGAAATCGTCCGTGTGTCGCTAGATTGCACCAGTTAGAGTGGCAAACCCCTCCCAAGACAGATGTGGCTTGTCTGGGCAGTACCACGCTGTTTCCTTCTCTTAGAAGTGAAAAAAATACTGCTGTGTTGAAGTATGTAATATATGTATATAACGTATAGACATTATTGTGGAGAAGTGGGAACAAAGAAAGAAAAATAAAACCAAAAGCATTTTAACACTGAGTAAGAGTCGATCGGGTCAGAGGGCGAGTGATTGCTGGAGTCCTGACACAGGCTGAACAGGAGAACCCTCACTGCCGCTGAAACCGTGCTTGCACTGAGTCAATTTATGAAACTGTAGTTCAGTCTTATACTCCTAGTAAGGTTTTACCTATTTTATTACACGGAATGGAATTCATTCACATGGCTGCGTTAAATCTGTCCTAGTATGAAAATGCGCGCACACCTCTGCAAATGCAGCCCTCGAGCGGGGGGGCGCAGCCGCGGCTGAGCCAGCACAAATGGCCCGCTTGGCCACGGCATCAGCGCGAGTGACGGGGGATGCGGTCCTCACCCATCTGCTGCGCTAGCAGGAGCCCGGCCGTATGGACAGCAGTGCTGGGAAGGCTGTGACATCCTGTGATAATACGTTTATGCTGTATGGGGAAAAAAAACCAGCTCTGCGTATACAGATGGTTGTATGCCAAGAGCATATACGGATGCTGAAGTGGAATTTTGAAGATTTCGGGATAGCAAGCCAAGCTTTTTGTTGGTCTTTCATCGAAGCCGAAGTCAGGTATACATCCATTTAATACATACTTGATCCACAGAGGGTTTGTCATATGACACCATCTGCATTCTTCATCACATACAACCCCATTGTACGACTGAAATAAATCAAGTGAAGGGTGTGGTGCTTCTGCATTTCCTAACTCATTAACAAGACTTTTAAGATTACTCCTGTCTTTCAGTAGCATGGTAAACCTGTTTAAACAAAGAAGAAGAAAATAATTATTAACTGGCTCACAATAATAGCTCACTTGGATTTCTTGAAAAATCTCACCTACTAGGACAAATCCCTTGATAGCAACAGCAGCGTGTGCTTCTGGTTCTCATAGCTCTTCTGAAAACTGGATTCAGAGGTGCTAATACAATTTCTATGGATGTTTCCCATGACATCTCCCTGTTCCGTATGCTCTGGGACACAACCTGCTCGTTCCCTCTCTGTGAGACCCCCACCACGTCACTCCGCTTAGGACTGATAGCGGCCCCGATGGGGCACGTGGTTGCCAAAGGCAATAGGAAGGAATGGGACGCAAAGCAGGGAAAACAGTGTGTAGGAGAACAGTGTGTAGGAAAACAGTGTGTAGGATTGCACCTGTGCCAGAGCAAAGGGAAGGCTCGTCAGCCACTGCACCCCAGCAGGGACCGGGGCGTGCGTGTCTTGACATTTCCGCTGGCGGTGTCACTCTGCCTGTTTCACGCACCCAGGAGTAGCAAGTCAAATCATTCACGGCTCTCCCCTGGTCTCCCCAATCCAGTTCCACCCGTATTTGCAAGAAAAAAAAGCGGCCTGTCTTTGGCCAAACCGGGGTCCTTTGTTCCTGGAGCAATGACTTTCAGGGCAGCCCGTGCCATGGGTGTCTCTAACCACGTGTGAAATCTTGTCCCTGTTGGGAGCCTGAAACCTTCCTCTGACTTCAATAAAGTGAGAAATCGCTTCTTGCCTAAGAAAAAAGAAGAAAAAAAAAAGGTAGGAAGGGCCGATTAACAAGTTAATCCTCTCAGTGGCTCTGGGCTGACGTTAAAACTGTTACAACCGAACCCAACCAGCTAATGGCACCAAGTTAAAAACCTCTTCTTGTCTTCGCAAGCTGTCACAGGGCTTTGTCTCCAAATGGGGGGAAGAAACTATATGCTCTGCAAGTGAATGAGACACATGCATGTGATCAGGATGATCAGAGCATGCAAAACACATTAGAACAAAACATACACTGAGGTCAAAGCAACATAAAAATGAAAGCGTTTTGTGTTCCTCATTTGCTTGACTCATTGAATATATAGCTATGTACGTGCCTGAACCAGGCTTGGCTTATTTGCCTTACATACTACGAAGTTGTGTGTAATTACCTATACTGTTCCAATCGGCACCTGTTCTGCAGTGATTCTGAATTAATGTATTAGCCAAAGCCTCAAAGCGATGAACAAGAATGTTAGCTGAAAACTAGCTGCTTCTAATTGTCATGAAAACAAATGTCAAAAGCACATGTGTTTCTACTTAGCTAACTCTGCTTACTAGGTTTGAAGCTGTTTTGTGTTAGTTTCTAACATTTAAATTAAATGTTTTGTCTCTAACATACTTGATGTGGCTTTAAGAAGCTGTGCTTCCCCCCCATCCCCCTTATGAATCTTAATGTTTGGCTGGATTTGTTTGTAACATCAGACAAAAGACTGGCAGGCTGTGCCGGAGTGACATAGATTTTATGTTGAAACAAAGCAAAGCCAAAAAAAAATCAATTAGGGGTCATTAAAACCCAAACTTTTCAATGAAAGAAATACTGTAAGGGAATAGTAATACTTTGGGGGTTAGGAGTTCTTTTAATTCCTGAAAGAGCTATTTTGCAGTGCCCCTCCTCCACTTCATCTCCGTGAATCTGCTGTGTTGCAGAATGAGTCAGCTCTAGAATATCCAAACTCCACAGCTGTGCATTAGCATTTGGGAAGAGTATCACTGCGAGTTCATATTTTACATGTGGAAGCAGCGACGCTCTTTCTCAGGCCACGGAGAGAGAACGGTTCAAAACATAACACGTATAGATACAGCACTTGCCCTTCGGCAGCACTGGAGCAACTTTCTAATGGGAATTTTCTAGGGACTTCCTTTGGGCAACAACATGGCCCATCGTGGAGATAGAACAAGCGTAGCAGGGGCTGTTATAAGATTTTCTGTACAGCACAATTTAACATTTGATGTCTTAAAAAGTGGATGTCTGCCTTTTTTTTTTTTTCTTTCCCCTATTACTTGTTGCTTGAGGCCATCTCTTTACAAAAGGAACACTGCATCTTTGTTTCCTGAGGAACAGAAGACAAACTGCACTTCTTTTCATAACAAATGTACTATTAGAAAAGAAAAATAAATCCTGCTCATCACAGCACTTTGTTGCAGCTGGGCAATGGAGTTACGACGCTACGTTAAACCAGCAGGTCCAAAGATGAGCCCGTGACCCAGCTGGGTCAGTGACCTGGAAGTGCAGAAGGAAATGGGCACACGAGCCTGGAGCAGGAATCACAAGCTGAAAGCTTGAAAACTACCGTTTTGCACAAAAACCACGACAGTGCCAATGACACTTTGTATTTCGAGGAGGATTGGGTCACCAGCACAAACGTGGGAAGGCACGGCTGGCCCGGTCGGGGCGGTGGGGAGGACGTGTCTCCTGGCCACACACTGAACAGTGTTCAGATGTCCAGCTCACATCTGGGCTGCATCTGTCCCTGCTTACAGAAGCGCAGTTTGGAAATTTATTCTCTCAAAAATGACTCCATTTATGCAACCTGTATCATGCCCACAGAAGCACGGGTCGTCTTTTACGTGTTGATGTGATGTGCTTCTTTACGGGTTTGAAAGCAGATCGTCATGTTGGCATAAAATTACGCTGCACTTAACGCGTGAATATAGCAACTTCACTTTTGAAGTATAGTTCATTAAGATCTGCAAATACGTTAAAATATTCTGCACCCAGTTTGCATTTGGGAATTAAGAACCTGCTTCCCGCTTAGCTGAGAGCTGCCAGAGCGCTTGTGGCAAATACACATCTTCATTTCAGTTTGCTCAATAGACGTATTTGTGCAAAACCCCAACGAGGTGACCTGCAGGTAGGTAGGGAAGATCACATTTTGCGCATGAGGGGATAGAACAACTTCAGTACAAGCTACAATCGTTATATGTCAGGGAATAATGAAGTCTTAAAAGGCTGCTCTATAGCCGCCTTCCTTTGAGGACTGACACCATCCAGTCTGGCACAGGAATTCTGCTGCACTGGAGATTTTAGTTTAGCAGGAGTTTCATACCTTTGATTTTAACCATCTTAAGTGCTCATTAGCGTAGTGCAAAACTGAATACAAGACACTTCATTTACTCGATAACCACACTGTAAACATGTTTTGCCTGGATTATGGTGGATGATAACATCTGTTCACAACCTTATGTACAACAGCATGCCCAGTGAGTAATCCTTACAGTAAAATCCGTAACATTGTGCACATAGCCAAGGTAAGTCAATTCGCAGGCTAATGTGTTTGACATATGTCATTTTGCAGAATAGCAAGTGAAAAGGGAAGACCTGGTGTCTAAGGATGCAGAGAAGCGCCTTCTATTAAATTACACAGCTGAGGACAGCAATTTTCTGTACACCTTAGATAGCCTGAGTAATATGGCAAATGTCAGCTGGATTTATTGAGATCTGCAGAGAATATATTTGTCTTACAAAGGGAAGAGGATTTAACTTACACATCTAATTTTTCATAAGGCTTTGGAAGACATTTAAAAAGTGGAGTAAGTATCTCCGTAGTCTTCTTCCAGTCTCTTCTTTTTATGCTTCTCCTCCCTTCTTGAATCTGGCACTTATCCCAAAAGGTACACCGTGTTCAAGAGAGGGAAAACACTAACCCTGTATGATTTGAATAAATGAGCTCTACATATATTGCTACTTTTAGTTCAAATTATGCAAAAATCCAAGATAGATGAGGCTGAGCATAAGAGCTCTCTAGTGTGTAATTATAAGTACTAAAATGGTGTATTTTTCCGAAACAAGAATTAAAAAAAAAAAAATAAATTTGCATACTCTGTCGACTTTTGACCTGCAATAAAAATGTAACACAAGTTGGTAAGTGACTGAGTCAGAACGGGACCTTATGTTTGCATCATTCCCCCTGCCTCCTGGAGTTTCAGTCTTTAGCAATTTGCTTAGATTTATAGTCATCTACTGAGCAGCTACAGTATGTAACCCAAAAGCTCTTGTCTTTGAACATGTATAAACTGTTAGATTAAAATTTCTGGGCTTGAGGATATACAGAAATTCCATGGGTCAAGTTATAGATAGTAAGTATGGATCGAGCCCTGAGACCCTTTTGGTGTAAATGCGTTTTTGCAAGCCCAGCTGTTAGGAATGAGCAGGACGCCTGCATCACTCCGCTTCCAGATGTGTGCCCAGGGATCTGCCCGAGGACCAAGCTCCCTCACAGCTCTGTGAGCAGCGTGAGGAAAGAGAAAACAATAACAAGATGGCATCAAGACAAACTTTACTCAGCCTCTCTTCAAGCTAATTTCTATTCCCTTATATTTCTGTTTGTATTCTAATTTCTAAGCTGGATGGATTAGCATTAGAGGAAAAGGATCCAGATATTTCAGTGTTTCGGGGTAGCTGAATGGGATACGGACTTTTCCAGTTATTGATCTGCACAGACAAAAATGCTGAAAGCTGTATGTTTTCAAAGTATCATACAACTGCTCATAATTTTTATAGGCATTAACTTAGAAAGCCCTTTGAAGACCAAACCCCAGTCCTTTTGCCTGGATTGTGGTTGTTCAAAAACACTGGAACTGTCTTTTACAGCACAAAGTCCCTTCGCTTGACTTCCCTGCACGCTCTGAGCCTGAAGATCAGTTGGACCAAGTAAACAAGAATTATCCAGCCGCTGCTTCCAGCCGCTGCCTGGCCACAGCCAAATATCTCGGTGCCTGGTAATTCCTGAGCCACTCCGCTCTTCAGAAGGCTGTTTTAAGGAAAATCGTATTTTCTAACGAAAATAGTGTGGTAAATGCAGCAATCGGAACAGATGGGAGGTGGTGAGGTCTGACTGGACCTGGAGGCAACTGTATTTTCTCTCTTCATACCAAGGAGAAAGAGCAGCAGTGTTGGGAACGGAGCTATTGCAGAACTGGCTCCCATCTCGCTGTTCAGTAATCATCCAGCTAATTTCAACACATTTACCCAACTCCTGACACACTTACTGACATTAATGCCAAAATATGAAGGCTACAGGTAATACAAAATTAAACAGCCCGTTCTCCTTCCATTTCTCCAGTCTGTCTCCCTCGTTTCAGTAAGCCCTTAATTATGCAAGCAGCTCTGGCTATTGTCCTCGATGGGACCTTTGCAATAGTAGAAGGGAAGCAGAAGTCACCGCTCGGTGTGTTCACTCTGCTGCAAGATCAGATCTTTTAATAAGGCAAGCTTAATGTGCAGTAACTCTCGAAGTTATTGGAGTAATCATATTTTTGGTTCATTTCCACAATTACAGAAGAGGTCAAGTGGATCCTTCGTTTTAATGAGTTGACTAAAATCTGGCAGCATGTTGTTGTGAGGCAGATAATTTGTAAAACCAGTGTGTGTTTTAGATCACATCTTCGTTCCATGTTGAATGGTAATAAACTGGTACCTTTCTGTGGAAATGCTGCCTCTTTAAAAATGTCTGTTAATTTAGCTTCTGTTCTTACACATCATGGTTGTTGTCTGCTCTGCCTGTACACTGGTTTCATTCTCTCTATTCTAATTTTAACTGATTATAGCTGAGTGGGAAAGTGCAAGACCTCTGGTTGAAATTCAAAAGAAAATAAATGGATTTTTTATGGCCTGAAGAATCTATTCATTACTAAATCATTTATCTTTGCAGAAGGAGTGCCTATATTCAATATGCCTTCCTATTTCCCTAATTTTATTTCTCCGTAAGTACGCTCTGTGCTTACAAATAAATCTCCATTGAATTGCCACTGATGGGCTTTGCTTTTGAAAGTCTGAACAAGAGTATAATTAACAATATTAAACACATATCAAAGGTTGTGTATAAAGCTTGGACATTGATGTGTCTTCCCCCCAAAATGAAACTTGGGTAAAAATGTGAAACAACAACGTATACTCGTGGGATTATCAAAGACGTATTGCACCAAGGGGAAGCGGAGCTGAGATACACGCGACCTTTAAACAGAGTCGCTCGTGCTTTTTGGCTTCCTTCAAAGATTTCTTAAGGGGACAAGAGAGAGTCATTAAGAGCGAGGGGAGGGAAGAGAGGCATTGAGATTGTTTAAATTGCTTTTTCTTAATTCCAAATTGTCTTTCTCTAGTGAATCCTAACTTTGTTACTTGTATTGCATTTCAGGCAGTGCAATTACATTCTTACCTTGAACAAAGAATGAACTTTGGACAGTATTTTGAAGGGTTTACAAATAAACAGCTCTGTTGCATAGAGCATATGTATCTGAGGCAGAACTTCCTTCTTCCCAGATTAGACACATTCATGCAATTCGATTTGTAAACTTCTTCAGCTGCTATTTGAAAACGTTTCTTTTCTGTTTGCTATAAATGGAAGGTTAACATTCACAAACAAACCCCACACAATTGTTAAACTTTTGTGATTCTGTTAAAGTTACATCAAATGCTGTCTTTACCAGTTCGTGTACTAAAGATTGGCTTTCAGTTTCATCTTGAACTGCTGTCTTTGTTCAGGCTGGATTAAACCCAGATAGGTTATCTGGTTTAGTTATTACTGTGTTGTTCGAGTCCTGCTTAACTGTGTGCTTTACATTCAAGTGTGTGGGGGGGAAGGTTTGCTAATTTTACATCTTCATTTAAAAAAACCAGAAAATTTTTACATACCCCGGTTAAAAATTAACAAATCAGAATGTTGGACTTTTAACTCACTAGGCAGAGACAACCTAAGGTTGGAATATATTTTAACTGCAAGATTGAAAATGTGTGTGAAAATATGCCAGCCACTTCCAGATGTAATGATTCAAAGATGTCACATTTATTATAGCTGACTTATGTGCTACTGCAAACACCGGTGAATTATCTGTCACCTTCACATCCCCAGGCATTGCACATGGCTAACAGAAGTAACGCAGCCTACAGGGTTGAGTTTGCACATATTTGCAAAGAACATTTTCTTTTCGCGTTCGATGTTGTGGCCTATTTCATTTGTTATTTGTGAGCACTGGCATGAATGGGTTTTTATTAGCAGAGATATTAGGGGATGGGGAGAGAGGGTGGCTGTGACTGTAACTAACTGCTGCCAAGTAAATTTGGTATTCACTATTTATTATACTTCCACACTCTTAATTATCAAGCCCCCCAAAAAAGGCATGTCATATGATGTAGGTCCTAGGGGACCGATTGTACATACCAAATAATGAATAGTGAAGGGAAAAGCTTGGGAACAATTAGTTGGTTGAATTTGGTTTGAATAAGTAGTTGGTTAGTTTCTAGATGCTGATTTGAATTCTGCATCTGCATAAGAGCAAAGGACAGAAAGCAGAACTGCGATCTGTGGTGCTCCCCTGGGAGCCGCGGCAGAGGACTAAACAACCTCCTGCCTCGCGGTTTAGTGTTCTAGCTGCGGTAGTCTAAACAACTGGCAATGCCATTCCCAAGCGTTCAGAAGCCAGGACACCCTTTACCCTCACACCCCCAGCTGGCTTAGGAATCATGAGGTTCTTAGAAAATACAATAATTATTCATTTGGTTTTAAACTGATAAAAATCTTAATTTTAGCTTCCCTCTGAAATAACAAATGCAGATAACCTTCTCTTTTTTTATTGGGAAGGTAAAATTTTACGCTTCATCTTGGGACTCCGATAGGTGGGACTCGATAAATAAAATAACCCAGGAAATCATCAAGCATCACAGCACTGTCAGGAGGAGGGAGAGCATCTCCCCGCTTCCCCCGGGGATGATGATGATGATGATGATGATGATGATGATGATGATGATCTGCGTTGTACAGGAGAAGCAAACTGAGCCCCTGTGTTAGGATCAGACACAGGAGTTGGGGCGCACTGCCGTATCTGCAGCCTCCTGGACTACGCTAGACTATCTACTGCTTTCTATAATTACATATGCAAATAATACTAGACTTTGGCGCAAATCAAAACCACTTCTGGACTTACTGCTTGGGTCTGGCTGTGGATTTCACAGTTTGTCCTTATTCCTGTACCAAGCTGAATGAAACCACTGTGCCTGATGACATCTGAGGCCGGACAAAGGTCCAAGTGGTAAAATTATTGTGCTGTGATGCCAAACTTCTCCAAAATAGGCTGAATTGCCTTCCCAGAGGTTTCTCAGAGCTGGACTTTCACAGAATTTAGCTTTTGATGCCACAGTGACAGGTACTATATAAAAACCCAAGAAGGTCAGAAGATGGCACAGAATTTTAGGGCACTGCTAAACCTCACAATTCAAATAGTTTATGCATCTGGCAGAAGTAATTGCGTGGTGTGCAGAGGGCAAGCTGGAACGCTGGGCAGCATTAATTCTGGTTTTAGGCACATTAAAGCCCGATGGTTTGCCACCAAATTTAGTGGGAGACTGGTCTGAAGTGCCCCGCCGCGCTCAGAGATCAAAAGCGGCTCTGAGTTCACTCCAGAAAGGGCCGTCCACCCTTCCTCCCTCCCCCAAGTGGTAATTAGGTCTCTCTCTCTCCTCCAGTTGCGGTTGTTCCCAGATTTGCTGACCTCACGTAATTCCTAATTTGACAAGCTGGCGCTTTTTTTTTCTTTTTCTTTTTTTTTTTTTTTTCTATTTTGGTCATAACAAGTTCAAAACAGAACAGCCTGTCTTTAGAAGCCTCCATTCATAGGAATGTTGGGACATTTCACGCAACACACAGAGGAAACCCAGCTTTGTCTCCATGAAAATAAATGCTTGCAAAGGCAGCAAAACAACAGGAGGGGAAGCTGCTTTCTTTTTGTTCCAAGCAATTTTGCCAAGAGCGCGCACACAAAAAAAAAGCACCTTGGGGAAACAAAAGATGAACTTGTTAATAAGAGATAAGTTATTGGCCTTGCATTTCAGAGGAAAACAAAGTGTCTTGGATGCCTTTTGTTTATAGAGCTCAAATACTTCCTCCTAAAATATGTGCTATTTAAGAGTCAAACATTCGATGGCAGGAATTACTAGAATGCTGATGTGTTGGTTTGGGTTTTTTTCAGTGAAAAGTGTTGTTTGTTTTGGAATTTGTTTTGAAGCGATTTTTTTTTGGAACATCCAGAACTAGTTGGCGTCCTGATTTTTCGCATGTTTTTGCTTTGTTTGGCTTTCCTAATAGCCTTGTTTTCCTAATAACATTCATCCTTTTTCCTAAGTTAGTTGCTTGGTGACTGCTGTTACTTTCCATGTAGCGCAGAGTTCAATAGCATTTTTACTACCTTCCTATTGCAGAAACAAAATTAGTCAGAAAAAATCTGGAAACCTTTTTGTTTTTTTTTTTTTTCCCCTACTATGTCAAAATTAATCAAAATACTTGACCGAGCCAACAAACTCTATGGCAGGAGACCCAGCCCTTTTTGGGCAAGTGAAATGTTCTGTTTTTCTTGCTAAAACTCAACTGGGGGAAAAAAAAGATGCAAGTGACATTCAGACAAAGACCTGGTTGAGTAGAAGAAGCTGCATCCATCTTGCTGCCCTGTCGGCCTGGTTGTGTCACTGATGAGTCAGTAACTATAGCAGCTACATTAGCAAAAGTCAGCAGTTGTAGCAGTGAGAACCGATGTAGCAACAGGTCGGCCTGGCTTTAGCATTTAATAGCGCGGCAGGAAGGAGAACACAGGACGGAAGGGATGCCGAGCGCCGTCACCCCGCTGCAGCTCCCTGTTCGAGCTCAGAGCAGCGCAGGAAAATCAAACCCATAAGCTGATGTGCTTGTGGGGCAGACCTGACCCCATCAACGTCAATAGGTATGTTAATTAAAAAAATAAATAAATTAGTAGGATCTTCAGGTAGTTTCTGGGAACCTGGGAAGTAACAGTGGAACCCAGCAGGGTTTCTGCAGCCAATACTTTTGTTATCAGCTCTTTAGTTTCTGCATCTAGTGTCCCTGATAGCATTTCTGGGGGGAACCAGCTACCGTTACACTGAGAAATGCAACATTTCGGATTGTTTTCCATGCCTGAGAGAGCGAACCACAGGACTTAACTGTATTTATTGGAGTTGTACCGCTACAGGTCGTGGATGGCACGATAGGAACCCAAGGCAAACCTGAAAACACATTTCCCTTTAACAAGCAGTGCAGGATCTGCTGGATGGCCCTGGAGTTTCCATGGGAATTTTATTGGAACTAGAAAGGATGATTCATATGAAGAAAAATGCAGTTTTCTCTCATTCAGTGTCTCTTTCCACGCAGAACAGATCTAGCTTAACACTGGCAAGCAAGAGCACTTGGACCTTGTAATTCCTTATGTTCTGGCTGCATTTTTTTTTCCTTATCCACTTGTACAGAAGATAAGAACAATAAACAGAAAATGGACCACAGGAAAGGAATGCTGATTTCCTCCTGCCACTTAAGTAATACCAATCTGCTCTGATTTAATGATCGGTGAATAAATGACAACTGGTTGCATCTTTGCAGCACTACAAACCCGAGTAAGTTTTGTATTGTGCTTTGACTTTGACATCGTGCTCAGTTTCTGTTCAAATTCTTCTAGTAAAATGAACAGATTTTTGTATTATTTCTGATCTGCTTAGATTTATTTGTGAAAACGGGTTTTAATTCTGAAATGTAAGCACACTATATTTTAGTTTTGTGAGCCTGCAAACTGCAAATAATGCAGCCCATTGGTGTCATAAAGCCACAAAATAAAAGATTAAATCCCTTGAAATAAAACTTCAGAATACTGTAGTATTCTTATGCTGTAACAGCAAGCTTCACCCAGTTTTTCTTCTGACATTGTTCCAGAACCAGTTAAAATTCGTAAATCAAAGGCCATAGTAGCGCTCAAACTCACTGAAACTGCTATGGTTTGTGTTTATTTGTTTTGATTTGGTTTCTTCCTGCTCCTGAGGAAAACATTTCATTAAAGTTTTTAAGAAATAGGTGAACAACTTAATGGCTGATCCTTTGTTTTTCAGTCGTAGAGCTACTTGTAGCAATACAGTTTATTCCCACAAGCCAGAATTACAGTTTTGGCCTCTTGGCACGTACCTAAACCCTGAGTCTAGTTTATAACAAGCAGATAGCTTAATCAGGAGCTTTATGACTGTCTGAATGCAACGTGAGATGCATCTGTTTGGCTGGGAGGATTTTTCAGTTGGTTCTCCTGAATCAACAAGGACACGCTCATGTCTGTCCGAATTCCCCACTGTCCCCATTGGACCTGCCCTTAGCACAGACCCAAGGATGCTCCAGTTTCTATCACACAGACCATGCGCCCTTTCCGTGGTCATGTCCTGAAACAGAAGCAGATGCAAACAAAACCAGGCACAAAAATCCCAAATCGTGGCTGCACGTCAAATAAAGTCGTATAAAGAGATAGTGCTCTGATGGCCACACAGCCTGTCCATACAGGATTCATTCCCTTGTATTATACCCGCTAGTGTCCTACTCTGAAGGCAATTCTGCAACAATAAGGGTGTGTTTGGGGCTGGTGCATAGAAGAGCTGAGCTCAGAGGTAAGACCATAGTGGATATATATTTTATCTAGCCCAAATGAACAGCAAAGCATAAAATTCAGAGAGTTTACCAGTCTGCATGTAGGAATACTATGGACACTTATTTGGGAGCTTTCACATCACACTTCCCAGCTGCAGGGCAGAGAATATTCTTAAATATAAACACAAATGCATATTAAACTCTTTGTTTCTTGGCAAAATATCCTTTTGGAGTCAAGTTTTCCTACAATGTTTTGATTTGCTAGTTGAATGTGATTTACTGAAGTGGTTTGGAAAACTTGCATGAAAAAAAATTAATTTTTTGCCAAATGATGATAATCTGCAGCATTTGATATTTGAAATACAGTTAGCTGTTATTTTGCCACATCACCTACATTTTATTAAGAATTATGTGGCAGTTAGTGCTTTTGGTAAACCCTGTGCTTCAGGAGCCTTATGAACGCCTGAGGCTTTCTGTTTCCCTGTATAATATTAACCAAGTCTTTAGCCCTCATAGCAGGGCAGCTGGAAAAGACGAACTACATAGGTTTAAGAAACAAAAAAGACAATGAAAAGATCCCAAATTTATCATTTAAATATGATTTTGCTACAGTTCTGCAGGGCCTGACTTACAAATTTGGAATCCTCGGGTGTGCAGTTCTGGAACAAAGTCACATAAAACCTTTTCTGTTTGCTGTCCGGGAGCCTCATCCAAAGTCCAACAAAATCCAAAGGGACCAATTTCATTCACTTTTCCAGACTCTGGGGGAGGATTAGAACCCCAAAAGTGCACGTTTTCAGGGCCATGGGAGAAGCCCTGTCCCTATCCAAACACCCTTTGGCTCTGGTGCAGACAGGGTTTCACCTGATGTGCTGGTGCTATCCTGGGCAGGAATGTTTTTCCTGCGTTGGGGTTAAAGTGCACAAATCTCTCTGACACAAATACTAATGTGTGTCAGTTTTAGAAACTTTGAACTTTTCCTCCAAACATTCGTTCCCTGACTCAGTCGCACATATGTTCTCAGAAAGCAAAAGAGAGAGCCAAAGGGAATGTGTTCAAAAATTTCAGCAAATATTAACAGAACGTATTTATTTATTTGCAGTTCCTGTCTGTCTCGAGCATTAGCAGCAATAATCAAGAGAAATTTCAAGCACAGCCAGCTCCTGATATCGTATCTACTTATCGCAGTGTTTATTCTTTCCCATCCTTTCCAGCTTAGATTAATCACCCTAGTCTATAGATTTAGAATGGACTTTAAATTATACTTTGCCAACAAAGTAACTATTTAAGGCAATTCTGTTACCTCTGCTCCGTTTTATTCCAGTTTGAGTGAAACTGTAAGAATAATGAACCCTTTTAAAATTCACCTTGTTTAATAAGGAGAATGAGGAGTTATCTCAGCAGTTCAAACATGCTGTTTTCATAATGGCGTGTTTTGCATACTCCCAGCATTTCAAATATGTTTTTAAGTATGAAGAGTTTTGCTTTTCTTAATCTTCCTGACATGTTTGCTGCATAATCACCTGCTAAACGCAGCTTTATATTGATTGGTCATACTGCTGCCTGCAAACTTATTGTTTAGCCACATCTGTTATTTTTCATATAGCTCATTAATCCCACATAATTAACTCATGGGAGGCCTGATTTTCTCAGACTTCAGGATTTACCAGAGGCTGTTCCTGTCTCACCAAAAGTGCTCAGTACCACGCAGGTCTGCATCCTAAGGGGGGTACGTCGAGTTCAAAGAGGTCTTATTAGTTATGAAACACTGTAATTGGGTTTATTGGAACTGATCCTAAAATTGTATATAATCAGATGTGATTAATCTTCTTTTCATACACCCATGTGTGCAGTATCTGAAGACTAATGATAACCTAGTCAATGTTGTTACAAATAATGAAGTATTGATCATTCGAAAGAAGCTTCCTTCTCCCCAACCTTTGCAAATTAGCCTTTTTCGTATAAACCAGATCAGACTCTTGTGGACTCAAAGATGGATAGTCTCACCCAACAGCTACTTCTACGCATAAAAATAGGTGCTTTGTCTACGGAGCACTTGCTGTGGCTTTGTGAGTAGGATTTTCCACTGAGCGCTGCCCTGCCCTGAAGAATTCTGTCTTCTTGGGAATCGTTCTTTCCTCACGCTAAAATCCACAAGAGCCTTTGTATCTCACAAGCCACAAAACCCAACAGACCAAGAGACGTGAGGGTGCTCAGGAGCCTTGGGCAGCCTCCCATATCTCCGTGATCACCTTGCAAGGTGCTAACATTTTCAAGCCAGAACAAACTGCTCATTTCCTTATGGCCAGACCTGATCAGCTACCAGGACTTGCCACCATAACGCAATCTGTGCTGTGCACAATAAATATTGTTCTAATTGTACCCCGGAATGATACAATTATAACTCAGACTTCACACATCATGCAGCAGCAGTCTTCATATCAATACAGCACCTTACGCTGGCAGACACTGAGTCTGTATCTTTGCAAAAGGGTTTGGTCAGACTTGCTACGTACTGTCATGTACTAATATTTAATTAGTGTTATTAATGTAGTTACATTAAAAATAATGGAGGAGATATTCTGCAGGCATAAATATTCATGCCTTCAGTGAGCACCAACAAGTTCTGCTTGTTTACACCAGCCCAGGGAATTAAACAGTTCAATGTAATAAAATATTTCCTACAAAAGAGCTTGATGTGGGTACCGTACAGCACAGAAACCAGGAAGAAAACACATACGGCAAAACCTTTGGCAGATTCTAGTGCGGCCTCCGTCAGGAATAAAGCCAGCCCTTTCCTCCGCCACCAAGAAAGTCTACTTTGTGGTAAGACTGGTGTTTCAGCGAGCTAGACCAGACGTTTTAAGCAGAACAAAATTTATTCTCTCTTGGGAATCCTCTTTTCAGCACTGAGTGAGTAAACAAAACTCCCGAAGGGTGCTGGCCATAGACTTGGACAATTATGAGCCAAACAAGAGCCAAATGTTTTTACCCTGAGAGTAAGAAGACAGTAAAGGGGAGGAGAGGAGCCAGGAGGGTCAACCAGCAAGAAACGGCACCTACATCTTGTCCCCAACAACGCCTCTGTCTCCAGTGCATCTCTGCCACCGTGCTCCAGCACGGGCCGGGTCACAAAGACCTATCATGCCTATTATTTTAATCCACAAACAATTGCCCGAGCAAAGGCAGATGTGCAAAGGAGCTTTCGTTTGGCTGCAACAGCTGCTTTCATTTTGTAAAGTTAGGAAATGATCCAGTGTTTTGCAACAGCCGGAGCTGGAGGACAGGACAGTGACTCCCGCTTCCCAGCATTACAAGCAGGCAATGCATGGCGGTGATGTGCGCTATTTGCAGATGTAAGAGTGCCAGGTATTCAAACGTGGCTTTCTGCAGTACTGACTGGTAGATACCGGCCAATTTATTCATGGAAATCTAGATTTTTGCTAAAGACTGCGTTCTGTCTAATGATAGCACAGGTTTACTGTAATGGTTGAGGCTCAAGTTCTCTCACATCTGTGAGGAATGCTTAGACGTTCAAGTTTAAAAATAAAAATAACACTCTGGGCAGGATTCTAACATTTTTGAGGGAGTGTGGGATGATGGGTGGGTGGATTAGATAGTAATCAGTTGAATAAACTCAGCTGAGCTTTGAAAGTTAAACTTCAAGCCATACAGGAAGATTTGCATGGTGGGACATAAAAAGGAGTTTAATTGTGCCTGGCATGATCTGGTTTTGTTAAGGTGTACTAATATAAATGCAATTTTATGCAATCATTTTTATGAGACATCCAAGTGCTTTAAAAACATATAAATGACTTACTATGCTTGAGAATTCAGCAAGTATAATTGATAGACAGGAAACTAAGGCACAGAAGGGTTCAGTTAAGCAGGACTATACACGAGCAAAAGCCACTTTTGGGAATTAAGTTAATGAAATTTGTTCTATTGCTTACCACCAAAGGAGGAGGAAGCATTTCCTTCCCAATATAAATGTCATTACAGAACATAAATACACGCTAACAAAACAATATTTTGATGTGATAAGGCATATTTCCCTTTGTTACACATTTTGCATCTAAGTACGCTCTGCATTTGTGCATTCAGATGCTTATGCTATATTTAGCAGAGTCTTTTATCATACACTCTTTTCTGCCTCTTTCCACACATAAAGATTCAAAGAAACATCTTTCCATAGCATGTAAAGAAGTAACTAATGATATGCTATTGAGGAAGAAGCGTTCTCCTAGAGGAGACAGTTTCCTTTCAAAGACACTAAAACAAAAACTCTATTGAATTCTCGCTCATAGCCTCATATCATTGCTCCATTTTTTTTTCTTTTTTTCTTTTTTTTTAACCGCACTTAAAATTGCACATGCTGACATGAGATCGTACCATGTGCTTTGGTATTTTCACATTAAGTCTGACATTTATTCCTGAAAACTGGGAAGATGTAATTTCTAACCAAAGTGTTTGTAACACAATTTAGTAGGTCACTCCTTAGTAAGAATTTCTTTGTTTCTGAGGTTTTTGGTCTTGGAAGTCCACATATGCTACTCTTCATTTCACCACGTGCATATGAATTTATTATTGAGGATGCGTCCCTGCAGCTGACGCATAATCAGGCTGGGTAAATGTTCTAGTGGAAACAAAATATTCCAGGAATCTTAAACATCCAGTAGAAAGATAGGCTAAAAGAGCTTTTCTAATAGCAGCGAAAGAGTGCGGTACACTGAGCATTTCCAGTCAAATAAAAATATGTTTGTGCTAACTGCAAACTCTGCATTTCCCTCAACAGCACAGCCTTTCCTAAACCCTGTGGAAAACCAGGTAATGTTTTCAGTTTGCCAGATGTGGCAGGTCTTTGCTAAATGTTGCGTTGCGCTGTTACAAGCCCTTGCTTGTGTTAACTTGTTGTGTTTGAAAGCAAATTTGCAAGCAAGTGGAACTTGTATCCCTATCTGTCAATAATTCCTCATCGCACTCAACAAAAAGTCACTGCTTTCCTTTTTCCCCGCCTCCTGAATGTGAAATTGCAGTAAATCAGTCAACAGCACTGTTTAGCATATAAAGCAGAAAACTTCAAAGCAAAGCAGCCTTTTCTCTTCACCTATGAAATTCCAGACCACGCTCCTAAATTCAGGGAAATCTACTCGTCCTTTCTACTTACAATTCAGCAAGCCTTGGCGATGCATATTGAAGGGCTGCTGTCAGCTTGCGTCGTTTCAAAACGGGCTGATTAAAAAAACATTTGGGTAAAGCACCCTTTATACACTGTGTGAGAAACACACTCATCTGGCACCGCTGCGCTCTCAGAGGACTGAGTTACACCAGCTGACAACCCCTCCCGAATCTTCAACGTGTTTTTATCGCTTGGCTTTATTAACTCCCTTTCAATATTTGTTCCTACTTCGCTAGGATTTTCCTGCAGATTTACTCGAAGGAAGCATCGTACCCACGTGTGCTCGCTCCCACTTTTCTTCTTTCCACGTACCCGCCTCTTACCAAATCTCCAGCTTTGTAGATATTGAATCACCAATAAGATTATTACTCCGCTACTGTGCAAGGCAAGGGTTGCCCATGTTCTTACACTGTATTATGGTAACCTTTACCTTACGTAAGATAACATAATGTTATTTTTAAATTATCTTCCTGTTCAAATAATAAATAAATAAATAGAGCCACAATAAAACTTGCCCCGGTTAAATGCTACTTTCATATCAGTATATTTGATATATACAGTATATTTGATATATACAGTATATTTGATATATACAGTATATTTGATGTATACAGTTATGCTGTATGTTTTCTTCAGCAGCGGCTTGGCAAGACTTTCCTACCCCCTCCGCCTCCACCCCTTCCTGCCATGGCCAGACTTCGCCACTCTAATTTATATAGATTAAAATGTCTATAAGGTTGTGTTGTAACCCAGATTACCCAAATTACCCTTTAAAGCAAATTTATTCTCTGAAGCAAACATATCATCAAACTATGCCTTGAGAACCCCCCTGACACTGCTAACCATCCATCTGAATAAGGAGGACCCAGTCCATACTGAATTAGAAGATGGCTATTTTCTGCAGCTGAAATTAATTTCTTTACATAGAACCAGAGTGAGGTCCGTGCACTATTCAATAACTGCTGAACCCTAATGATATTAGATTTCTTCACTCTTATTTTAACAAGTTAATTATCTTGAGCGATTTCCCTCCTGCTTTGTTGTGTGTTTAAGAGGTGCAGGAAGTAAAGGTATCAAGAATTCCTGCAGTTACACCACAGGCTTCTGCTAGTGAGCTGCTTGAATCTGGGCTTTACATCTACATTACATTAACAAACCTCTCATTTGGATACATTGCCCTTCCCCAGGATCTCCTGTGCATTTTCCTGTGTGCCTGATGCACATTCACCAAAATCAAAAGAAAACTCCCATTGGCCTCGATGATTTTGAGGCTGTGCCCTGTGACTGAGAGATGCCAAAAAAATGGAATCATCATTGCACTAGAGACCTAAGAGAAATACGCTGCAGTAGACCTTCTTTTGACAGAAACATTTTCTTTTATTAAAAATGATAGCCTCAGAAATCAGAGATTTAACAGGACTGTGCTCTTTTACTATAATAACACGCCTAATATACTCAGTGTGGTTCAATTTTCACACATACTTATTCATAGCAAAGAGTACAGTGTTAATCATGGTTATCAATGTAAACAATTCCTACCTGCTACTGGCAGGCTGCACAAAACCCAGCTTTCTGAACAGGATCTAAATTGTCTGGACCCTGAAAGCCATCAGTAGGAGTTTCAGAAGTATTACACAGCAATGTTTGCACATTTGTTTGTGAAAGCGAGCTTCAGAGAGTGTAAATGATGCTGGGTTTACAAAACTGGAGACATTCAAACCAAACAGTTTAGCCTTAAGTGTGCAGACTGATGTAGCAGTTAGACCAGTCTAACAGACTATTCTTTTTCATGCTGGTTAGCTATTAGGCTGGCTTAAGTGTAATGTTAAATTGCACTTGCTGCATATCTTAGTCTATGCAAGACAATGGGAAATCAAGATAGCAGATAACAAGTAGCTACAGCAGCACCTGCTTCAAGCTCAGAATGTACAAGCGCCTGAAGTCCATGTTTCAGAGCTTTATAGTTATCAGGACCTAAATTAGCTAATTTAAGTGAGGGTTAGATATGTCAAGGAGCCTGCAATCGTGCCTTGGGCTGCACTGTGACATGGGCTGTGGGCCGATGTTCGAGGCAGATAGAGCTGTAGCAGCAGCAGAAGTTGCTGCCTCCAGCTGTTTGTTGCTGCCCCACATATGAGGTTCCCCCATCCCAGGAAGGCGGAGGACAAAGGCACCTCAGCAGCATCAGAATGGGTGGCTTTGATGGGACATTATTGCCCCACAGCTGGAAGGACGTATGTCCATGTTTGGTGTGCCCAGTCTGGGCTATGGCAGAGCCTTATCTCAAAATAGCAGTGAAGCTAAGCCGCTGAAAAGGTTTAAAGATGTACTCATTTCAGTATACTAATTTCAGCTGCAGGACCGTATTCTTAAATGATCGCAGCAATATTTGTTGGATGTTGCAAGCCGTAGTGTTAGTGCCAGCAGAGGCTGAGAGAATACCTTGTTTATTTGGACTTGCAGGAATTGTGGTGGCAGCTGTTACACAAAATACACCAAAGGAGTCCCTTTTCAAAATGCACCAGACCAAATAAGAATAAGTCTAAGGGTCCGGAATCTTATCTCTGATGAAATCAAGCTGTCTAGTGATTCACTTTTTTGTCATTCTGCAGAATGTTGTGATTGGTACATTGTGTGTGTGGAGGAAGACAGAAACTGCTGTGACTCATTGTGTCTGCAAGGAAAGGTGAGTACAGCTCCTGTGTGGCTGTGGAATACAGATTGCAACAATACCTACTGACAAAGACATCTTAACTAGGACACGTATTTTAAATACACTACATCCTGTTGCATACCAAGTTGTATCCTTTCAGCGTAAACCAAAATCTCTTTGTAATCAAGGAGATGCTCTCTATCCGTTGAGCTTCTTCCTCAGCTAATCCTGTATATGCTTTAAAAGAACTCTGAATTATTTTTTCTTTCACCATGTTAAGCAGGTACATAGAGATCTTATTCTCTATCAAAATGTCTTAAGTTGGTGGGTTCTTTTTAAGTTATAAATGTTTCCGTTAGCAGATGGCGATGTTTTATCCTTCATCATAGGTCTTTAAAAAGATTAAGTCAATGTTGTCAAACTCAGGGGAATTAAAGAAAAAGTCAGGCACACAGGAAACCTTATGGCCTGTGACAAATCAATATCTTTCTTAATCTCCATAAACATTGGGATTTCTACTCTAAGCAGCTAACAGTGAGAATTCCTGATCTCCCTTCTGATTTTGATGCTGAATTACAAAGACAAGGTATGGATTATCCCTCGGTGTTGTAGTTCCTGATTTTTAGTAGGAAATTGGATATGAAGTAGCTCCTGTCCACTAAGCTAAGTGGATGCTACCGCTCTACACGTCTGTCCTGATACTGACTGGACGTGTGGGTCCAGGCCCCTTCTTGCTTCTGGGCAATGCTCCATCCCAGGGAAACCCAAATCAGAGGCTGAAAGCTTGCTGCTCCCCCATCCTTAGAAGGAGCCTTAGCCACAAAGGCATCGGTTATTCTACAAGCCGTACCATCTCATTACACTGTGTTTGTTCACCAAACATCTTCTGGGTTAGAAATTCTAGCCGGTTCTTTGGTTAGTTCACAAACTTCCCATGTGCAGTGCATGTATTTTGTCAGCAGTATCTCACCGTCTTTTTAGCTGAATTGAGACAGATCAACAGCTTGTGTGGGCTTGTGCTCTTTTTTGTCAACATCAAATCGAAACATTTACTCTGCATTGTTGTTAATTGCAGTGGCCACTGTTAACTATTACCATCTGGATTAAATGCAGAAGCCAAACCTGCATTGATAACTCTTCCCACCTGGGATAAACCATCTGCATTACCCAAGAGGGCAGTTTCAGTAGCATCAGTTCCATTTTTCTCGAGCCAGAGGGCCACACAAATTCTGCTCTTTTAAACATCGAGAATAAGGCAGTTCATAAAGCTGTTGCTAAACAAAACAAAGCAAATCTTCCCCATGAGTGCAAACAAAGGTAGAAAATGAAATAATAATAATAATAATAATAATAATAATAATAATAATAATAATAATAATAATAATAATATTTTAAAAAGGAAATATATCCAAAGTTTATTTTAACTTTTACCAGGTTTGGACTTCTTTCCCCCCAAGGTTCGGTGTTCCCAGGATTAAGAAAAGCTGAAAATCATTGCCCAGTACTTTAAAGAGAGAGGGAAAAACTATGCCTAAGGACTCTAAATCAAAGACAGATTCCTGTTCCCCTCACCTAATCCTTCTCAGAAGCAGGAGATAAAATGTGATGGTGGGTGGGCATTAAGGACCAAAAGAGAAACATATTTTCCTACTTTGCCGGATAAATGCCAAAAACTTCTGACTGAGCAGCTCCGTGCTTTGCAAGAGCCTCAGTCAAACGCTTCCTCACCCACCAGCCAAGAAAGTTCCAGTTTCAAACGGTTGGGTCCCAGCAGGTGAACCCGGCCTGGTGATCCCAGCCCTCCTGGTTGCCAGGTACAGGTGAGAAAACCAAACCTTCCCTGTCTTAGAAGTGAAGGCTTCTCGTCTCAGAAGTCAACGCTTACCAGCCATACAAAACCCTGAATGGCAATGCGCTTTGATTTAGTAATCAAGTGAAAATAGCTTCAATAGATCTGATCATCTCAGAATAGCAACAATGGGGCAGCCGTGAGTTACGGCCCGAAATCTTGAGGAAGGTGGAGCTGTAAAACATAGGAATTCTCAGTTCAATGCATGCTTCTGACACTGGCCATCGTCAGTGACACACAAAATCAACCACCTTATTACTTAGACTTTTTTTTTTTTCCTTAAGCAAAGGGACTTTGAAGTAATTTGCTCACGGGCAGTGTGATCTTTAAAGCCTGCTCTGAGCGCAGCTCATTCAAGTCCCGTTCCTACGTGAACGCTTTAAATACAGCACACAGGTCTTTCTCTCCCCTCCCCAAAGTGACAAACAGTAATGATGGCTTGTGAAATCCAATTTTGCATTTTACTTCAAAGTATTTTATTTCATAAGCTCCTGGAGCTCTTTGTATTGATCCCAGTTAAGGTCATCTATCTGCCAGTTTCTACTAGTCTGTTCCTCAGTGCTGGTGGTGGCACATCTGCCACCGAGGAACATATGAAACCTGACACATGGATGCAGCCAGAGAACTTCTGAAGCAGTCTACATGTCTTTCTGCATCTTTGCAGAGAAAGACGTAATTCCAGGCTTATATAGTTATGTACTTTGTGTACATAGAGACGGTTAGAAGGTATCTGGTACAGACAGGACAGAAATGAGTGTGCATTTTAATATGTTTCTCACAAAACAAGTTCATATAAATTTAATAGACGACACATTTAGACATATGAAAATAGAAATAGGTATCAAACAAAAAAAAAACTATTTGAGTTCAAGCAAGCACAATTTAAGTCTTCTTAGACAAGCACTCCTCCAAAATCTGCCAGGATATAGAGAAAAAAAAGCTTTATATAAATTATTACTATGGTCACAAGAGCTAGTGAAGGACCATGCCAAATTGTTCTGACTTCCCAACAAATCAGAATAAAATGCCTTTTGAACTAGACGGCAATCCATTGAATTGGAATTATACATTAGGGCTACAGCTACCATGTTTGGCAGAGACTCAAACCCTGTAAAGTCACCTTCAGAAGCTGGGCATGACCTCCATTTTCAAGAGTAAAGGGGGCGATAATTTGGGCTGCTTCTTTTGCTTTGTTCTCGTGTGTCCCCAGAGCTCCAAAGGGAAGCTGTTTGGGTAGCGGGAATCGCACCGGGCTGTTCTGCTGATGGGAAATGAGGTGATTGTAAACCAGCCACAGATGGGCCTCCAGGCCTGTGGGCAGGGAACACCGCTGCGGCCCTCAGAGAGGGGCTGAGCAACAAAAATCAAGTCAAATCTGCTTGTTCCCCAAACTAAGAGCTGAGCTCTGGGGTGCTGGTGACTCTACGGTCACACCATTGCCTGCTAGAGCTTCCTCTCTTTTTATCTTTCCATTGGGATGACTGGAAATGAGAAAGATGAGCGGCACAATTCATGCACACACAAGGGGATATTTCAACCCTCTCCCATGCCAGCTCCTCAGCTTTTTATAACACTACTGCCAAGTTATCTTTACGATGTTTATACTACCTCAGTTTCCTCATAAATACTGTTGAACTGGCAAGAGCAAGACCAAACCACCACAGTTCAGACCAATGATCTGATTTTCAGTTTGTTTAGGAATGATGCACATAACAACCATTTGCAACTGCCTGGTGCAAATCACATTACCGGGCACATTCATGAACTAGGGGCTTTCTCTAGTGCTGGCAAGAGCTGGGATTATGCAAGGGTTTCATAGTCGGGGGCCTGAAAGAAGTTCATCTTAAACCTGAAAAATGAGTCTTAGTCTAATTGCTATGTTGTGGCTGAAAAGCCTGTAGAGAAGAGATACTGGTAGGATCCTCAGAGAGGAGCTGGGTAATTATTATAGAAAATGAAGTACAGCAGGTGGAAGGAAGCGTTGCGGTCTTTGGGGGCTGATGATGGTGAGCTCACATGCAGGAGACAATCGGACAAGCGAAACAAAGACGTTTTAGCCCCTGCCTGAAGATACATTAATGCCAAAGAATAATGTGAGATTAGGTGCTCCCTTTTTATTGGGGAGCTCTTTGAGTTCTGGCTCTTGTGCTGTAACATCTAAATACCTTGTTTTCAACCCAGGCTCTGTGGGATATGGCAAATGTAAACAAAATTACCTCAGAAATGAAAGAGTCTCTATTTGTCTAGTATTTGTAGCTGTTTAAAATACTTTTATGTCTGTGTTTATTTGATTCCAACTTGACATGACAATTACTAAGACTAGCATTTAAATGACTAAAGCATTTGCAAAAGAGACTGCATTCATCTCCATTTCTTTAGGCAAAACAACAGCACAATCTTCATAAGTGTTGGAATGTCTAAACTTGAATTTTTATCTCAAAATGTCCAATTATTTCCCGCTAATTTGTAAGGCGGTTTTCTAAGGAAAAATCCATTGCAAAAGGCTCTCAAATAACAAAAAGCCCCATAGCTCTGTCAGATTATTCTGTTTGCTGCAGCTTGTTATACCAAACACACACTCCCAGACAGGTTATGCAGCTCTAGGGGCTCCCACATTTAAATATTCTCTGCCCATGGTTGATATTTCTCTGCTTTTAAAGTGTTGTAATGCTGCATTCTTTCAAGATCGCTCAGAGTTGGATCATACACTCTATCACTTTAGCAAAAGAATAGCCTAATTAAAAAGTAAAAGGGTTATTTTTTTTTGCCATTTCATCCTGGAGTAACAACTGAAGTGGAAGGATAAGAAGTTCGGAACAGTAAGATAATGTAATGCCAAACAAAAATTTGTGAAATCAAACTTACCCCTCTACATCATATTTCACAAAGGAAAATAATCTGCTGCCTTTCCAAAGACAATGGCCCTGACTGCACACCTCTTGTACAACAGAAGGAATAACAATCCTGAAATCATTCGAAATGTTTCACGTGCCTATCTATCCCTTCAAGTTACAAGAGCTAAACAAAGACAGAGGATCACACTCTGACCCCCTTAAAAACATCAAAGTGCCACAGTATCAGTCCTGAGTCTTCCTTAGGATCCAGTCTTTGGTGATTATGTTACAGTGCCGCTGATTATTCATAATCTGTCCTGAAACTACAAATTATTTATTGATTTTTCTCTAATATCAGCAAGTTCTAAAGAATAATTACTGGTGTAATAGTTAGCCAAGTTGTTATGAGAATTGTAAGCCCTTTTGGTTAATGCATGGCATATGTCTGAGGCATTCAGCTAATTCACATATCTGTCTGCACTATTAATAGAGAAGGTTACATGCCAATTATCCAGGGTTCAATCAGCCTGTTAGGATACAATAGCTGCAGTGTTCACACACTTGATGTGCCACATTCCTCACAGACATTATAAGCAGCTGGTCCAGATAAGACCACAGGGGCTTTAATATTTTGGAATCACTCCTTCGTCCAACCTGGACTGCAATTTTTTTATTGTTATGGTAACTGAGGTTCTTTTGTTACCTCTGTTTTTTAGAATATTTTTAGATTCAGCAGTATTGAAGTCAACTGACATTTCCCTCCTGCTAGGAAGGAAAACAGAGCGTTGTAAATGGCTGTAGCAAACCCGTAGACACAATAGATTCGGGAGTTCTCCAAATTCTCCCAAACTAACAGCATTCTTCTGTCCTGAGGATGCATGTTAATACCTCTCGTATCACCCAAATATGCAAAAAGGAGCACATTGAAAAGGCTGTTCCATAGTAAATGCTTAATCTCAATTATTTTGCATGCTATACTTAAAAGCCCCAAATAATTTTTTTTTTTTAAACCACACCACATTCATTTAGGTTGTTACTTGGCTTGCATTTTTATTTGGTTATTGTACTTTGGGGGATAGTAACTTTGGAAGAAGTATTCTTGTTTAGTTTAGCGAAAGGTAAGAAGCAGCATGCAAACAACCAATTTAGAGTGCCATGTTAGTGAAGCCACTGTGAGCTCGATTGGGGATTTCGCCACATGAAAACCAGACATTCATCTGTTCCCATGGAGATATTCCTTCTCCCAGTCAATCAGGGAGCTGTTCAGGTCAAACAATAGGCAGTGGTTCCTTTTCTCATCTTACAAATAGATACCCCCTCCCTCCTCCTGCTTCTATTTACGGGTGTTCTCGATAACATTTAAACACCTACGAAACAAGCAATTATATTCTCAAATTATCAGGAAAAAGCGTTTACTGAGATTTTTTTCAGGCTTACAGAAAAATTAAAAGCGGCCTGAATTAAATCAAAATTAAGCCATCCTGGGCTCTCGCAGCTCTTCGTACCCTGAACTTTTTTCTGCAATTTTTACAATCTTTATGGGAAGATAAAATTATTTTCACATGGCTTGAGCATCGTTTGCTGCCAGGCCACCGTAAAAGTGTGTGAAACAGTCTGAGACAATTGCATATAACTTTTAAATGGTCAGAATAGAGCTAAAAGAAAGGCAACACAGAATGATACTAGGGAAAATGCAAAGTGTAGTTACTTACCAAGCCATTAGCTATTTACTAAAAATAAAGCAGCTCATAGAAAGCAGTTGTACAACACAGAACAGAAAATGGAAATGGTGTTTCTAACAATGCTGCTCCTGCTCAGGTGTTTAGGGCAGGATCAGGGACACCATGTCAGGGCACATAGGCAGGATGCTTCGTTATAAACTCTGTCGATTTAAAATTACATTTTTTCCTCGCTGTTGCACACTCATTTCCACAAATTTGTGCATTTAAACATATTATTATACAACTTTATGTGTACTTGTAAAATGATATATATGTTATTACTTAGGAAACTACAGGCGCACTTTTTCTACTTTTAAATAATTCTTACCTTACACGTGATCAGGTATTAAATTTTCCTCTTTCAAGATGTCTCTGTACTACTGAGCTTGGCAAATACCCGAACACCTGAGCACGCAGTCACCACACCTAAGAAAGGGGCCTCGTGAAACCCCCCTTCCCCTTATTGACAATTTCAGAACCTGCAGACCATTTTTGGCAGAGCTGCTGAAATTTCTTAATAAATGCATTGATTAATTCATCACATTGATGATTAATCCCTTGTTTTTGATGCAAATGGATGACTTGGCAGAGGGGAGAGAGCACCCAGCCCAAGGGAAAGGCAAGTAGAATTCCATAGTTATTTAACTGTTTAACTATCAGGTAACTAATCAGCCCGTAGCTGCTGACAACCTCATCCCTGTGCCCCTGCCCCGCCAGTGAGCGAAACGACAGATACAGAAAGAGATGTGTTGCAGTGGGATGGAGAGAAAATTGGAGTTTATTACACAGAGTGGGAATCAGAGTCGTGTCTGCTGTTGTATGGGTAGGATAGGGGGATAGAAGGGTATGAAACTGAAGCCCATTAATTCTCCTCGAAAAAGAAACGCCTTAAAAGAGGGTTTGCAATGAAGCTTGTGCCTGAAAAGCAGTGTCACAGGTACATGTGTAAAAGTGTCAGACACCAACACCCTGATACCTGGCTTAGTGGCCATGCCTGTGTGATGGCGGCACTAGTACTTAATCACTTAATAAATATTAATGTATGAAGGGAACTTCCCAGATCAAAAAGAAAAAAAGAAACAGCAAAGACACTACACTACAGCCCTCCACGTTCCTCCTTAAGTGCCATCTCTGCTGGGAGGCACCAGCATCTGCTCGACCCCACCGCGGGAACACGCATCCCCAAACTCTCGCTGTCACGTTGCATTTCTCCTTGTCTTATTCACTAATTGTCTCGTACACTTGGAGGCAAAAACTCCTCGGGAAGGCTGCGCGCACAGCACCCGCCTTTGTGAGGGATCGACTGTGGGCCTCTGGGTGTTACTGTATTACAAGTACTAAACAAAGGTAATCGGCTCCTGCCAAGGGTGTGCTGAGACACAATCTGACCCTTATAAAGTATGGCAGCGACCGCCGGTGCGAGCGGGTAGAATTTCAGAGTGGCATTAACCAAACTGGAAAGGCATCTGCAGCAAACCATGAAGCCTGTCTTTCCAACACAGCCTCTTCCGAAAGTGATAGCAAGGAAACCTTGCAGCATAAGGAGAAGATTCTTGTTCAGACGAAATCTCGAGGAGAAGTTTAAAGCAGAATTCGCGTTCAGCTCACAAAGCATAGAACAGGAAACTGCAAATGACACCAGTGGTTTGGATTGTATGATTAAGTAACTGCCCTCCTTTTTAATGAAGTCACTCAAGTACAACTGAACAGCAAAGCAGTAAAGTCAATAGAGTTAAACTCTTTTAGCTTTAAACAAGCCTGGCCAGTTACACGACTTCTCAGAAAACTGCGTTTCCATCCCCACACGGGCAGATTTCATTTCTCTGGGGTAGAACAAAGACATGTGAGCCCGAAACCGTCCCTGAACCGACTCTGCAAATAACCGGGGGCGGCTGGGGAGGGGGGATGAATTATAGAGTCAAAGATCGTTAATAAACAAACACAACTAAATTTCACACCGCCAGTGTAAGTTGGTATTAACCACCTTTTGTGCCATTTAGCAAGAGCCCAGCGACTACCTATTCCTGTCAGTGATTTCTCACCTATTGCCAGAACACATTTGCAAGTGAGTTCCCCTTTGAAACACCCAGCCCTGCTGAAAAGGGACTGATGGGCTGGCACCTGTCCTTAAAACGCTTTTATCTATTGAAGAAGGCTTGACTGAATTAACCGTTTTAAGGAAGAGCTCTCCGTTTTCACACACTGCAGTTAACCCATTAAAGGAACAGTATTATCACTCATGACTCTCCCTGCCGGTTTTTTTTCAATCTTTCCTCCCTGTTTGGTCCTGTGCAAAACTCAACTGTTTCCCATAAATGCTCAGGGCTCTGTGTAACATCCTGCGCCAGCTTATTCAGACCGAATACTTCATACTGAGTAATTCTTGGTCACATATTCCTCTTCTGCCTGGATGCAAAGCTAAGAAATTAGATCATGACCTTTCATATCAGCAGTGTGATAAACAGAAACTGTGTCTGGGCTTGCCGTCTGCAGCACTAGCGATGTAAATGAAAACTCAGTAAATATGTGTGTGTAAATATACCCGATATCTTATTAAATGATATTTTATGATAAGGCAAACTGTTGAATAGCATTATCAAGATGGAAAGTCGTGGATTTTACTTATTCTATGGAGTATTTAAAATACAGAATAGTTTTACAGGCAGCAGAAACTGTTTAACTTGCTATGGCAAAGCAGGAGGAGCTGACAACCATAAAAAGGAAGTTACACGTCGTTAAAAATGAGCTAGAACTGTCTGCAGTATTAATAGACAAACAGAAAAAGGGAAAGTAGCGAACAAAACACTACCTGGAAAAAAAAAATCAAAAGCAGAACTTTTGAAGAGCTAGATCCTCAATTTGTGGCCATACCTAAGAAAACACAAAGCAAATCAGTGAACTAATTGATCCTAGGAGCAACCTGAATCCTCGTTAGGGATTTTATGGTTGCAAAAGAGGGAGGAGGGCGATCAGGCAAGAATAATTAGTAGCAAGAAACCCTTCCCCACCCAGAAAATCCCACATCAGGTCTGAAATGGAAATCATAAGAGAAACCCTGCTTCCACTTAAGTAAATAGGAACATGCTGACATCTTTCACTAAGATTGAGATGTCAGCCTAGATGGTGGAATCATTTCTGAAGATTTACTGCCCTTAACATACGAAAAAAAGCCTAAAATTACTAGTTTGCTCCAAGCTGAACTGGTGTAGTTCTCAACATTCAACAGAAAAACATCTATGTGATGGAAGGAAACAGGTACTGCCATCGGAGGGACCGAGCTGGGGTTTTGCCAGGTGCAGTATCTCAAAACTGCTGCTGATGCCCTGATCTGAAGTTCCGAGTGCCCAGGAAATTCAGGTTCCCAGCCTGTCCTGTGCTCAGGGCATCCAGACCCCAAGAGAAATGAGCAGCAGTGGAGCCAGCAGAACACATTTATCATTCTAAAATAATACTTGCGTTTTTATGTTGCCCCACTGCAGCCGTATAGCGGTGGGAGCGTGGGATGTACCCGTTCAGACTGGTGAAGTGGGGAGTTCAACTGCAGAGGCCCAAAACAACACACCACCAGTGATTCATATGAATGAATTCTCGTATGGAAATTTTCTGATTTTTTACTGTCCCATTATCTGAGAAATTCTGGGGAAATCCTGAATCCTTTGGCATCAGTAGCAAAACTCATTAATTTCAAGAGAACGGAGTGAATGTTTATATCAAAGACAGATCCCCACATTTACCAGGTTCCATATTCAAGATGATAAAAATTAGGCTGAATTTATATACCTTTATCCCTGTGTGATATTTATTAAAACCAGATGCCTCCAATTCCTTATGAATGCTTACAATAACTACTAATCGAGTATTCATATTGTACAGATTGTAATCGAGTGTTCAGATCTGCAATCTGCCTGAGATATCAAGAAACAGTGATTTTTTTTAAAACTTCCCCCTGCCAAAAAGGGATCAAAGAAAAATATGGTAACCAACGTGTAGCTCCCATGAGCTATCACACAGAGTCAGCCTGGAAAATTCCTACAGAAAAGAAAATATTAGTAGTGAGATCTTATATGACTTGTGCTGGGCAGTACTCAGGAATCCCGGTGGTGAATCAGGGCCTCATGAGAATCCTCACACAGGCTGACGAGGTCCCATCCCAGAGACACCACAGTCTAGAGATTACACAGCTCTAAATATTAAACTGCTTACTGGGGTGTGTTTTCTTTAGGAGCCAGTTGAGAAAGTACCTACGAGACAAATGCTATGGTATGTGTTGTTTCCAGTGACACAACACCCTACAGACCACGACTTCTGCAGCGTGGGCTTTTCATTGACCAAGCTGTGATGCTGAGGAGTCTTAAGCTGAGTAACGTGAATATACCCTGCGATGAATAAGAGGGGCTGACACATACCTCGTTCACACCCTGATGCACCGTTTGTGCAATCTTTTACTTTAGAAACAATCGGAACAATAACACTAAGTGTAAAGGCATAGGGAGGGAGAATGCCATGGACTGCAGATCATGGGCAAACAGCCCTGGTGACTGTTCTTGGTTTAGGAGAATATACGAACAAAATGGCCATAAAGACCCGAGCTGAAGCATACTACACATTTACCTAAGCATAACTGCTCTGTGGAACCACCAAACCCCAGTGTGTGCAGGAAATAAAGTTGTCTAACAGGATGTTATCAGAAGGAAATAAAATAACTCAATTTCTTAGCTATACTTACTGCTAGTTGCTATTAATTTTCCTGAATACACACAACTGAGGCCTCCAACGTCAGATCTCAACAGAGCACTCTGACACACTCATTGATTTACTTTCAGGGGAAAAGGCAGTAAGTCTATTAGATGGCTAATTATTAAGTTAATTGTAAAGCAAGCTGTTTCCAGTAAGAACACGTTCACCCAAAATATAATGAATAATAATAAATGATATCCACCAATTCTTTAAGCTCGGATAATAGCCTAAAGAAACTGAGGATATTACACAGTAACAAAAACCCAACGTTGAAAAAGCTCCTCGTTTCCTCCCAGGCCTTGGCCCTCTCTTTGGAAGTGTGGAAAAACATATTTCTAAGATTAATGTCTTTTGTTACCACAGCATGATTTCATGATTCTAGTGGTACCATCAGCACAAGAGGAGAAAGAAGCAGTGCTAATGTGACCTGGTTTACATACGTACATGAGAGTAATTCTTGTAATACACGTTCACATGAAGAAATTAAGATACTTCAGATATATTATTGATTGGAGTGTCGTATCTGAAGACCAATTCTAACACTGAGGGACTTTTTATTCTTTTGTTGCTTCATAGCCATTGTTTTCATATTAAAAACAAAATAAAAAACATTAGTCTTGTGCTGAATTTTCTCAAGCTGACTCTTCCTCCCATGAGTGAATAATTTGGAAGGTTAACTTCTATTCAGCTGTTTTGTTTTGGTTTTTTGTCTTGTTTTCTAATTTGCACGACTGAAACTCAGGGAACAAGCCGGTGCACCAGCCCTGACTCAGCCCTCAAGCATGTCAGTGTATCTGGGGTGTGACTCCACCGAAGCCAATCTGGTGTAAAATTAAAACAAAAGTGAGCGTGAAGGGCACTCTGAGAGCCTCATTCATACCAGCCAGGGTAACACAGCAGCAACCAAGCCCATTCCGGAGGGTTTCCTCCCTTGCTTTGCGGTGGGGTGCAGAAGCGCTTCCCGCCTCCCCGAGATGCAGAGGCGAGCTCCCAAACCCAGAGGATATCACTGCAGAAACGCCGTGTGCAGGCACCTAGGGGAAACTATCGGGTTGCAACAAAGCCTGCTGAGTTAAAACAAAAACAAACCAAAGAAACCCTGCGAAAGGTCAGGGACAGAGGAAGCAGAAATCTGCCAAGTCCTGGTGGCAGACACCCTCGGCTTTTGGTTTCATCTTTAGGCAGCTGTGGAAAACAAGCCCCTTCCCTCTCCCTTCCTGGCCATGCAGGCGTTTTCTGCGAGTCCTGGGGGGCAGGAGGAATGTCCCTCATTCCCTGGGCCGCAGCGGGACCCCCGGGAGAAGCGGGATCCAGGTAAAGTGCAGCCCAGCCTTACCCAGAACATCGGATTCATGGGAGAGGCAATGACTCTATCTAGCTCTTGCAAAATAATTAAGGAAACTGTTCTTCATGTGAGAGACTGTCAGAAAAGACAAAAAAACCAAAATAAAATATTCAGTTAACAGCACAAGAAAGTGAAGGTTATTTTAGTAAGCATGCCAGTGTAAAACTGTAAGCCTTTTAACTTAGACCTGCTTCGGAAGGCATAAAAACTAAATAGGATCACAACTTCTCATGAAGTCGTTGCTTCAATTGTTCCTGTTTTCTGGTCGGCAGTTGCTCAGGCTCCTGAAAATGTGGCACCAGAAACAACTCTCAAGAATATAGCTTTCCGCTTATAGAAAGGCTATATATGTTCCTCACAGAGAGATGAACCTAAAGCCGAGAGCGTGCTCTATATTGTCATTAGATTGTCATCAGTGCTTGCAGTGGGAACTGAAATGGCAAGACTATGCCAATTTTTTTTTTTTAAATATAATAAAACCCACAGAACCGTATGCTTAAACTTAGGCACGTGTTTAAAGTGCTTAAGGAAATAGGAATGGCTGAACGATGTCTTTGGAGGAACCGAGTCGATAAAACAGATTACAGTTTCACCACAGAACTGACACAAAAACGGATTCAAAACTTCTTTTGGACTAAAACCAGCTATAATACGGTCTTTGTCTACACCAGAGACTTCTGGCTGTGTAACCAGCAAACTGGATTTTTATTACATACATTTTCCCCAAAAATGTTGACTGTGCCCTCATACCATTTTATTTTAGCTCTTCTGAAAACAAATAGTAAAGTCTTATTTACACAGTTCTGATATCCTTAGTACAGACCAAGTGCTGACTTTAAACCACTCCAGTTATATTAATATAACTTCATGGACGACTCTTCATTTTGGAAAACAGGCAGTGTGCTAAGTGCAGTTGTGTAACAGTAATCCAGTTAGCTAGAAATGTGCCCGTGTAGGCAAACCCACATGACTTTTAGTCCTGGCAAATAATCCTGTACTGTTGGCAAACAGGATTTCTAGGGGAAAGGACTTGTCTTCCTCTTTTAGCGTTTCACAGTGGCTAGCTCGAAGTTCCTGATCTATGGCTGCATGGATTGATTAATATTAATCACTGTGTTATTAATAATGCTACTAATTGGGAAGCTAGAGCTTGTGCCAGCACATTCTCTCTGTTCCAACTCTGCAAAGCATCATGCTGGCACGTTCCCGAGGGGCAGCACGGTCCGTGTGAATGGGAAAACACGCACAAAATGAGGGGCAACAGGGCACCCTGAAAGAGCAATACAAGGAGGACCCACCGATTGAGGCCAAACCCACCCGTTTCCCCTACTTGTTCTGCCAAAACAATAGCGGGTTGAACACCTTTAATCCCATGGCGTGGTTCCTGGTGCTATGTCCGAGCTCAGCAGGGCATTTTGAGGGTTTTCAAAAGCAGGCACAAGCCCAGCTGTACATGCAGCTATTCCCTAGCCCAAATGCGCCAAACTGAGCCCACGTAAGTGAAGAGCAGGATTAAAGCAGATGAGGAGTGACCACACGTGCTGTTATCCGTCCAGAGGAGAGAAACAGCCCCAGGCAAGAAGTAAGGAGCCGTGTCCCCAGCTCAACCACAGCAGCGTATCTGTCCACAGACTGAGTTTCTTTTCTGCCACCCCTCTCTCACCCCTACCAACACCAAAAAAAGAGGTCAGTATTAAAATTAGAGGTTGTTGGGCAGCTTAGCTAAATTTATATCCACACTCAGCACTCTGCTGCTTCCTTGAGGGAACAGCTTTCCTGTCCGAGGGCTGTTGGTTTACATCTATCCTTCTCTTTTCCAGCCCGCACAATGGTAAACACCTGTTCATTTAGCAGCTGATAGAAGACATAATAGCTGTGTAACTGTAAATAGTCAGCAGCTGTAAACGCTGATGCAAATCATACCTAAATGATTGAAAGAGCTGACAGAGCCTATTATGCATCCTGTGAGCAGCGCTGCTCCAGTCTCGTGGCATTTCATTTTTCCTGAGCCTGGTTTTGCTCAAGTTAGGGGATGGAAGTACATTCTTCATTAGATCTACGAATCTGTAACACCTTACTCCTGTGGTTAAAGTTTTAAAGTGATCTTTTGATAAGAATTACGGTGTCCTGGCTCCTGTCCCAGCTCTGCTGAGGGCAGAGGCTGAATGATATATTTGAAGTCGCAATGCTAGAAAATTAGTTGCGGGTGGAGCAGAATGGTGAAACTGCCTGTTCTAACTGAAAATAACACCAGTTTCAAAAATATCTATGGTAACATCGTTTAGCAAAACCATTTTTAAAAGCAGATCAATGCAAGTAAACTGCCTCTCCCAGGAGTTTCCTGGCTCAGTGCTACGCCGAAGGAGGGAAGAGATTTAACTGAAACGCACGCACGTGTGCACGCATTCCCCCCTTGCTTTTCAGAGCCAGTAGGAAGTACTAAGATTTAATGGATAAACCACTGGAGCGCAGCTCAGGAAGCTTTAGCTGGGTCAGTTCTATTAACTCGTGTCCTGCTCCCCAGGGTGCTGGTGACACGGGGCCGGGGCAGTGCCGGCTGGGCACACTGTGCCCTCCTGCTGCCCCATGGATCCCCTCTACTTGCCTCAGCTCCCGAGGGCGACACTGGCAGCTTTAGGTAGAGAGCGATGGTTTGCTGCTATGGTCAGACGTTCTCCAGCTGTGGCCATGGTGTTCGTCCTTCCACACCAAAGCCACTGGAGCTCACGCTTACCAAACCCTCCCCTGACCATCCTTGCTGGTGCTTCCAGTTGTGTAGGACCAGGGAGCTGACCTGGCTGCGGATGAACAGACGCAGGGGGGATTTATGCCAGATTAAAGCCGCTGTAAGGCACGGCCTGAAGGCGAACGTTTACATCAACAGTGCCACCCAGAAACGTCAGAACCTGGCGCCGCCTGATGTATTGACAAACGTTTTATCCCCCCAAGACCTGCCCGGCATCTTGTAAACACCTTATAGAACTTCACTAAAGTAATCTGAATTCAGAAATACTGCTTGAATATGTTTCTGCATCATTCATCGCCCAGATAAAATATTTATGAGCAGGGATTTTATTATTGCATTATCTGTTTTTATAAAGTCTAATTTAAAGAAAGAAACCCTTAAAATAGGACATTACGTTTCAAAGCACACTTCTTTAGCAATGGCTGTTAAAATATTGAGAAATTTACTTTTTAACCAATGATACAATATTATCTGTGACAACACAAAAAGCTGTAAAACATAATTACTCGCAAAACATTGCTTGTAAATATTTTTACACTAAATATTGTTTATTTGAATACTGATTGATTAATTAATATAGTGTAATAAAATGGCTCATGTTAAAAATAACTGTGTTCTTTAACATCTTTAAGCTGCATGCCTTCTTTCTTTCTGGCTCCCTCTTCCTCCTACTCCAGTGGTGTCAAATTGCATTGAAGTCAATTAAGAACTGCTCATTTATTATACACACCTTGTTAAAGCAAGAAGGATAATTGAATGCCAAGACTCCCTTTCCTTCATGTCCATGATTTAAAGTAACACGATAGGTAATAAGGATTTTCGAGATTAGATGGCTTATAAGTAGATGTATAGGATTTTTTTTTTTAAAGGTCCGATTGTAAGCAGACCCATTTCTTTGATTTTAACTATTGAAGTGTGCATTAACCTGTGGGGCTGATGTTGCAGGGACAGGGGGATTAAGTCCTTTTTTTTGAATTTCTGTAAGCGAAAGGTTTTATTGGAGGAGAATGGGGAGGGTGGCAAAGGCAAAAAGACAGCTGGGGAATGAATGATGAGCAGAGTCCTTTGTGCCACCATTTGGTTTTAACGCCAGAACTGCTGTGAAATGGTGGCCGTTGCTAATGCTGTGGCAGCACCAAAATATCCCAGCTGTGATCCCTTCTGGTTAAGCACGGTGATGTAAAAGGAGAGAGAAAAAGAATCTCTAAACCATTTTTTTTCTGACAATTCTTGCTGTTGACAATTACGAACACGCAATGGAAAATAAACTTCTGCCTCTTGTGCATGCATGGCTCGGTCCACCTGTACTATGTCAACACCGCCAAACAAAGGGTGAACTATTAAAAAGTGCATTCTGTTGCGATAACCAAACCTGGATTCCATCTAATAACTTTGAGTTATTAAATAATTACATTTAAGAGATTCTGGAGAGCTACTTTGGAGCCAGGCAGATCGCCAGACTCATGGAAACGAGTTTTGTTCTAGTGGCCTTAAAGCAAAAGGAAGGCCCAGGTACCCTTACCCAGGGTGATGGAGAGCGCTGCATCTGGGCTGTGATGGTCTGTCTGTGGCTCTGCACGAGGAAGTCTCCCTTTTATGAAAATCTTCCACTTCATAAGCGTCTTTCGACAGAAAAAGAGAAGGATTTTAAACAAAAAATATAGGCGCTTCCCCCCGCAGCGCCTGTTTTCACACTGCGTGCTTTTAGACCACTTTTCTGTCCAAGCACAAATCTGAATAGTCACTTTTTCCTTTTGTTTTCAGCCATGAGGAATGTACATAGAGATCAGATAAAGTAAGGTTCTGACTACTGAAATTCGCACCCATAAATTATAGTTCAGATAAAAAAGCCTTGCCTAAGCCGTGCTGAAAAACTTCTCTGAAATGTTCCTTCCTTCAGAGCGGGAGCAGTCTAGTTCATTCAAGGTGACTCATTTAAATACATATTTAAGGGCAAATGCCATTCCGCTATTATTTATTAGCTGAACATAAAGTCCCTGACCAGGATTGGAAAGCCACAATCCCAAACTAGAAGAGTTTGCAATGCACTCACTACAGATTTATTTTGCTGTTTCTGAGAGAGAAATTTACTCCAGAGGCTTTAAAATATTAATTCTCAGGTGTAAGAAATAAAATAAAATTTTAAAAAACCTTCGTGAAGAACATTTTCTAGTTCCACATACAAGCTGTCTGGTGAAGTTAAATATGTTGAAGGTTTTCTCAACCAATATGAAGCAATTAGGCTCGATTGTGGTTTAATGATTCTCCAAATGCCTTTTTTTTGTTCTGTTCCTTTGTCCTGAGGGTCCTTCCTATCACATTGGACCCAACCAAGGGCGGATGATAAAGTGCACGTTTGATTGGGAGGTTCGAATAAGAATTCATTCCTAACTGCTTTTTCCCCTCAAGGAAATAATGGTATGAAGTAAACAAATAAACAATCAAATAATTAGGAAACTGCCTCTGTCCTATTTTCTGGAACAAAGCAGAGCTGCTATTTTCTTTTTTTTTTACTCTTTTATTTTTATTTTGCTGTTTTTGCCCTGGGCCTCTTCCCCCAGCAGGGCAGTTTAGTGGATTAAAGGTTTCAAATGTTGATGCTTAAATACTTTCAATAAATATCTTAATTACAATGGACAAGCCCTTAGCACTCTGCTGGAACAGCAGCCCGAACAATATTTAGCAGATCCTACAAGGTGATGACAGCTCACCAGGAGTTGATAAACACCATTCCTCAGGAAGATAAACGTAAACCAAACCTCAAACCTCTGGCAGTTTATTTCACAAATCAAGTTATTCTACAATAACATTTTAAAGTTAAGGGGTTGTGAATTTTAAAAAGCAGCAATAGAGCTTGGGGTTGGCTTTCATTTACAGGCATCGAGAAAAACATGGTATAAAATGCAAAAGCCTAAACAAAAGAAGGTTAGGAGGAAGACATTAATATTCTCTACTTGTTTGGGTGCCAGCTGCCTGCTGTGACAACTTCACATGCTCACCGTAATAACTGACTCCCAGCAAGTCCAGAACTGCACAGCAAGTCCTTGTCTTTTCCAAAGTAATAATATCTTTGAAATATTCGAAGGAGCAGGTGGATTTCAGAGCTTATCTATCTAGAGGGCCGCAGCAAAGCTGCCGCGAGCACACGAGTGTGCACTCTGCTTCCTCCGGGCCGTCCAGCCCAGATGTGCACAGCTGGCTGCAGGGTCTGGGCAGCCATGGACCTTATAGGTGCCAGGCCCCGTTCATCAAACCCCAACAAACACAGCAACCACCAGAGGTGACACCGAGCCCCTTTTAAAGAACAAAACTTCCCGTGGCACTGCAGAAGTAGCGATGGTGCAAGGCTCTGAATATCCTCTCACTTCCCAGCTGTGCAGCCACCAGGGAGTTGGTGACAACACAAATCGGATCTTTCTCGCCTGGATCTGCATGTCACGGTGTCCCATGCAACCTCTGGTCCTAAGGAACACTCAGTGGAGTTGGGGCAATACCTGGAGGATTTGGTTCTATAAACCATTTCAGCAGCTTAGCACAGGACCATAATTCTGCACAAAGACGTTTCAGGAACATTATGCCCTTCTTACGGATAAATAAAGCATAATATTATATGAGAATCTATTTTAAAAATGGGATGACTTATGTTTTACTAGCAGACTAAATTATGCCTCAGTGGTTTTAACTTTCAGTGGAAACCTCAGACTTCGGTCATGAGAATGCTAGGTGCGTTTCCCTGTTAATTTTAGAAAATGACATATGCGAGAGCCATGAAATGTAAGTTGCTGACATGCACACCACAAAAGAAAACAAAAAAGAAAAAGAAAAAGAAAGAAAGAAAAAAGAAAATAAAAGGAAAAATACAAGAAAAAATAAAAAAGGACTGTAACCCCCGCTGCTTTCTTTCTGAACACAACTGCATGTAAACCCAGCGAGCCCAAAGCCCAGCACAGGCACTGGAAGGCGTTTGGTCAGTTGTGCTGTGTAATGCTATTGGCACATACAGATCTGCTTTTCTCTTTTTTTTTTTTCCCCTCCCAGCATTCACGCAATAAAGTCCTCATAGTTCTTTTACATACCTGAATTGCGTAAGCTAAACATTTGCTGTGCGCATACAATGTGGGTCAGTGCAGGACCAGAAAGTGAGGGGCCTCAATGCAGAGCTCTGCTTTGTGAGTCCTGAAGTTCAGTGAAGTGATTTTTTTCTTTTGGCGCTGGTTCTAAGAGAGCAATCCTTTGCATTGTGTATTTTCAGGAACACCTCCTCTAGCAAAAAAGCCCACTCAATAAACAAAATGTGCTGCTTCCTGAGAATGCTCTTCTCGGTTTTAAGAAGGATAAGCAAGGAAAGGTTATGGGATAAGCAAGGAAACGCTTCTGTGCTGGGATATCAGAAACTGAAACCGGGATAAATAAGACATGTAATAGAGACCCAAGATATTCTTGTGTGCATTGGGTCATGACAACAGGTTACTCTTTACAGCTTCACTGAAATAAAATAAAAATAATAATTTAAAAAAAAAATGCACCAAATCTGGCCGTACTCAGCCTGCTTTGTAAACCCTCATTGGTACTTAAACTCTGGATTGTTCCACTTGTGTATACAATACACCATCACATAATTGCACAAAACATCCTCAAATTTGTCCTGGGCTATTTTTTTTTTTTTTAACTAAAATCAATGGAGCTACATCTTTCTATCAGAGTCTTCTGGGAAAAGACATGAAGGTGTATGAAGCTTTGAACCCGCAGCACTTGCTGCTGTCCCAGACACATAAAAGCAAAGCTGCTGTAACCCAGGGATGAGGGCCCCGCATACTCTTACTTTTTCAGTTCCATTCCAGCCACTAGTTACGCCTTGGTTAAAATACACTTTTTATCAATTCATCAAATTAGCAATCCTACATAATGATGTTTATACGCTCCTATAAGTGTAACAGTACTCTTGCAACCACCACGCGAGGCTTCTGCAGTGAAAATTTTATCTTAATTGATAAATTCATTTGAATTATTATATCTGTTAACTAAGCAGAACCACATCCAAGGCAGAAATTTCTCATTCTGATTTCAAGGAGCACATGATGAGAGAATCATTCTCTCTGCATAGTTTAAAATTCTTTCATACCAATCGCTCCACTCGTTCGGCTCTAGTGGAGGTTTGGAATCGGTGCCACGCTCATGGGTGTGATTCATACGGATTTGGGACACACATTGTGTGAAACCATTTAGAGTTATTCAACACCTTTTTTTTTTTTTTCTTTAAATCAGCATCTTAATGACTCATTTGGAGTGTTTGCACACAAACTCACACAAAAACCCCTCAAGCAATGACTTACAGTAAAGATGTGTAGGGTGTGTGTCAATGGCTATAGAATGGGTAGCATTATAATTTGTTAAAAGCTATTTGGCATCTGGACAAGGTTTCTGACTAAGAAATACTCGCTATTATCTAAAATATTTGGGGGTATTTTGACTGGGAAAATTTGAAACATATTGTAATCTACTGTATCTGCTTACAGAAGGGAAATTTCGTCATTCCCACTGATGTTACCATTTATTCAGCTGCACACATGAAAGGTGGGAGCCTTTGTTTAGCCAAGGCTCTACTGAATTTCAGCATCTTTATTCTACGTCAGCTGTTTTAACCACAGGCAGCAGAGGCCGGTTCCTCAGAAGGTGCTGGGCAGAGTTTGTTAACAAGGCAATTTTATCAAGGAACTTCCCAGTGTCCACGTGACCGAGGCAGAAACACGGAGACACAGATTACAGGATTTGCTTGCGATTGTTGATTAGTTCAGTGTCACAGAACTGAATACAGACTTCCTAACTCTCATCAGAAATCTGACAAAGTAGTGTTTGTCTAGTTAATTTTTAGTTGGTATGTGCCAAGTGCAGTTTCTATATTCTGAACAATGCAGGGTCTTCTGAATTCCAGCTAAATATTTGGTCCCACTCAGGGCACATAACTGCTTTCTAATTATCCACCCTGTTTCCCGCTGCAATATCGCACACAAATTCTCTTCAGTTCAAAGCATGCTCTTTTCTGATTGTTGATTTTTTTTTTCACATATTAACACTTCAGGCTTATGAAACATAGCGAAAATTAACATTCGTGCCTTGGTTTATGTTACATCTACTTTAATTGTAATGTTACTAAGAATGGCGAAACACCAGCTCTAAATAGTATATCAATTTGCATAAAAATGTGTAATTTATTATTGCCCCCAAACTCCCACGCATTAAAATATTTCTTAGCCCAACTGTCCCTACAGAAAATATTTATAGAAAAAGCTTAGTTTCTAACTAAGAATATGTTACTTTTGTGTTGTGCAAGTACTGTATCTAATACTGTGGTTGTTTAGATCTCAGGTCATGGAAGGAAGAGAAAAGAAGATATTAACATATCAATGAAACGCTCTCAGGAGCCATGGAGTGGGAACAATATTTGCATCTACAGTTTGTTAACAGCACAGGCAAAACTGCTAGTGAAAATTCTTAAATTAGGGTTTAATGTGATGGTCTCTGTTTTCAAAAGAGGAACAAAAAGCCACCCCAAAGCCCATGTGCTCAGAAGTGCCTTGTGCTGTGTAAAAATCACCATAAGTCACCAGTGAAGACCTGAACCCCTTTTGGTTCGGTAGAGAATAAACTCTTATAATAACAAATGAATCCAGAACTGCCTTGCTGCTGTAGTTTTGGGCTATCAACTAGGAAAATGACACAGCTAATCAAAAGTAGAATTGCTCAAGGTGCGGTAAACTCATGATATTAGTTATCAGAAGAAATTACTATGTCATATAGGTGCAGAAATCAGCATATTGAATAAGATCTCACTAGATAAGCATCTTCTCCCTAATGTTGGTCAATCTAATATTTGGGATATTCAAGGACCTTGCAGAAGATTCCATCCACAGCAGATCTGTTTTCTAACTCACATCTGTTAACAGCATCTTATGCCTTGGAGCTAGAGAAGCTATAATTCCTTTTCTTGCCCTAACGTACCTGTGGCTATTTCTGATACACATCTAACTTTTTTTTTGTTTCAAGAACATCTTGTGATAATAAGTTCCATGGAATATTTGTGTTGCACCACGAAAAGTATTTCCTTTAGCCATTTTAAACATGTCACTCATCTCTTAGCCACCTTTATTTATGAAGTACTGCTTGCTGAAATAAGATTGAACACAGTATTCCAGATGACATCACACCATTAACGTTTTATATTTTATTTTCTATTGCACTCCTTATATGGTTTAATATTTTTAAAAAGAAATTGAAATCCTGACTGAGTGCTGAATACAGATCCCATTAAACTGTCCTCAATAATGCTCGGGTCTTTTTTAACACTTGCACAGCTCACTGGAAAAAAAAAAAATAGACCTTTTCTTTGGAGCCATATGTCAATGGAATTGTTAGTATATTCACTATCTTTAGTTATATTTAAAGACTCCGTTAGAAAGAAAACAAACATCAAGACAAGAGTTTTTCACAGAAGGAAACCGTTTTCTGGAGCAGCCTGTCATCTTGCCTCCAAATATTCCCAAATATTATCCTCTCCTTAGGACCAAAAAGTAGCAGAAGCTGAAGGAAATTCAGTATTTCTGAAGTTATAGCCAAATATTCAGGAAAATAAAAATGGAATTGGGGGCTGTGCTTTACCGATTGTTTCTGAAAACCCTTAACTGGGTGCCAAGGACTTAGCTGAAATGTTAACTTTCTAACTGGGAGTTCAGGGCCTGACTTTCAGAGTGATGAGCACATTGAGATTCTACAAAAGCCACTGTGGACTGTAGCACTTCATAAAAATCAGTCCCCATGTTGTTTATTTAATTTATTTTTAAAATATTTTCTTTGCTTTAGTCCACTAACAACTAATTAAGCTGCCTCCAGATTAAGCGGCTGAGCCAAGAACTACAGGATATGCCACATGCTTTCTCAAGGCAAATATTTACAGTTGTTTGTTGGGATTATGTCTTTGACATCTATCTTCTACGCATAGGCCATTAAAAAATGCAACATCACAAAAATCGCCACATGACATTATGTGAAAGGTTTGCTTTTTGAAAAGCAAGATGTATTCAACGCCAGCTTGCAAATTGTTTTGCAGATGCTATTTTCTATAATGCTGGCATAGCTCCTTTTAGCAAGGGGGGTCGCTGGTGGGGGGAGAAAGAAACATAAAAGACTTAGATCAAAGATTCTTTTTTGGTAGGCAAAGGCTTCTGGCTTCTTTTTCCTAATAGAAAAAGTTTGTGATATCAGAGGAGACCGCACATCAAGCAGGGTTATGCAGCCCAGCTTTAGCATTCTCTTTATTCGTGCTTTGTGCTTGCTGCCGCTCCCTTGTCGCTGTGTTGGTGTTTCATGGGGGCCTCTGCGGGATTTAGAGAACACAGGCAGAAAATGCCATAGAAATAAAGACTTCTAGTAATTTGTTTATCATTCCTGTTAAACTAACCCTCTGACTGGCTGTCCCTAATAAGACTAATCCAGTGAAAGGCTGACACGGCTTCTTGATGCTTTCAGTAATCAGAACGCCTTTATGCCCAATCGTAGCACGGCAAACGCATCCCCGTGCGGGAGGGAGCGAGCTCCTCGGGGCGCTGCAGTCCTCGCTAACATCACACGCACCTCTGACTTCAACAGCAGCCAATAACAGCTTGCGTAACTGCCTGAATCTTCCCAAGGAGCAAACAGGAATTGAAGGTAAACAGACGTATGTATAGCATGAGGCTGTGCAAAGCAACCCTCATCAGCCCTTCAGGTTCAGGATAAAGCTCCTGTTTTCCCAGCGGGCAATGCCCAGTGTCCACGTGTCTGACCAAGGTGGTGACCAAATTAATGTTTTCCCACCAGGTTGCAGACACGCAGAGTGACCAGAGCAGGTGGGGCCCAGTGTCCCCACGCAGGTCCCAGTGTCCCCACGCAGGACCCACCATGGGGCTGCAGACTCACTGGATGACACAGCCCCGTGTGCCCCTTCCAGCCAGCTCAGCAAGTGGACTTTGTCAAGTTACCAAGTATATTAGAGCACAGGCTTCGAAAGCCTCTGATGGGAAAACAGTGACAATGAAGGACACCATGCAAACGAATAATCTAACACTGTAAACCTGTTTAAGAGCTGGAAGAAGTGTAGGGAAGATTTTTCTCTCCCTCACCCCCGTGGTTTTCAGGGAAAGGTCTTTGAACTTCTTTATCTGAGCACTTATGTTTTTATTACAGGAAATTAAGAGGCTGAATGATGTGTGATTCAACTGTAGATCCCTGGACATGAAATGAAGCCATAATAAAGCATTTTAATATGAAATCAAAACCATAAGCTTGACTCTCTCCTACTTCTGACCTCTGCTCTATGCAGGGGTAAGTACCTAGTGGAGGCCAACAATTGCTCCTTCATGGTATTTCACCAATATGTCTTTAGACAGGTTATGTGCTGCTTTAAATTAGAATACTGGCCGCGGAGTTTCTAAGAGCAGATCCCTGCGCAGAGCAGAAGGCAGCCCAGGGATGCTTGGCCAGCCTGTGCCCATGGCAAGGTGCCATAAGGACACCAGTGTAGGTCTGCACTAGCACACACCGTGTGTGTGCTCGCCTGCCCCACAGCTCTTAAAACTGAAGCCTGTGAGTCCCGGTCCATTAATTTACTTTGCCTCCTCCTACCACAGTAAGATGAGACACCGAGAAGGTCTGAAATACAGATTCTGGTCTTAGCTTCAGAAGGTTGAAGTCAAGAAGCGAGATCAGGCAAGAGAACGAGGCTTCAAAGTCGTTTTGGTTTTGTTTTGGTTTTGTTTTTTGGTTTGGTTTGTTTTTGCTTTGAATATTGCTACTTAGGAAAAACAAATGCAGACCCTTGGTGTCATGCTGCTGCTAGCTGAGCTGGCAGAGAAAAGCATGTGAGCACCGTAAGCGTTAGTCAAAGAAATCAAGCTAATGCTCTAATCAAGTACAGCTAAAATCTGTAATGTCCAACAAAAGACAATCAGCATAATTGGAAGAGCACCAAGCGACTGAACAATACAGATTTAGTTTTCAAGGGAGGGCCTCTCACATTAAACTAAAACAAAAAAAATCAATGAAGACTTCAGTCTGACACTACAGCTAAGCCAGCCCGATGGCTCACCCCACCGCACGCTCCTTCCCTCTGCTGTGCCAGCTTCTCTGACCACAGAGATCTGGCTCAAGGAGCTAAACCAGCCAAATACTAATGATTCTTCTTTTTTTCTGACACTCAGGCTCCATGAGATGGCAAATAAGTCAGTGCCAACACAAGGGAAGTGCCAAAAATCTACCTGTGCACAGATGAGGAAAACTGCATTGTTAAACTGGGTGCACTTGGATGTCACCAGTAAGGCAAAGAGGAGAACCGAAGTGTCCTTGCTTGGGCTCCATCGGGGAAATCAACCTGGATTTGCAACCGAACAGGCCACAGCGGGTGCGCAACAGCGCAGCAAATTCACACTGACTGCTTTGAATTCATAGCTGAACCGCAGCTGTAAATCCGAATAACTGACGGTAGAAGCAAAACCTCACGTCTAGGCTTCCAGAACAGTTCTCCAGTGGGTCATTGACTTCTGGCTTACTGGGCTGCCCGACTTTGGAGGGAGTGTTTGGAGTCACGCTAACGTTTCAACAGTGATCTGCTTCCCACAGCCAAATACAGTGTTTTCTCTCGGTCTTTGGAAATCTGAACAAGCCATTCCAAGAGTTCTCTGGCAGATAAATCAGGTGTACATCTGTAAACTGGTTCTCATTTATTCATTAATTAAGACTGTAACAGAAACACGGGAACTCATGCAATGGCAGGGGATTAGACTAGATGGACTTCTCCAGTCCCTTCAAACCTGAATTATCCTACTGCCCTATGACTCCGTAAGAGTGATTTTTGTCCTCCTTTTCTTCAAAACAGCTGCTTTGGATAGAAATGGTTCACCTGCAATCCTGGAGAAAACAGCTCTTCCACCCTCATCGTACAAGTCATTGAGGCACACACTGGTCAGTCGGAGGGGATTAAAAGTGATGATTTTCTTCAGATATCTTTCACCAGACATGGTTAGCTAGATGGGACACCTCCCTGCTACTTTCTCTTCGTACAGCATCCCTCATTCTGCCTTTCATATCAAATTTCTGCTCAGAGATCTGCTCAGATTCCTGTGCCAGATCTTTCAGGCCGCCCCTTCCTTATTTCATTACTAACAGAAATAACAAGGATAGACAGGGATAACAGTGTTAGGCCAGTCATACGCCAGCTATATCGAAGAGTCAGAAAGCAATAGTTCAAAACACCCAGGACAAAAGCCACTGTCTGGCACTCTAAAATGAAATGCTCACCTGGGCACATTATACCAGAACTGTAAATACAGGTGTCGCAATGGCACAGAGTGGGACAACTGCTCCTTATGCAAAAGTCCGTATTTCAGCTTACACGGTACCTGAAGTCAGTGCACGTTATCAACACTGCGAGCCATGGTTACTCAGAGAACAACGCGACCAGACCTGTGAAACCTGGGCAGCCAGGGCTGGCCATGAGACGAACACGAGAGATTGATTAGCGCTGAAAACTGATACCCAAAGAGGGCAGAAACCAGCCATGGAGCAAAGTGATACAGAAACAGAGACAAGGAAATAGGGGAAGGGGAAAAAACCCCGAAACAAACAAACCAAAACACAAACAAACCAACCACACCAAAACAAACCAAACAAACCAAACAAAAAAGACCATGAAAACAACCCAAAGGTTGTTTTTCTGTTATTCAAATCTGAAGTGAACGATTTGTTCTCGTTCTATGTGTTCTTTGCCTTCTTTTACACGCCTGCCATCACGTATGCTGTCCAGAGCACTCAAATTTAGGGTCCCAAGCTGAGAAGATATAAAGGAGAGGAGGACAGGGACTGTTATTTCTGGTGTGGCACCTGCAATCGTGTGTTTCTGGTTTGTGACTAACAATTAAAAAAAAAAAAGGAAGAAAAGACACATCTATTGTAGCAGCTGTTACTACAGCACCTTCATCACTGCTTCAGAATCAATTATTCCACCTGTAGCATTTTGCTTTCCATTTACATTTAAAAGGATGTGAAATATACAGTAAAAATCAGTATTAGAATGAATAAACCCAAGGAGACAACTAAAAGAGGAAGTGAAAGGCTTAAAAATAAGCATGAGACATAACATTTGTCTCTGACAATATTTGCTGATACGTTCAAATGGAAATGTCATATGGAAATGGTGCAATTTTTGTCTTAGATACGAGTGAACTCGTCTGTCAGATGATTTCCTCCTGTTCTCAGTAGTCCACACACAGATGAAAGCAAGGACTCCTAAGGTAGGTGACCTGCTGTCAGCCTTCCAGACATAACGCCATGAAGCCAGAGCTTTTCCAAGCTATGGGAAATCTTGGAATAGTTTTTATTTCCATTCCGAAGTAGAGGTAAAGGAAATTTGAGAACATCAGAACCTTGCTATGAAACCTAATGAAACCTAACTTTGCCATGAAACTCTTCGCCAGCTGTGCTAGGAATGCTTTTCCCAAGCATCTAACCAAGAATTTCCCAAGTGTAGCTCACATATTTATTTTCTCCAAAGGCCATGACCGTGTTGGACCACAGAAGCACATGGTGCGATGCTGGTTTGAATGACTGAGATGTTCCTCCTTCCCAAACTTCCCCCCTCACTTGGCAGAAGAACCAGTGGCAGCTACCGAGCCATGGGTCCTACGTGGCCAACTCCTATCTCTACTGGGGAGAAGACGGCAGGACTCATTATTTCCTTGTGTACCACTTCAAAATGGTTTGTGTATCACTAGCAGCTGTGGGTTTGTGCTTAGAAATTCACAGTTTAGTTTACAACTTATGCTACAATAGCCCCTAGAAGCCCTGAACTCGATTTGTCGTGCTCATAAGATATCCCAAATCTTTCACAATCCAGGTAAATGACTTGTACAGTAAATCCAGATACCAAACGCAGATACGAAACAGGAGGTCGAAGTCAGATAACAACCAGGAATAGGAACCAGTGTTCCCAGATCCCGGACATCCCACATTCGCTACATATCGCCTGTCCATCCAGCATGCGTGGACTAACCACTACAGGACTCTTACTTCATATTGGAGCATCTACAAGCTGTCATCAAGTATTTATATCTTTATATCTGTGCTATGCAAGCGAATTGTCAGGTATTAGAGTCAGTGAATTTATTCAGGAGTTGAACTCTTCAAAGTTTGGGGAATGCTTCTCAATTCTTCATCAACACATCCTCTCAATCTATACCGCGTATTTGAAGACTCAGCCCGAGTTCTTGGGGTTATCAGAAGCCCGTTGACCTTTTCTAAGCGCCTCTAAATCTATCAGCGAAACTCAAGAACAGAATGATGAGGATTACGACAGTCGTGAGATACAAGTTGTCTTTCCTTAATTTTCATGAATACGTGCAAGATACATGGCATTTTTATAAAAATATACTGAGACCTGAAAAGGGTCTTCTGCTGGCTAATTTTATTTAGAAATGCAGGTTCTAAACCTGAACACTTTCTGATTGATAGAGGCTTAGTGAAGTAACAGTATCACAATAGCCAAGAAGATCAAAGTGTAAGAGTCAAGAAAGGAAAGGATTTTTACCTAAAGAGCAGGCAACAAATGGTGTTAATTTTGTTAAACACATTTAAAAAGTTATCAATTTACATGTTAAAGAAGGGATATTCTGGCAGTGTCCAAACTGTCCTGCCACTTCAAGTAATGCAACAAATTACAGTAAACATTTTCACACTTCTTTAGAGAGGACAAAAGCTTTTTGCTGCTAACAACAACAAAAAGGAAAATAAAGACAAACAAAACCACCCTACAAAACAGAAGACATTAAAAGCAAAATAATTTTTAGAAGTGCCTAGGTTTTCAAAATAAACAAAAACTAAAAGAAAAAGCTCAACCACCCCCTTTTTTGCCAACTGCCACTTTTTAGGCCTTTATAATCAGAGAGAATAATATTAAAAGCCATAGAAAAAAATCCTTTGCTGACCTTTTCAGAGTCTTTTCAGTTAAAATGTATGAATCTCCTGAACAAATTTCCTACATAACACACCATCTTCATTTAGGAAACTTGTCTAAGATTATTTCTAGGAAAAAGAAACTAGGAAATAACAAGACTTGCTGTTGTTTCACTACCCTTTTTTTTTTTCTTCTTCTAATGTGATCATCCACAGATGACTGGAATGTACAGGAGTAACCCAATACTCAAAAGAATAAAGTTCCAAAATAATTTTATCACAGACCCCCCAAAACCACAAGCCTGGTAATTTTTTCTAATTCCTTCTGCCAAGAAATAGAAATGCTTTCTGGTTCATCGAGCAAATTGGTGGGTCTGAATTCCAGAAATTCAGATATCCTCACAAAGGCAGCATTATGACCAAACAGGTTACGTGTTCAGAATTCTGGCGGGGCGCCACTTTGTTAATAAATACAAGTGTTGAATTCAGCTGGATTTAAAGATTGTGTTCTTTGCTTGAGCAAGCCTGGAAGTGTCAGAGTCGTAAAATTATCGTTGTAGCTTGTGCTTTGAAAGTCGGAGACAGCAGCGCCGATAAAAACTGCGCTCCTGCAAAGGGAATCAGATGGGCAGGTCTCACGCTGAGCCCAGCTGACTTCAGTGACCTCGGCCAGTGGTTTGCTGCACGGAACTGCAAAAGGATTGCACAACCTGCAGCAAACACGGAGATAAACTGCAAAACATATCTAATCTGGATTTTATTTCTTTTTAAATTCTAATTTTACACATAGAAGAAAAAGCAGCAAAAAAAATTATTCTAGATCAGAGCTAAAATTGTTTCTTTTGGGGTTCTCTGTGCTACACTTTATCAAAAATAATTTAATTTCCTTCAGTAAAATGGATTATATTCCATCATCAACGACAGCAATCAACTAGAACTTCAATAAAACCCTCCCAATAGGTTTGGGTGTCTCGGTTTGTTGCTGGTTTTGTTGTTGCTTTGTTTTATTTTTTTGGATTGGGTTTGCTTTGTTGGTTGGTTCTTGGTTTTGTCCTTTTTTTGTCTTCCCCCCCTCCCCAGCTGAACTTCAGCTGATCGATTGCTTTAAAAAAACTTATTCTGTGTCTTAATTACACAGGATAAAATGCCTATTTTATGTTATATAACAGCAGTTATGAGAGCTAAAAAATTCCAGGCAGATTATTTATTTTTATATCTGATCCAGTTCTTAAAAAAAAAAAAAAAATTGGAATTACTCAAAATATATTTGTTATTCGTAATTAGTAAATACTATTTGCAATTAATGGTTAATAGCTAGACAGATTTTTAATGTGTTTTTTTTTTTTCCTGTGTGCAGAATTACCAGATCCATTTTACAGGTTAAAACCTGAGGCATCTGACCCTGCACAAAACCAAGGAGCAAACAGCATCTCCGTGTTGGAGCTTTCACCGCGGTGGTGGGAACGCTTGGCTCCTTTGCCCGTAAGTCCCTGTGCGCAGTGACTGGAGGACGGTCCTCCCCGGGTTGTCTGCGTGCAGGTTCACGTACATACACACACACCTACGCCAACACTCAAGTTTTATCAAGACCAGGTTTTGCAAATGCAAGACTGCTAGCAACTCTAGCTTAGTTTTTAATTTTTTGTTTTTAAACAAGCCCGAGTGCCAAGGAACTACCATCACTTCAGTAGCCCAGAGGCAATTCCTCCTTCATGGCACATCTCAGTTCTTCTAATTGCTTTATGCTCCCTTCCACTCTTCCTAAAAACTTGAAACTGCACTGGTATTAGCGAAAAAGAGACAATTTTGCCCTTCCTTCCCCCATTTCTCCTGCAGCTATAGACAGACTCGAGTGAAAGCCTTGTTTCATGAGAACAAAACAAACCAAACACAATTATTTGATTGGAAATGACTCCAAGAAGAATCCTGTTCTGAATGGCTTCAGGGAAAACTGTTCATAAAATCCTCTTGTTATTAGCAAAGGTAGTTTATTATTGGCATACCATAATAAAAATAAGATAAAAACCCAACACGCATCTGGACTGTCATTGGCTGCAAGAGAGATCTATGGCTCTCCCATCAGGTGCTGAGTGCTCTGGCCTCTGGATTAAAGCACGTTCGATACAGCAATCCTGTAGAAAGCTGAACTGAATCTTTACAGCCTGTAGTCGCAAGTTGAAGACAAGAATGTGACGGGAAATTTAGAAAATTCCTACTTTTCCTTACCCTTGAAATGCTTAAGTATTCGTAAGGAAGAGATACTGAGCATCTCCTAGGAGAATATGGTGAAATCTCCCCAACTCAACTGACCTGAGGAGTAAGGATGCTAGAACAATCTGCTTTTTTCTTTAAAAGCGGCTGTAAATTTTGCAGTGCCCAGGTTCCTGGGACACAGGGCTTTGCACCAACACCAACAGGCAGAGTCCGGCAGAGGAAGAAAAGTTTATTTCTGTGCTGGAACCAAATTGGGAGCAGGAGGGAAAGCAGAGTTTGAGTCGGTGCTGCAGGACCAGCCGGGGCGCTTTTTCCCCAATTAAGCACATTTAAAGTCACAACTGTACCTCATCATTTACATTGCTATCTGCAATCAACGCTTTGTAAAAGAAAGTGCGTGTAAACATACATATGCTCGTACACACAAAATCAAATGCAACATTTGCAGAAGTGCACACGTATATGTACCAAGCTGTGTATTTTACTTCTGTATTTGTATAGCTCAGAAAAAAGGAACAATGTAGCTTTTACACGGTTACGCTTAAGATTTTAATTCAAATACTTGGAGACGTGTGTATTACAACATCCCACCACAGACATGGTGAAGAAGAGTGCGGAAGCATTTTTATCCATAAAAATATCACTCATATGACATCTGTCTCACAAAAATGTTTTGTGCTCCTCAGGTGAGGATCAGTCACAGATAATAACTGGTTTGATATCTAATAATTGTCAAGATGCCTCTGGAAGTTGGCGTCTGTCCGAATCAGGGATCTGATAGATCTATTCCGACATTAAAAATACATGGAGAAACTTCTCTTACCTTAAGCTGGAACAAAAAGCTTTTAATTGCTTTACAGATTACTTGACAGTGTACACCACATAGTGGGCAGAGAAAAACCCCTGTCATGCCAGCTCACTGTCTATTTTTCTTCCAAGATACACTTGAATCTACAAGGCAAAGCTCTCAGATCTCGCTTTTTCCTTCCAAATTTGCCTTCTACTGCTCAGCCTGAAAGGGGAATCAGATATTCCACCCAGCCTGGACGGAAGGGTTTTGCTGTAGTATGCCTTGAGATAGAGCTTTCATGGTTAACCTTCAAAAATCTCTCACTTTCTCCCCATTTCTTATCCTTCACAGAGTTTTCATTATGAAAACCCCTATATTTAATTGCTGTATTCAAAACAGAACCACAAGGATCTTAACAGGGAGTCGAAAGAATGGTTCCTCCTCCTCTTACCTCGTCATCTGAGTAGCAAAATGCCCTTAAGTTAGTCAAATACCATTTTCAGGGTTGTAAAAATGTTCTGAGGTAACAATAACTTTGGGCTTCTCTTGACTTTAGAAGGATCAGTTTGATTCAATGCACTGTAAGAAAAAAGGGTTTGCAATGCTGACACACATCGCAAACCTCAATGTCTTCCTCCAAAGTCCTTCCTTCACATCAGACCACTCTCGCTGCAGTCTGCTTGCCTGATAATTTATTATATTTACTTTTGCCCTCTTTTCCCCCTTGCTTTTTTCCTGAAGTGTAGCCCACTGAACCCAGATAAAAAGAATAAAGTCACTATATTTGATAAACCTCCCAAAAGTTAAATGAGAGATTAACCTATGAAATACACAGCCACTTAGCCAGCTGAGCACCGAGCTTATGGTTTCAGCTGTTCTGCTACTTTTTCTTCAGGAAGTGCAGATTTTTAAAGTTTGGCAGATAGTAATACACAGACTCAACTATTTTTTTACCCAGTGATACAAAGGAAGTGGTTTTGCTGCGAGCAGGTACCTTGTTTGGGATATTAAGATAATGAAAGTTCATCACCACAGACAAATTGTGACTGCACCCCGTCCAATCTGACCTCAAGCTTGAGTCACTGAACGAGGAGACATACATTTATAACAAGCCTCCCTAATCCCCCAATAAATCAAATCCCCCCCCACACCAGGCTGTCAGAAGAAATCAAACTACTATATGTAAGTTTAGAGGAGGAAACAAATCTTTGAGAAAGAGAGGTTTCAATAGTGATATATATATATATATATATGCAAGTAGAAGGCTGTTTCAAACTCCAATCACATTTAGCTTGCTTTCTTCCAGAATTACTCATTACTTTTAACAATCACGTTTCCAAAAAACGCTCAGGGAGAGATATCAAGAGGCAAATTTACTCGAAGAGATAGGAAACATTACACATCGACTCCCAGTTCTGCAAGGCCAGTCTCTCACCAAAAGATCAGCTGCTTCTGCAGAAATAGCAGATTTTATGCTGGTATAAGGAAATACAAACACACCAGCACACGTGTTAATCACAGCAGCTGAATAACTGGGCTGAATAAATACCTACCAAAGCCACTCCTAGGTTTTGCAGGCACGCCTATAAAAGATCTTCTACACAGTCTGTACTTCTCTATTTAACAGTGGGTCTGGCAAACGCATCATAATCGCACAGGATAACCTGGTCAATTTGCTAAAGACACTTTCTAACCTGAAATGTTCACTTTTTCTGAATAAATGGGTAAAAAATAATTTACGTTGGTGGTTACAGATTAAATAGCCTGGTATGCTTCAAAAGCCTGTTTACCTGTGATTTAAAACCTGTATCTTTTGATCAAAGAGATAAACTGTCTCCATGCTGTCTGCTGATCACTACTTTCCTAAGGCCTTTTCTCCATTTCATTCACTTCTTTTGATTTTCCTGAAGTATGAAAGGGTGCAAGTTTTAAATTTGTCCATGTACGTTTACATGCAATTCTGCTGGGGTCTATCACACTGCAGAGATAATATTTCAGCAATTTAAGATTTAACAGCTGCTGCCAAGAATTGCAATTGGATAATCTCACGGCTGCTGTTACTTTGAAGTCGCCAAGTCACAGTAAAACCCCCAGCTTCTTGCAAAAGCTGCATTTGGGATTATTACCGCTTGATTGGGAGACTTTTGACAATACTGAAAAGGAAACACTCAGATGCATTCGTATTTTTTCTGCTGAATTCAGCTCGAAACCTGCAGCAAAACGAACCCAAACTTTATTCTTAATGACAGCAAGGAGCAGAGAGGAAGAGATGAGAGTTTGAGCTGACTTCCTTCGGCGCTTGTTTATGTCATTGGAGCAGAAAGAATCTCAGCGCTTGGCAGCCCACTTCCTGAAGGCAGAAAAAAAATAACCTACATTTACTGCAAATTGTATCGAGATCGTGAAGTTCTGATATCTCAAGTCATTGATCTGGTCAAGTGCTACGAGAGAGATGTGAGACTTCCCCTTTTCAGTTACAAATTCCAGTTTAGGAGACAACAAAACACCACCAGAATGTGTTGAGTATTAAGGGAGGGAACCCTGGGATGACATTTTTCCTCCTTGGGAAAAACACTCATGTAATTTTTTCTGATAGCAACAAACAATTTGTTAAATATAAAACGCTGTAACTGAGCTCCTCCGAGGGCATCAACACTGCTAAATATTTACTTGAAAATAACAGTTGAAACTTAATCGAAATGCTAAAGCTTTGTTTGCTCCCCCTGCTTCAGCACAGCTGAAACAACAAAACCAGTCAGACAACTTTTTTTTTTGGGGGGTCAGGTATGTGCTGAATTACTGACAAAAGAAAAAGCTTTGGGGTTCTTAGAAGAGCTGTAACACCCAAGGGATTTCTCCCAGCTCCAGACAGAATGACTTCATTTAACTATCTTGGGTGCTTTTTCTGTGATTGCCTTTCGCCGCCTTGGACCGAGCGCATATCTATTTTGTGGGCAGACACGGATTTTAGTGTGAAAACACTACTGGAACACACTTTTCCAAAACATTAAAAGGTTTACAAATGACAGTTTAAGGTTTCTACACAAGCAATTTGTGAGCTGAAAGGGACTGGGTTTTGTTTTTGCTGTAAACCTCCCCCTTCACATAAACGAGCACTGTGGAGATAAAAACCGTGTCCTTTATATTCCACTCCCTAGTTTGTTTGTTTTCCGGATAAAATGAAATTTCTGAAATTCCACGGTGGGTTGTAACATTTTTGTAGAATCCTTATGTTTAGCGGCTTCATTTTTTTAAGCCTTTAAAACTTTTTTTTTTTAAACTATTTAAAGAGATTGCCAGAATAGCCGTAATTAGACAGCTGCGAACTTCCCTAAAGTACTTTTACACCTCTTTTGTGTGTGTTAATGTTCAATAAGCGCAACCATCTCCGTTGTACAGGTGGAAAATTTCGACACAGATGCTCAAAAGCCACCTAAGCCTGAGTCTTTTCATCTGCATCCCAGGCTGCGAGTGCTCAGTCAACCTCCACTGAGCCCATCCAGGCAGACCCCATGGCTGGGCATTCAATACCCTCCAGACTTTACCTATTTCCTTGGGTCTGGGGGTTCCATTTGGAAACAGCTCGATGGACACGGATGCAAGAAGAGGTTTCAGTGTGTAAAGGAGGAGGAGCAACGCCTTAGAGTATCCTGAATAGGCCGAGAGTACTTTTCCTTCCTGCTGATTCTTCAGAGTGCTATTGTTTACCTGCGTTACCCCAATTAAAATTAGGAACAGCTCGTATATACCATAATACAATTCTTCTTTCATTCTGGGGTAGATGTAGACTTAGTTTCTACTGCTCCAATGCTTAAAAGATATATCTATCTTAACCTAAGGTAATCCAAATGGGAGAATGCTTATGGGTCAAGATTCAGGAAAAGGAGGTCTAAATAAATGAAATATTCCCAGTATTCCTAGGCAAACTGATCCTCCAACTGAGATGAGGGGGAGCAGATATTGAACTTGCCGAGATGCTTGAAAAAACCCAGAGCTGACCAAGTTCCACAGTGTGGGAAAAATATATCGTGCCCTGAGCGTATTGTACGTCCTGGCATCGTGTTTTCGTGTAGCTCTTTAGCTCTGCAGTACTAGAAACATACACAAACAACACACAGACACACAAAAAAACCCAAACAAAAACAAACCAGGAAACCAAAAAGATGTCTCAGCCCCAGCAGGCTTGCTTTAAATTAAATACAGAGATCTTCATGAATTGGCACACAAGTCATGAAAACCACGACAGCTTGAAAGAGCCATCGCTTGCAACACTAATGCGGGGCACAGGGTGGGGAGGACTAAAGCACAACAGAGGTTGTTTTGGCTTCTATAGCAGTTGCAGTAGGTGAGAAAACGAAGAATTTGGAGAAATACAACATTTTTTAAAAGAACAATTGTATCTGAATAGCACATAACTAAAGAGCATGCCCATATCTGTTCCACAGACAATACCTTTTCAGAAATGTTTTTGTGTGTGTAGGACTTTTCCAGTACAGGTTTCTCACCCCCCCTGTCACAAGGAAAGAAAAAAAGAAAATGATTCTGTGTGTGTCTGATAATATGTAAGATTCTATTCTGTTTCATACAGAAGATGTGGTGATGCATACCAGGATGTGGGTGACTCAAAGGTTAGCATTAATATTATGCAAAAAGACACATGTAGGAGATGGGGAAATAAAATCTACAGAAAAGACATTAAAAAAAAATTCTGGAACCCTCGTTAGAAATTCTCACCCACACAAAACCAGACAAACATTCATGTTTTTTGCCTGTTTTTCAATAAGCTTTTTTTCCTGTTAAAAGCTTTTTAAATGGCTGACAGTGTAATATCTGCCATCAGAGTGTGTGTCTTTGATTGTTGTTCCATGAGTTCTCAGGTAAGGGTTTTCAAATAAAGCACAATACAGGCATTCAGAGCTTTCCAAGGCCGAACTCGGTACAATACAAGACAGACCAGTAGACTCTGACCCTACAATATGAAATCATAAATTCAGATCACTTAGGGACAAATGTAGCGTCTTATTCCACATTTATTGCCACAAACTGCAATAAAGTAACTTACCAAAACCATTAATGGCAGGATAATCATATCAATGCTTAAATGTTAGTCTAAATAAAGTGATAACCACAAGACCTGGATAGGCAAAGGGCAGCAGATGTGTGCAGAGGCAGGGGATGTGTCACCTGCCTTTTAGACAAAACTGGTATGCTAAGACAACTTATTATCCAAAAAATTATCTTTAATTCTCCATAAGAGGCTTCCTCTTAGGATATTCACACCTCATTCTGCAGATTCGTTGTTGTCTGAATTTAAACGTGAAACCACAAGATTATTGCTATTTTTGTGGCAGTTTTTCAAGAACCAACGGGTTGTTCTGGGGCACACCAGAAACTCAAGAGCAAGTTTACAGAGCTCTGAGTTTCTTTAGAAACTTGGAGGAGAGTGTGATACATTTAGGAAGTGGAGTAAGTACCTTGCCATTTTGGAGATTGGCTGTAGGAACCTACTGGCATTTTTATATGCATAAGTGTCTTTGTTCTCTGTCTTGAAGCACTTTGGATTTCTGAAACGGTAGTATAACGGTGGAAACTGTAGTTTTGTATTGTATTTTCCATCAAAGCAAAACTAAAACTCAAGCTATTTATTGGTGGGGGTTTTCCCCATACACCCAATTCACTGGGGAGATTGTAGTGATATTATATAGCATAATGGAAGATTCCCTACCTGCAAGTAAAAAACCTAAAGGTAATGAGTGAAAAAGGGCAGTTGCAGCAATAATGAGTCATTTTTTGTACTTTGGGAACATCAGTTGCACCTTCTTTTCCCATAGTGGAAATCCATTATTAATATTTACAAGCAATTCTCTAGTAAGCAGGTAGTGGCTCATAATCAGAATCAAATTACCATACTCCTGATGATACTTCATGAGATGAGCACTTTATTAGGAAAAAAAAGCTTCCAGAGAGACTATTTGATGATAAGTACATCAGTTTCTTTAATACTCTAATGGAAATTGCTAGGGAGACAATTATTTTTCTTGCCCAATGATTTTTCCCCCTAGTGAGAGCTGTTGTACAATGCTTAGAGCATAATATAATTATTCAGAGTTCATTAATAGACAATATTGCTTTTCCATTCATTAAAGCAGATTTGTGCATCTGCTTGAGTAAGGACATACAAGTCACCAACCATGCAGTACAGAGTTTAATGTTGGGGTTTTTTAACTGTTAAGGAAGGAACAATGTGAACCTGGTGCTTACTGTTCAATGAGTTGAGGAAATCTGACTCCTGGTTACCGCTTGCTGTCTCTCAGCACATCTGCTCCGCTTCAGTTTCCCACATGTCAGACAAGGACAATTTTCTCCCAGCTTTGGGAATTTAGAGATGAACGATAGTAAATGACTTATGCTCTTTTTAAGCTTCTGCCAGGTGGTATTGAGGATGAAGAGCAGTGATAAGGCATGATAATAAGGCCAGAATGAGAGAAGGAGCCTGGTGGCTCTCTAGTCCCATTGGCTTTTTGGTACCAGGAGGAGAAAAAGTGCAGCAGTGACCATCATTTTGGAGTGACATTCCTTTCCACCACAGGCTTTCCTTCTGGAGTCTTCCTCAGCTGGATAAACCCATTACAAACACAGCGGTTGGACTCCTGTGCTGTATTTAGGTGGATGGAAGGAACAGTCAAGCGTTTCTCCCTTGGCACACCTGTTCTGTCGGCCACGCTCACACCAGGTGATGAGAAGCAAGGGCCAAGGACAGCGGTGTTTGAAAAGGTAACAGGAAAATCATGACAATGCTCTCACGGATCATATCAGCACAGTGTGCCTCTCACTGGGGCAGGAACAGAAAAACTTCTACCATATAGGTAATTTAAGAGACCCGCTTCACCTTGAAATATCAAAACAGCCTCCTCCCTTAGTCTGAGCTCTCCTATGGCACTGCAGCTTAGCATTAACTCCAGCGTACGACTAAAGACAGCACATACTAACTTTTCTGAAACTTTAAAATTCCTCTTAAAAGAAATGTGTTAATCCTGAAGGCCTTTGATTCAGTTTGGCCTGTTTGCCCCATAAAGCCCTGGTCTTATTGCAAGTCAAGTTAAGCAATCAGAGTAGTGGGAAAAACAGTTCTGATGCTGAGCAAGCAGACCGAGGCAAGTACTTTTACTGAATGTTCAATGTGGTGCCAGTAATTACTGCCAGTAATGAGGGAAAACAAGCTAACACATCCATCTGCAGTTGTATCATAGTACCGCAGCACACAGCACTGTTTGAGTTTCCCTTCTGTGTGTTTTTGCATGCTAGGTGCTGATAAAGATCTTTTCCTCTAGTTTCATGTTTGCATGGTATTCTTGTGTAATGGCCAAACCTGTTTGGTTACAGATTCCTCTGTCTGTCCTGATTAATGTCCTCCTCTTCGGACCCCATGCGGGAATCTGGGAAGCTTTTGGTGCTTTTTAGGCCATTTGTTGCATTATCTGGGCTGTCATTCTCTATTTCAGCTGCGGATGGCTCAAAACCCAGCGGTCTGAGCCCTGCATTGCTTGAGGTTTTACTTCCCTGTTCTCCAGAACAACTTTGAATTGGTACTGAAACCAACTTTAGGGGTAAACACTGTTAGGAGAGTATTATGTAGATATCTTAATGCCTCTTCACTCAAGGATTTCAAATCCTGTATCTGCAGGGAACCAAGAAAAGCACAACTGTTACAAACCTCTTATGATCCTGGGCTTGTGAATTCCCCATCACCTCGCAGTAGTGAACAAGATATTCTGGATGCTTGTCAGTTTTTTTAAATGAAGAGACAACATCTAGTACACGGTACCAAGAGCAACGAAAAGAGCATGATGTGCAGGCATTCCAGTCCCAGCGTGAGGCAACGCAGTGGGAGCAAAGGGGACTAACAAACTACCAGAGTGGTTAGCAAATTATTAATTCCTATCCACCTTAACAAAATAAGATCAGTGCAGAATAACTTACACCTATCCTGTGCAATACTTTAGCCCAAAGAACCTGGCTGTATAGGATCACTTGGCACAAAAAAAGTGAATTAAATAAAGTTACTTTGACGTGACATCCCCATAGGGACTGTTGCTACAGCAACAAGACCTTTAGTTCCTCAAGTCACTTAAAAATAAATAATAGTAGTAAAAAGAGACTTCGCTTCCCAAGCCATTATGAAGTTTTTAAAAAAGAAAATCTCACCCAAGAAGAACTGGGGAGGAGTGTTGTTAAACTCACTCATAACACACCCAGCAGGTGTAAAGCATTGCAGTACTGTAATCACAATTTTTTTCCCAATCCTTATTCTGAGGCAGTTCATCATTCTTTTAATTTACAGTATATATTACACCCCCCCAACCCCAAATAGAAGAGCAGAAGAAAATGATGCTTTTGGCTACAATGTACTATTTCGAATGGCTAGTAGAGAAATGGGGAGGGTGCACGTGTGAAAAATGAAAACTCTATTTATTACTGATGCTCACTATTAAATTTGACAGATAGCATTTGCCTCCAACCTTTCAAGCCAGAAGTGGAACAGATGTTCATGAAAAGCCAGTTAATTTCCTGCCATTTGTGAACTGATTAGAAACTGAAACATTAGCGCGCTGACACTTCTTTATTTTTAAATCTTGATTATGTTTTGAAAGGAAAAGAAAAGAACCACCGGGAGCTAAGGCCTGGTTCTCAGATAGGAATGGCTGCGCGTTTTTGTTTCCTCTTTTAACCCAAACCCTCTCTGTTAAGGAAACAGAAAAGAGCCAAACTGACACCGCACAGCCGGTAGCAACTTGGTGCTGCAAACCGTCGTGTTCTGCACAGCTGATGCTGCACAGCGAGGGCAGGAGGGAGCGGAGCTGCTGCTCTCACACCTCCTACCGCTACCGCTGCTCAGGGCACCAAAGCCTCTGAAGCTGTCTTCAAACACCGCCAGCAAACAGGCAGTTACGCTTGCACAGGTCCTTGTCAAAAACTGAGTGTTCTGCCCCGTGATGAGGAACGAGGAATGAGGAACTTTCCCAGTTTTATTTTTCAGAAGGGTTGTTACCGAGCTGCATTCATAAGAGGCCAAGCTGCCTCTGTTTTAATAGTTCCCAGAGCAGAAATTCAGGCCCAAATACAGATCTGGTATAAGCAGGCTCAATTCCATTCTAAACTGAATGCTGTCTCCAGATCTAATTCAAGGAGAACTCACTTTTGTTATAAATATTTATGTACTATTATTAACCGCAGTGGGAGAACTTCGGGCATGCATTATCAGTTATTTATCTACTCCCTGCCCCAAGCAAGCTGAGGCTTTTACTCTCTTGGGTCAGACGTAGCAAGTTACTCAAAAGTAAAGCCCGGTCAGAAACTTTCTGACAAAGCGAGGTTTTGTTGGATAATCACGATTTGCTGAGCCTGAAACGTGTTATTTAAAACACGCCGGGGTTTGATGAACAGGCAGCGGGGCTGGGGCAGGGCCCAGCCCGGCTGGGGCAGCTGCTGGGCCAGCCCGCTGTTCTTGTCAATTCGGTGGGCTGCCGAGCCCGGGGGAGCAGCTTGCTCTGAATTTAGATAAAATACAAATTCATTGCCCCAATACCCTGGCCAGGTTGAAAATGAGCAAGCAAACAAATAAAAAAAAGAAAAGGGGGGGGGCGGAGAGAAACCCTTGCAAACTGGAAACCCTGCTTTTCAAGCCAGCTGTTCTCAGAGTGATTAAAACAAAACAAGATCTGTATATGAAACCAAGATTTAATAGGAAAATCAGTCAGGAAAGAATCTTCTCCAGGTCAGCACACTGGTCAGTGTTATGTATCCTTTGCCTATGTTATGCTTGCATCCACAACTGGAAAAGCGCATGCTTTCAGGCGGGTAACGTATACTTTGCTTATCTTTGCTTATCTACAGCCTGAACAGTGCAACTGTGATCAAACAGAGGATTCGGCGAGCAGCAGATTTGGTCCGAGTGTGTGCATGCACGTGTGCGCTCGCACATGTGTGTGCATGAACTCAGAGTACAAAAATCACAGAAATGCAAAGCTGGCATACAGCGAGAGCTGCTGGAAACGTTGCACGTTGAAAGACAAAAGCTGATGTGTTCCCTATGAAAATGTTCTTGGCTCTGCATGCATTTCACCCAAGGTGTGCCTTTCTGTATGCATCTGGAAAGGTATGTAATTGTTTTTCTGAGTTTCATGTTTTAGTAACAGGTGGTTGGACTAATCCTCGGAAAATAGCATGCAACACACAAAGCTTAACTCACTTTGAATACTGCTTTTACCACACTGAATCAGCACACACCCAGCTTAAAGGTTATGAAACCTCTTGAGTGAAACTATCCAAGTTACTTACCTCTCCCTTAATATATGAACAGTAAGGATGTTACACAAATATTCTCATCTGTGCTTTATCCTAAACCACAACTGAAGGCCACACCTTCAGTTGGAATAAATCAGAGTAACTACATTGATATCAGCAGGACAACGTATTAGCTCAAAATCAAAGCAAACGGCTTGCAAAAATCCAGATTTACATTATCTCAGGGAATATAGCCCTCTTTCTGAAGATTTGCTAAAAAGCGTACATTTCCCCTTTAAATGCCTTTCCTTACTTCACTTTCAAGTTTTCTTTACTTTTTAATTCCTTTCTTCTTCCTACTTCTACCACCACTCCTCTGCTTCCTCCCTCTCCTGGGGGAGGGGAAAGGGAAGAATAAGTGCTTTGTTGTTACTCCCCTCCCCCAGCTTGTAAAGTTTTCTTCTCATATCCCACTGGAAAACAGCATTTCCCTAACCATTTGAAAAAATGCCGCGATTTTCATTGACGATAAGACGTTCGAAGAAGAAAATGATAATTATATAAAAAAAGAGGCTTTGTGGGGGAGAAGGGACGCATCACGTTTTTTGTTGCGGGACACGTGATGCTCGCTGCGGAGCGGGACTCTGCGTGACGGTGTCTGCGTTTGTGCTCGTATCGCTCCCAGCACCGAGAGTCGAGCAAACCCAGCTCATTGAAAAGGGAGAGAAGCCGCTCTCCTCCAGCTCCCGCAGCTCCATCTTCCCCAGTTTCTCGCTTTCGAGGCCTTTTGGGGTTTTCCTTTTCTATTCTCTACTCTGCAGAAATTTCCTATTCCCAGCTATTCCTTCCCCTGCCCTTCCACTTTATGCAGCGATCAGCTGTTGAACAATTCCCCCTGGCAGGAAGCACCATTATTGCACCGAACACTTAGAGCTCCAGACACGAGGAAACAGGGCAGCCTGCAGCAGCCTCCCTGCCCGCTCAAACACCACCCTAAGATCGCTTTAAAATTCCAAGCCGTCTCCAGTATTATCTGCTTACTCCTCTCTTAGCCTTAACTGCACTCCAAAAGCCAGTCAATTGTATGAAAGGGGCAATTTATTGTCTCGCATAAGGCCCACTGCATAATGAATGATTTCACATAAATCATCAGCGTGCTGTATTAAAAATCACCATTGAAGACCCTGGAAGGAAAAAATAACATAAGTCATCAACTAATTTTAGAATTGTACACATCTAACCACTGAAAGGAGCTCTGAACTGACAGGGAGGGGATTGTTTAAAAAAAGAAAACAAAAACACAGAACATAAACCACAAAACACCAGATTTAATTTGCACAACAGTTGTAATATTTACAACTCCTTCTATCTACAAAAACCTGGATCCTTTCAATTAAAAAAGTGTATTTTAATATTGCTGCATAAAAATCACTTCGATTTTTAAAAATTCCCCCTTCTCGTCCATCTGTTTATAAGGTTTTGTTGCTAACTCAGAGAATTGAAAGAAAAACAACAACAAAACAAACAAAAAACCAACCAAAAACCCAACAAACAAACAAAACCCACCTTCTGGATAAATTATTTAAAAAAACAATGACAAAAAGGTTGAATGCATGTAATTTGGTAAAATTATGACTAAGGCAGGACATGATAACAGCCTAAAATACTTGACGTGTAAACATTACAGACTGGTATGGAACAGTGTGGGCTGAAATGGAACGAGACTGAACAGCAACACCGGCTCCTAGACTGTGGAATATTTTGCTAATAGGAGTGATGTTTGAATCACTTAAAACTAGACTGGAGAAGGAACTGGGGAACGTACTGCACGGATAGAGACTCAGCTACATCAAAGGGTGATTTTCAGTCTGAGTCACCGCGACAGCTGTGCCCCGCTGGGAAAATGCAGATCACAGAGCTCTGGATGCAGCACACAGGGCAGGGACAAAGCTCCATGTGTCCAGGGGACCTGCACGCAGCCCCTTCCACTGAAAGACCAGGCAAACCCAGAGTCTGAGCATCTTCAGGACACGCTGCAAAACTGTCCCCTCGGGAAACGCCCCCACTAAGAGACAAGCACGGTATGGATAGTCCCTTCCACTCAAAGTCCAACCAAGCGACTAAAATGAAAAGAAAATAAAATCCAAACACACCGCCAACCCAGTTTGTCTGTGCACAGAGATCTTATCCCAGAATTTTGATCCTAAAATGGACAAATGGCCAACCCTGTGAAGTCCACCACAGACTCTCCTTCTGCACAGCGGTGCCCACGTACGGACCTGGGAATAAAGATCCTTGAGCCAAGAGAACACTTATTCCTGAAAAATTATTAAATACGTATTTTCTAGTAGTTGATTTTTGCGTATAAATAACCTGCACGCCAGAGCACAGATGAATCCTGAAGTGACAGGGAAGTGGACCGTTTGCCCAGACTTCTTTCATTATTAAATTTTAAATTCACAATTAAAAAAAAATATATATATGTGTGTATATATATGTACAGTCTGCCCAGTGGAAGCTGCTGTTTAAAATCAGTGTATTGAATGAAGGGAAACTAAGGCATATACTGATTTACACTCAGGGTCTATGTATGTGTTACAACATCAGAGTTTCCCAGCATTGTTTTATTATATTATGTTTTATAAATCTAACCCAGTCATCAAACCTCACATCACCAGTAAAGTTTGCTGTGACGATTTGTGATGTTTATATACTTCAGGTAACTCTGTTTAAGTGACCAAAATGAAAGCAACTATTCCAAACAGGCTCCACGAATCTAAAAGCTGTAACAACAGAAATCCCCTCCCTTCGTCCCAAAGAACTGCAGCTGGAAATTTCCCATGACCAATTTCATAATTAAGAAATTCACTTTCATCTGAAAGCAAATGGGAATTTGGAAACAGACCGAGGTCGTTCTTATTGTCTCACTGAGCCGGAGCTGCTCCTGGTGCATTTCCAGGAACGCCCACCCTGCTAAAACAGTGAGAAACGTGGCCATTTAACAGGCGTGAATTTCTGCAGACAATAGTTCTCATGTACTAGCAAATTCACCTAAAAATCAGAAATATTTTAACATGCCGTAGTTTTAAGTGGTAGTATTCTGTTCTAACCTAATTATAGCAAAACCCATTTAGCTCTTCCCCTCTTCCCAGATACATCTAAAACCAGAAAATAAAATTATAGTTCTGCAGAAAGTTTGACTTGACTTGGGGTTGAGAGAAACTGAATTACTGGATTCATTCCAAATGTTAAGTGTCTCACATTTTTAGACTTGAAAACTCTGTATTTTTCATTTTAGAATAGATAGCACTGTAGTCTAAACTATAAAATAGACAAAACCAAATACCATGTTTTTCTCCTAAAATTAGTTTAAATGTAACCTTGTCAAACCTTTCTGGTTTTGACCTGAACAGAATTCTGGTTACCTTGATGTGATTTTATGAAGCACTTTAACTCCGAGAGTCCTGCATATAATCAGCTCTTGATTTCCTATGGGCGAGTTATCCAATTTGCGGATTAAACCGGACTCTGCCATCTCCAGGAACAGCCCTTGCTGCTCCGTAAGTGACAAAGAGTACATGCTAGGCTGCCTGGCCTTATTTACTGTTTGATAATTTATAGGCTTTTAGAACAGGAATTTACTGTATGTTATTCTTATAACCTGATATCTATTCTATATGAAAGGTAACTGAAAGTGAACCACAAGTACAATGTTGTCGCTGACAGACATTGCTTGAACGTGCTCTTTTTTCTCAAGTATCTTCTTACTAAACATACCTTTACAAAAAATGTCTTCTTAGCAGACACAGAATTAGTTTAGCGACCTTTTTTCTGTGTGTGAGAGATCTTATCTTGCGGTCTTTCATTTTCTTTTAAACCAACGTTAAATGCGCGGCTGAAATTATTAAAAGCAGCATTATTTAGGCTACAGGAAACAAATACGGGATTGTTTTAAATCATTCATTTAGACTACTTTTTTCCCTTTTTGGTTCAGTTATTCTAATAGACAATAATGCCAGGGCCATAAGAGCATGCCCACTGCAACTGAAAGGTACTATTTTTGTATGGTCTGACCGGCCTGAAATGTTTCTGTGGCCTTTGCACAAACAGTTTCATGACTAATTTACGTTATATTGGTGCAGTTAGTGCCAGCGTGGCAACACAGCCGCTTGTGCATGTAGCTGCACAGCCTTGCTATGAAACCCTCGAGATGCCTTTCTGCAGGTAGATGAAGAAAGCGACCCATGTCAATACATCACACGAAAACTGTCCAGCTTCCAAGTTTCCATGTAGCTTTTAAACCAGAGATGCATAAAGCATTACCGAAGGGATAAAGCGAGGTATATAAATGAAGAAATATTTGTGCATCTTTTTTCTCCAGAATACTGAGGAAGAGCAGTTCCATCACGAGTACTGATGCAAAACACATATTGAATTGAACAGTCAAGGAAATGTGCTCTTGGGATAATTCTTAAAAGCTGAGGTTTTATTTGCATAATAGATCAGATAATTTGCAAAACCTGGCATCTCTTATTTCTGTCATCAAACAGGAAACAGAAATAACAGAATATGACTTGTGGGCAATCATGTGACGAAAAACTAAACAACATGAAGCTCCTCCTGGGCCGTCTATGGAAGAATCACAGAACACGGTTTGTTTGTACAAGCTGTTTGACGAATCATTGTGAACAAATAGACTTGAATCAGGTGATTTAAAACAAAAAAAGGGTTAAATTAGATTATTCATTATGACTGTGATCAAATCTCTGAGGTACTTATTTTATCCCATTCCACAAAATACTACTTTTTATCTAAACAGATTATTGAATGCCTAAGTTTAAGGCATTTGAGTATTTCCCTATAGAGTGAGCCACACTGAGTAATACTGTTAATGAAGAAGAAAGTTTTGAGCCTCTTGCAGTTCAGATTTGGGTCGCTTATTTTGTTCAGGTTACTCTGCTCATTCCAAACCCAAGCTTGACTCTCATTGACATTATAAACGTCACTTGCCCTCCTCCAGGTACTGCGAGTCTTTTTTTTTTTTTCTTTTTAAGCACAGTAATATTCAAACATCTTCTGCGTGGAAACAAAATCAGCAGTTTCTATAACTATCTCTGACACAGATAGTGCCAACGGCTTCTGGCACAAACAGGCAGGGGCTTTCAGATAGGTTATCAGCCACTGCACACAGGCTGGGTACCTTTCCCCAAATCTTCCTGGAGGTATCAGCTTCCAGAATTAGGGTTTCTGGCTCAATTCTATTGCTGCTTGGTAGGCTTTGAAGAAGAAACTGCCGTTCCTGCTTCGCAGAATAAACAATCCTGCAAAATATTGATCGCTCAGTTCCAATAAACCACTCTGTACCTTGCAAACTGTATTCCCAGCTGTACTCGGTAGATCGTTCTTTCAGCACCCTCTCCGGAGTTTTACTGACGAGCCTAAAATAAGAGATTGCTCAGAGCACAGACATGCTCTTTCTAAGAACACGGGTATCTCTTAAAAAAATCTGCACCAAGATGCTCGAGCAGCATCGCTGCACGTGGGAAGCTGCATTTCACAAGCCTCTCACGACACTGCTCACTGTGCATGCCAGCAAAACCAGGGCACAGGCCCTCGGAGGCGAGCAGTGCATTTCTTTGGTCTTTAAGCTTTGATATTGTATTAGCTACCCTGTGATCTTTATTAGAAGCAAGGAAACACTAGTTATGTAGTTTGTCAGGCAGTGGCAGATGTGAAGTGGTTTTTGTTTGGTTGGGTTTGTTTGTTTGTGCTCTTTTTGTTTTTTAACGCTTAACAAGTTCTGGCAGCTCTGCAAACAAACATTTGACCACTGTACAACATGTTTTTTTTTTGGTGCTTTCTATTTCAAGCTTTTATTCACAATGGTGGGGTTGTGGTCAGAAAAGAACTATCAGAAAACATGCCCTTCCTCACTGTGCTTCTTAGTGTCTTATTAACCACAACTTTTATAGCATCTGCTTGTACTATGCAGGTACATGAACACTGAGAGGGAAGCATATAAACTGGATTTATGCTGGTTGCTCAGACTGACCCTGGTGACACTCCCCGTTTTATATAATAAATCAATACCTCCCTGTGGAGGAAAAGCTGGAAGTAGCTTATCACTCAATCTTAAACCACAGACAGGTCTCCGTCCCCACTCAGCCGCTCATTGCTGCCATCTCCAAATTTGCTGGCAAGCTGCTTTTTTATGCCGCCTCTGGCTCATTTGGCCTGAAATCAATGAGCTTGAACACAAAAGTGAGGCGGTTTCTGCCGACCCGGCTCTTTGCCCGCAGTGGGCTTAGGAGCAGCCCCATAGCAACTTGGTCCCCAGATGGGGCAGGGGCAGCACCTCCTCAGCCTCAGCATCTCCTTAGCCTCAGCTGCACATCATCCAGAAGCAGATCTTCTGGAAGCAGAAGCTCATGTGCATCCTGGGCATCGCTCCACGCTCCCCTAGCACCCCAAAAAGCTCAGAGCTCCAGCCTGTGCCACCCCTTCCCTTCCAAGAGGATGACCGGCGTCCAGGAACGGCACTACTGATAAAGTTTGCTTGACAGAAACGCAACAGGAAGACTAAAGCACGTCATCCCACCCCTCCTTATGCCAGCCAAAGCTATAGGGAAATGTAATACCCTTTACTAGGCCAACTGACAAATGGATTTTCCTTCTTCCAGACTGCATTAAAAACTATAAATAAAAATCTTTCTGGCTCTGGTAACTAGGCCTTTGTCCATCATAGGATTTAAGTGCATGGAGAGTCAGAAATATATACCGAACTTTTCAGGGATAAAAACACAGCAGTTGTAAGCACAAGGACCTCAAACTAAATTTAGGGTTTTTTTCCTGTTATCGTAATTATCTGCTTCCTTCCAATAACTTCTGTTTTAATCCGTGAGCTGTGATTAAAGGGTAAACCGCTAATTGCTTCAACCAACAGGTTTAAATTCTTATTCTCACCACCAAAGAAATCTCAGTGCAGTGATGTGCCTGTCAGAACCAACTAAAGAACCTGAACATTTGCCTCATTTACATGAAAATTTGATCTGGATCCATGACTCATATCTGCCTGAACCAGAATGCTGACACCGAATACCAGGAACTTGAGACACCACATGGAGCAGGAACCATCCTTCATCTTTAAAGAGAGTTCAGAATGCACTTTTTCCGTTATTAAACTGAAATAAGTATTAGTCAGTTTTAGAAGAGTTTCTCCATTTTCAGTCTCAGGAAATAGCACAGTTCCTAAGAGCCACAACCGCAAACTAGAACCCCATTGTGTGAACTATTCAACAAAAAGACCAAGATACTTTATTTACAAAGACAATGCCTTCTCCGATTTATAATGAAAGTAGGAAATGAAAAATTTTCCTGTATGCTGAAAGGACGTAACTGATAATACATAGCCTGTACGGGTCCTGCTGAGCGTGCTTTTTAAACCCAGACGAATTTGCACCAGAAATAATTCTGGGAATGCTGGCAAATTACTTCTCGGTTTCGACTTAGTACAGGGACTGAGACTACTTTGGACTGGTGCAGACTGCAGGATAAGAACACTTCCTTTTAAATTCTGCAGTGGCTATTCTGCTGAGGTTACATAGGTGCCAAGTTAAGGATCCCAGTTGTCCCAGTATACACAAGGCTTTCCCATTAATAACTCAGGTGTCTGTCCAAGCTCAGCTGATTGTGACAGGTATGACTGCACTCCTTTTTTTAGTCATGCAGTTAAGATTGCATAAAGTATTTAATTAATTAGGTATGTAACTAGGCAATTATGTACCTCACAAAGCAGTTATACAGTTATCTGACTTGCACATGAACTGAAAGCACAGGACTGACTGTACAACTGTATATACAGTTATGACAGATGTAAAACATGAATCAGTTGTCTTTGCTTAACTGCGTGCAATAGTCAGCCATCAGTTCTATTTGTATTTAGTACCAGACATGCTTCAGTTACTTCTCTCGGGTAGCAGCTTTCCCGATTGGATGGCAGTGTTAGGAGGGAAAGGTTTGCAGTGAGAGATTTCATAGGTCTCAAGCAGAAAATTCAAAGCTGCTTTCTGAGAAGGATATGGTGAGAGAAAACAGCGTAGTTTTTCTTCAAAGCGATGTGGTAAAGCACACAGGTAAGCAGGTTTCCTCTCCTGCAGCCACCTGGCACAGCGCAGGCTTTGTCCCTCTCTTGTCGCTAGCATTGTTTTTATTTCATTCTTAATATGAACAAGGCAGTGAGAGAGGAACAATAACGCATCCACAACAGAACAAAAAGCGACTTCCGAGTTACGGTGTTGACCAAATCTCTCTTGACCTTTTTGTTTCTTCTGCATTTGAAAGACAAAGAGAGAATGGAGTGGTGAATATGCCTTTTCATATACATAAGGCACTTATTCTCATTTATCCTCTCTTTTTAATTTAAAAGTGCTGCTGTGGCTTTTGCTTAACATTCATGTCACACTGTGCATAGATACAGTTTTTGGCATGTTATTATTTTTTATGTCCTAAGTACACGAGTTTTTGCAAGGCAGCAGATGAAGAAACCAGAGCTCTCATTTCCCCTTTATCATCACCCCTTTCCCCTTCAGTGACTTTTGAATGCCCAGACTCACACGTTCCACATCACCTTTTAATCAGCAGGATCCCAAAAAGGTACCAAACAAAACCCCACCTCCAGCGATACCCTGAACAGTGCTGAACAGGAGCTCTCCTGAGCCAAACATTAAGGATTAAACCATACAGTGGCATTGCTTTATATTTTTGTGACGTGTAGGATTAACAGGAGACTTGAACAGAGATTACTGGACACAGCATCCAGCTTGAGCTGCAAATCCTGAAAAAAAATACCAAAGAGCAAGCAGAGGGAGAAGCAGGGGGGTTCGGAGGCGTGCGCCGCTGCCCTGAACCGCGGTTGGGATAAGCCACCATTCAGCTGAGCCTGCAGAAGCGTTATTTACCCAGAGCACCGCTGCAAAGAGATTGCTCTGAAAACGTTTTGGAGGACTCTTTCGCCAGCCTCCCCCCATGAGCGGAAAGATCCCTCCAAAGAAAACAGGTGAATTGGAGTTTCCCAAAATGGTGTCTCCAGCATCTTCCCCTGCACTGACAGCCCCATCCCTGGCACATCTGCGCCTGCGGGCACCGCTCGCCCCTCCCTGATCTCTAGATTAATTTTGATTATCCAGGTCTGGGATTTTTTTTTTTTTTTTTTTCTACCTATGAATGGGACAACAGGAAATAAACGTAAAAAACCCCTGCAAGTGCAACCGCTTGAACAGTTTTAGTGGCTGAAACATCCGAGAGCCTGAGTCCAAGTGCCCTCTGCTGGCACTGGAGGGAGATGTGGCAGCGTGGGAGGGGAGCGCAGGGGGGCAGGAAGAGAAGGGAAGTGATATTAAGCAATAGTGAAAGGAAACTGTGTCGATAAAGTGGGTACGGCCTGAAAACTCTAATCACATAGCAGAGCTATTAAACTGCTGGCAGGCTGGGTTGTTAGCGTAACAGAACACGCCAGAAAGCATCTTGCTGTGTGAAAGCTGTGACAGCCAGGATGTTGAAACAGCTTCTGTTCTGGGGGTGGGGAAGGGGGACGTGATGGAACTCTTTTTAATGTAATGTCTGTACTTCTAATACAGAAGATCACTTATTTTCCCTTTTTTATAAATTTATCTTATTTTTGGCTTTTAAATTTCACATTGGAAAAAATCAGTAAGGGACAAAAGGAAGAAGACTTTTGATTACTCAGTCCTTAATGTCTTTATTGTAAAGCTGAGACAAGCAGTTGTGCAACAATGACATTACCACATGAATCTGGTCTTGGAAGAAATTATATCATGTGTGCTCATGGGAACTTAATCCATGAGATCCCAGGAATGCCGGGATTGCGTGTGTACATGCACGCACACAACGCTGACGAAAGAGTCCATGGAAAAATCTGTTTCAGACAGTCATTTTTGGGCAGAACAACTCATTCTTGCCCTGTTAGAAAAGCAGGGTGTAGAATTTTATTGGTGCGACTGCGCTGACTTTTAGTGAATTTGCAAGATCAAGAAGTGCTGTGTGGCACACAACTGTAGAGCGTTCAGATTTTACTGAGTTCAGTAATCCACAGAATCTTATCAGCTGCATCAATAAAAGTTACAACGAACCTAGCAACATTATACATAAACAGATTAACTGCAGTAGCACAGCAGGGCTATGTAAGAAAAGAGAATCTAACAGGAATTCAAGCAGCAAACTTTGATAAACTGGTGGATAGAAATACTTGTTATTTCTGGGAAAGTACTTTTCAGTTCCTGTAATGACAGCAGTGACTTTTTTCAGGTTTACCAAAGAGCCCGTGTGAAGACTGGAGAGTTGTGCAGCATTTGCAAGACACGAAGACGCTGGGGAAGCGAAGCCCAGAGCAGGAGAGCAGGACAGAGATGGGATTCAGCCGCCTCACGAGGAGGCAGCTTGGGGAAGCGACTGTTTTGTCTGTTTTTCTGCCAGGAAGGCAGGGGAGGAGGCTGCTCTGTACAGTCTGGATAGAACTGCATGGGATTGTGATTAATCACTGGAAGACTGATGTCACTACTGCAAATCCGTGTCCAGTGTCCTTTTTTTCCCCTGCTATGTCCAGAATCAGTTTCAGAAGCACTAAGTAATTCTGCAAGTAGCTGCGATGTTTGTCATACTGGGAGAGGACAAGAACCACTCGAGATTTACAGCATTGCATCTGTTCTGCACTCTGTGATTCTGCTAAACTCAGTTTAGGTAATCCTGATGTAGACCCATTTCATCAAAGTAAAAGCAAGTAAAATTCTGACATTTAAATTATCCTAGTGCATGTTGAAGCCTACCAGAAATGGTGACAAGACCTTCTGTGAAATCAGATTCATGCACTATACTACTTCTTAAAAACCACGTATTATGCATTTGCTAGACTGGAAGTTGAAGTGAGGGTCCTATGAGTTCCCAGCAACCACCACCAGATCAGCCACGCAGTATCAGCCCAAAAAAGCTTGAAATCTTGGTCGCCTTTCACACACAAAAATAAATAAATACCAAAACTCTCCTGCTAGCCAGTTAGCTTAAGGTCTCTTTCTGTATGAAACACATGTTGATGTTCGATTACTCCCTTTAATAGTGTCCATCTGTGGAAAGGGCTGCAGTGCTAATACACATGCATGGAAGTAGTAATCTTATTTTCAGTACCAAGGATTGTTTTATCTGCTTCATCTTTAATATCTCAGTGCTGAGAACAGGTTGTGCATATGGTTCTGCAGCAGCTTGTTTGCAGCCCATTTCATTGTGAACACCTCCCTTCTCACACCTTTCCTTTTCCACCTGAGCCAATTCTCGATACGGTGCGGCAGCATTATATTTTATATAATGTTCATCATCCAGCCCAAGCCTAAACCTCCTCATGGGCTGGGTTCTAAATCATAAACAGCTCAGGACTGGTTCTGATAATGAGAGTTAAATATCCCACCAAATGCAACAGGGGAAAAAAGAAAGGGAAAAAAAAAAAAAAGGAAAGAAAAAGACGCTCTTGCCTAAGCATAGACATATCCAGCTTGAACAACAAGCACATGCGAATCAGGGCTATGGTGAGCTGGAAATGGAGATGGTTGCCAAACCTGTCTTGTGGAGAAACTTCTCAGGTGTAATACACACTGTGAAAAATGAAATTTAACACATGCGTGTGGCTGTATCTGCTCCTTGCAAACTATTTGGGGAAGAGCTGTACCACTGTACCCCTGGCTCTAACGTAAAGAAGCCCAATTACATTTCCAAAGTAAAAATAAGCGTATGAACAATAATGCATTATCTTACCGGAGGTGTCTATTTTGAAGGCAGATATATGGTCAATGTGCAAAAACTGATCTTTCCAGCCAGAAAATATCTTTTTTTTTTCCCCTCTCTAGACAGTTAACAGCAAGATCCAAATCAGACTAACAACTGGAATAAAGATCTCGCTTAAATATCTGAGATGTTTATTGATGATAACAACTGGATTACATCAGTTTAAATTCTCATCTCAGATTACAAACTGAGATCTTTCAGAAGTACTTCTGTACTTTTTGTTCTCTTGTTGGTAGGGCAGAAATCAACAAGATGTGTTATGAGGGAGTCAGATACAAAAAGGTACTTGGATAAAGTATCAATGCATGGAGGCTGACTATAAATTCTTGATCCTGAAAACACACAAAAAAATTCCTCAGAAACATATAGTAAATTGTCCCCAAACTTACAAATCCGGTTCCAAACTAACATCACATTTTTCAGCTTTTATAGCACCTAACACCACAGTCTCATGTAGAATCAACTTGAGGGAGTAAATTAAAAAGAAATGAGAAGGTTGAAAGCACACTAATAATGCCAGTTTGGGGCGACATTTACAATATCTCTCTGCCAAAGAATCAGTATTCATGAAACGTAAAGTTCTTTGAGAAGTTACAAGCCAAATACCCCCAAATTGAAGCACGCATAATCATCAGTTACTTAGGAAATTCTTGGCAAATGTGTGTACATAAGAATAAAGATACATCTGTGAACAAAAAGCATAAGGAACACTTTCTGCAAAACCCTATATACTATTTCCATCCTAGAATATAGACGTTTACAAGTAATTCTGCCAGTAACCAGTAGTAATTTTAGTACAATGTTTGTTTCCAAGTACTTGAAAGCACCTACTCTTGTGTAATGGTCTAGAAATAGTAACTACCATCTTTACCCTGTCTACAGTAGTGTGTTTTCTTTCTTTTTTTTAAATTTTCTTGAAGCTAGAAAAAGGAGGCACAGACTTGATGGAAGGAGAGCAAATTTTTCTAAGTTCTTCTGCTTTCAGCATATGGTTTAGTTCCAGTTTTCTCCAAGCTAGGACAATATGCTTTACAGGAGACAAGATGACAAACGCTTAATTTTGGGTTCAGTTAAAACAAACAACTTTCTCTAAAAGCACATGCTTTGTTTCAAAGTGACATTCATTAAAAGCCGTAGTGTCCATATTATATTACATCACTGCAGGTCAGCTCTCGTGACTGACACAGTGACATGGGACAACGAAAGAAGGCAGATTTGCCTTAACCCTCACCACGCCACATCTCCTGTATGCTCTGAACACACCGCAGACTTCAGGTTCTTTTTGCGCTGTTTCTAAACCTCTTTGCAACAATCAAGATAAACTGCAAACTTAAGATACACAGAGATTTTTGCTTGCTGAGAAAAACAAACAAACAACAAAAAAACCCAAACAGCAGCCTCCTCCTTCCCCTGCAAGATTAACCCAATGAAAAACAGACCAAAGCAGTATTTACTATACAGCACACCCCAAGAAACACTATTCCATTCTGCCTGGCACAGGCAGGCTTTCCAATGCGGACTTGCCAAATCCCGAGCTCATTCTCTCGCATCAAGACACTCGACACAAGCCCTGCCTGGATCTCTCTTGGTGAGGCTTTGAAGCGACACATCTACTCATTGAATACCAGCGCATTTTACAGGGAAAGGCAACTTTAAAAAAAAAGCAAGCTTGTTATTTCTGTGATGAATGTTCCTATGTACTTCTGAGCTTCAGTAAATTTACCACTTACATTTAAATAAATATTGATTGAGGTCAAAGTTGGTTATGCTTTCAAGGTTGAAGTTAGGTGGCTAAGTCCATATTTAGGCTTCCAAAAAAAGCGTATCACTTCACTGGGTTACAGGTGTGCAACACTCCCGAAAGGTTGGTTTTCAACAAGGGCTTGAGCTAAGGCATTGCCACAGCACTTCCAGAGCAACCACACCACCAAGGCCAGAAGCAGCTAAAGCAGTAAAGTTTACCAAGGACTGGTGTCTCCTTGAGCAGCCAGAGACAGACACCCCATGAAAGGCTGAACACATACTCAGGATTAAAAAGACAACTAAACAATCCACGCCAGTTTGCCCACCCTGAGGGACGGTTTGGTAACACACGGCTCCTACCTGGTCCTCTCCAAATCCAGCCTTTCTGCTGACAGCAAGCTCGATCCTCCTTCCCAATCACTTTCAAAGGAGCTTAAACCTTCTCAGCAACTCATATATGAGAACCAACTGGGCTGACTCAACCCCCAGCAGTAATTAACCCTTGCTAGGTCTCTGTGGGACTTGCAGACCCCACCACAACAGCAGATTGATGGAGACAAACCCCTAGTTTTCCCTTGGCAGTTTTACTGGCAGGATTGTATGGAGGCAAGAGGGTGGGAGAAGAGAGCCAAAAATTATTTTCAATATAGCCACAACATCGATAAAAGCCTTAGCATGGCTTTAGTCACACTGGAATTAAACTGCAGCTCATGCCTCTGGCAGGTGTGCTCTGTTAGCACAGTTGCAAGCACTTATCTGTAATCACCAAAACGCTTCTAGTGTGCACGATCAGTGGGTTCTCTGGCTACAGAGAGTTGTTTCTACAACATCTAAGACCAGGTTCTGTTCCGTGATTGGGGATTTGAATACAGCTACAGCCATTGTGTGTCAATAAATAGGTGTTAATATAGTTATGTAGCCTTGATTATGGAATTCGATGAAGGATGTGTGCTAATTGGTGCTGCAGACATTTCAGAGGTTGCTGTCTCCACCTGCTTGCTCTCCTATTCTAGCAGCTGAGTGAGAGGACACCTTTCAGTCCTCTCAGGTCGCACCCAGGGATTTCAGTTTACAGAGATAAATACCCAAAGCTGTGAAATACTTGAGCTGAAGAGGTAGTGCAGCTTTACTTCTGCAAGTCTCCTGTAGCACTTCCAGTGAATCACCAGGCTTTAGGAACTCGCTAGGTATCTATTTAGCTGGATGCTTATATGATCTCCTCAGCAGCCAAGTGTGATGTGCGTTCAGATATAATATGGTATCACCATCAGAGTGCTGGCAGCAAGCGCTTGTGCTCATAGATTCACTAGAAATAGTGTAAACTACGTAGAGAGTGGAATTTATGGTCTCCTGCACAGAGCTGAGTAAAGAAGGCCTTGAGGAGGAACAGATAAGAGACGGGGAGCAGGCAGCAGCACATCTGCGAGCTGAGCTCTCGCTGTTCCCGCCAGCCTGGCACTGCAGCAGCGATTCCAGGGCTGCCCTGTGAACCCCCAGCCCCCCCAGCCCACGCAGGCAGCTGCTGGCAAAGTCCCCAAACCCCACACTTTCTTCCAAACCCTCGTTTGTGCCCTTGAAGGGAGATGCTCCCTAATGCGACGCTCTATGACAAGCTGCCTGCAGAGGAATCGTGACAGCAGTGTTTTGATTTGAGCCTTCTGAAGTGAATGAGTGATAGGAAGATTGACACTTCTACCAGACAGACATATGTTCTTATTTCTATCAGTCTTCTGCTTATCAGAGGTTGTATAATCTATTTGTGCAGGAACGGGGCATTTGATAATTACATGCTTTTCCAAAACTGAGGATCAGTGGTGAAAAAAGAGAAAAAAGAAAAACGAAATGTTTGCTGCAGAGGCAAGCTCAATTGTACAAGCAAATTGTTCACAAGCAATTCTTTTCCTCTGCTTACGACAGTCGCTGCCAGAGCTCGAAAGCTTCCTGTGATGGCAGTGCCTCTACATACTGGGTTACTTCAATCTCATTTACTCAAGCAGTACAATTTGAGTTTATACCAACTAAGGATCTATTTCTCCAATTGACTAGAAACTGCTGACAGAAAAAAAATGAGAACTCTGCAGCTTAATCCTCAATTCCCTTACATTTTCCAAACAACTCTAATGAAGAAATCACAGACATCCTTAAAATCTGTGAAATACTGCAACAAATATGAATCCACAAACTTGTAATAATTATTTAAATGTCCTGAAGATTGTGTCCAGCATCTGTCTTTATCATTCTCCATGCATTGCAATAATCGTAAAGAACCTTAGTCCTACTCTGTGTAAAGGTAGGTGAAGGGGTGGCATCAAATGCCGCATCACCTCCTTACAGCGGGATGTGCTAGAGAAGGAATTTGGACTTTGTACCTTTCCGGTTTGAAGTCAAATTGCTAATGCTTCCTGTGCAGGAGGCTGTTTTCCTATGCAGTTTAGTAGGTGACAAATTTAATAGGAAATGATTAAGTAAAAGAGGAGGGTGTTGATAAGGTTTTTATTCTTCTTCAAGGCTTTTGATAATTTCTTTTCAGAAAATAATACAATCTTTAAGGAATTTAAACTCATCTTCAGCCTCTGTCAAAGCTGCTGCAGAATTTCCTGTTTTTGTGTTCTCAGAACTGCTAAACTGCTGAAGTTGCCAGTAAAGACCTGGGCGTGTTATCCAGAAGAGGTGGAGTCTATAGCAAATTCAGATTCTTCACTGATACTCTCAAATATACTGAAGTTAGAGCTATTCCATCTCCAACCCCACAAGTGGAGTCGGTACCCAGAGCCACAACTCATCTGTGCACTAGCCCTTTGTGTTAATCTTCTGTTGTGCTATCCTTTTTGTGTATGAAACCATGGATTTTGTTGCATAAGTCACCTCAAAGCCGTACTTTATGTTAAAAGGTGTTAAGGTAGTCTTGAAACACGTTTTAAGTCCTGAGTGCGGAACTTGCAATGTGAAACACATGCACCATGTTACTCCCTTAGATGTCAGATCCTGGTCTCAGTGTGAGCGGAACAACCCCTCATCTCTTAAAAAGAAGAATCTTGTTCTTACAAGGGGCAAGATCCTATTCAGATTCCAAATGGGAAGGCTGCTTCAGCTTAACACCAGGCTGAGGGTAGGTACAGGTCTGATACGGTCAACAGGGAGAAAGTCTGTGCTTTCTAGATGCTCTCAGAGGTGGTTATTGCTTTGCAAACCTCTCTGGGAATGCAGGCACAGTGTGACTGATGGATGGATGCACACGAGTCAACAGAACAAGCGGTTGCAGCAGACAGCTGGCCCAATAGGAACCTCCAAAGATCCTATTATGCAGGAACAAGATATTTTGCAGCCACCAACACGCCCTGTCCCAGCGCTCCCACTAGGGAAAAGCCAGGCTGACTGACAACAGCCATCACAAACCTACTGCCGCTGAGCCCTGCCTCAGTTTCCCTCTATACCCTAAAATGTGTGTGGGGGTGTGACAACTCTGCCAGTCCTCCTCCCCACCCTGGGGACAGGAACAGGTGATCTTGGGACAGGTGGTGGGCTGGACATTGTTTAGGGAAGGGTCTGCAGACACTGCTTACAACAAGTAAATATTAGCTGCTAAAATGCAATTACCTGTGTTGTGCGTGCTGGTAATTAGCTGCTGGTTACGCGCACAATTAATGGGCGGACTTTTTAATACAGGAAATCACATTGTTCTACTCGGGCTGCGCATCATAACAATTGGCACAGGGCAGTTTTGCCAGGAGTTATCTATAAAAACCTTCCTGGAGTGCAATGAAGGTAAACATCTGGACAGCTTCCAGAGAAGAACAATTGAACTCAGGTAGATTTTCATGGGAGATAATTCGCTTTCAGGTTATGAAAACCTGCGGCACCCAACCTGCTGTGAAGCTGCTGGCTTCTCCGTGCTTCCGTGGTGGGACCGGCTCGCTGGGGGCTCATCCAGCGACAGCGGGACACGTGTGGCACAGCCCTGACCCCCAGCTGGGAACGTGCTCTTTTACTTAGAGGAGAGCTGAACATCTGTCTGTTGGAGAGAAGCGTTTCTTACAAGAGAAGGAGCAATTTGAATCCATTCCCTGGCATTTTTATATTTATCAGAGTGCATTAGCTTCTCAAAATTCTTCCAAAATGCCTACATAGAAACACATCTTAAAATCCTCGAAGCGGTTTGATCTGCTTCAGTACCCCTCAAAAGGGCCTATGCATAAAAGCAGAGCTTATTTGTTGACAACAGAGTCTAAATGCAAGCTATTGCTTTGGCTGCTCTTATTTTTGTCTTGGATTGCAGCCCCTTCCAAAGCTTTGATTTCCAAATGACTCGTTAAGCTTTACCAGGCTTGAACATAAAAACTGTACTTTCATGTTTCTTACATGGCATGTGGAATGAGGAAGCTCAACTTAACCGTGGATGCATTTCCTAAGACCTTTCTTCCTCTTGGGGCTCCACGTGTTGCTGCTTTATGACAAAGCTGATTCACTTCAAAGCTTGTGTTGTTCCTGTTATCAGAGAAGAACCGAGCAAAACGCCGAGTTTCTATGTGGGAGGCAGTGCCAACACTAACCGTTATTTCATCTGCAATAATAGCTCGGTGGCATTAGGGACATCCACAGCCCAACTTGCTGTTTTTCTTGATTTTCTGCCAAGAGGATTTCCTGATTCCTGAAATTAGCCCCATTGCCAAGCGATACGGTCAAATCACATGGTCAGCAGTCCCAATTGCCTCAGGAATACAGAATTCAATCAATGCAGGCCTGCTCCTAAACTGTGGACTAAGGAAAAAGTTCTTTTCTCCCACAGAAGGCCTGATCTATCCATAATATAATAATATCTACACTATAATATAATAATATATATACAGTCTGTAATATAGTTAATTAGCTGGAGAATATTTTTATTTGAAAATCACTTAGTTGCTATTCTAATACAGAGGCAATTACAACAGTGTGAAGCCAACAAATAGCATGATAGCTTATTCCTCTTTTCTGCTAACATTTGCTATGCTGACATCTGGCACTTCAACACCAGCATGTAACCATGGTGGTTGCCTCAATATATGTAGCTTTATATGCATTTGCTTTAAGTAAAGCTGTTTACTCTTGTAGTGCAGACAGAGCCCGAGGCTTCTTTTGTGGAGCAAAACTGGGCATAACAAACCCAAATTTTCTCTCACGCCACCGTAAATGGGGATGCACAGAAGTCACCGGTCCTACACAGATGTAGAAGTAGGTCGCTACAAATCAGGTTTGAAATCTGTAAGCAGTCACTCTTGATTGATATCACTTTATATGGCGTCAAAGGCCCATTGTGCTAGGGAGGAGAACAAAGTACTATTGCAACTGAGGGATCTTTTGTCTGTGCTCTCTGCGCACAGAACCGCTGGCAAGGTTTGGTGCCCACCACAAGTCCACGCGTTTGCAGAGGCCAGTGCAAAAATACCACCTCCCTACAATGGCTCCTATGGAGAAACAAGGCTCTTTTACCTCTGTCTTCTGTGACTACTTAGAAATCTAATTCCGCAGATTTTACAGAATTCTCGCTTGATTTCCAGTTGTAATCTTTACTCAAATAAAGAATGACATCTAGTAACTTAACAGGCAGGGTTTTTATGTGTTGATTTATGCATTAATGTCACACCAGTCATCAGGAAACAGTGATGTAAATCAAACACTTTGTTTTAAGATTAAAGCAGCAAATGATTTTTTTAAAGGGTATTTGTTTGTTTAATTATAATGAGGTCAAAATATACAGTACAGTATACACAGTACCATTCAGATGCTAGTGTGGATTAAAACGTCAGGCCCACGGTTCCCTGCCCAGGTTAGCCCAGGGTTGAATAAACCACAGTAATCTTAATTTTCTGTAAAATTTATTAACTACAGTTATTACAGGAGTCTTGTGAAGCAGGAAGGTGCCTGGATTTTGGTTTTTATTAGGATTAATTACAAGTAAGTATATAAACAAATATTTGATGAAATAACTAAGTTTCCTATCATCTGAAAAACATTAATACCAGGATTGTAGGTACAGCCTTGGCTTTAGGGCTACGGTGGGGGCGCGGGTGCCCCCTTGTGTTCTATTAGAACCTTAAAGAGTTTTTAATTTGTTATCCCACCTCACCAAGATAAAAGAGAGGTTGTCTCAATCATGGAAAGCCTTTGCATTTTAGCATTTTAATTTACATTAATAACCAGGATGAAGCATAACTTTATAACCACTGATTCAATTATACTGCAGACTTTTTGCTAATTTCAGCTCTATTGAAAACCACAAAGGGTGACTTGGTTGTTTTTACATTTAAGTATAAGATTTATCAAAGGAGATTTTTTTCCTCTTTTTTTTTTTCTTTTTTCTTGTTTTCCTGGCTGCTTTAACGTTCTCTAAAGCTGAGGATTTGTTGCTCATGCCTTGCTGCACAAACTGCATTCCTTTGTCACGTGCAATTTTTTTTCTGCCATTTATTTAATCCACTGCCCCTTTCTTACCTTACATACTCTACCCTCTATAGACTTGAAATAATCCACATGATCTTTCCTTAAATATACTACACATTGCTCGATGATCTTTAGAGTTGCTTTCTAACATCTAATGAACAAACCCTGTAAATGATATACCTTAAATGATACACCGGTGTTTGCTTTAGCCTCAGGCATTCGATGACAGCCATGGAAAGGAAAATAATGAGTCATCTCTACTGCGAGGGAGCTTAGAGAGAGCTGCTGATCCTCCAGCAGCCGAGCAGATTCATTACTTGGATTTCCCAGCAGGTAGGATGGACACTGGATCTGTTTGCACTTCTGCATCAGACATCCTTTTGGAACCCTGCGGAGTAAGAGACAGGAATTTATAACTTTACAAATATTTTCCAAATATTTCAGAACAGTTAAGCCTGGGATTAATGTGTTAGAGTTTTGCTACCAGATGTTTTCCACTTATTTCACCTCTCTACTTTTCTTAATTTACCCTGCCTGTATTTAATACGCATAAGTATATAAGCACCATCTGTATAATAATAATCCTAGAAAACTACTGCTTGCAGCTTTGCCTAAATGTGTTGGTTATTTTAATATAATTTTCCCAGTCAGCATGGAAATCAATTGTATTTAGAAACTGGATTAACACACCAGAGACATGTTGCTCTGTGCTTGTAGTATTGTAGTTTTGACATAACTTTCTCTAAAATTTCCCTGGCTTAAACAGTTTGCTGAAACCAGGCTAAGAGTCCTTCAAGTATGATTAATAGTGTATTACAGCCAGCCTTGGTCTGCTCTAAGTTAAAGGAACATTAAATACTTTTATGCATGACAGGTATTTGATAATGTTAGAGTGAAAAAGCTTTTCTACACTACAAACGTAATTCTGATTTTGGAACCAGTTCAAGACGCTAATCTGGCTTAGATGAAGGAAATGCATAGATCTAGCTATACCAACTAGATTTTTGACTAGCAACTGATTAAAACTTGGCTTAAGATGCCTTGAACTAATTTCACTGGCCTTGAAGCCATCAAAACTTCAGAACACGACAGCAAAATGGATCCACAAACACTGTTTCAGAGGTCACTGTTAACATTGCAGAGGATGCCAACCCTGTTTGTAGCCAGCTGCTTAAGTCATTACGTGCTAAACAGAAAAAACAGCGTGACAAAGCTGAAGGTGACTGCCGTGTGCTTTCCCTAGAATAGGAACTGTGCAGAATCACACACCAGTTGTCCTTTCACACAGTGCGATTCGCACTGTGTGCCTGACTCATCACTTCAGGTCACCATAGGGCTGCTCTGTGTCAGACCCTGAACTTCCCCATCTCCTTCAGGGAAGAAGAGACAGTGGGGTTTTTATATCGATTAGACTGATACTCACTGATATTCTTTTAACTTTTCACCTTTGAAAATCTAAGCATAAAAAGGAGCAGCCAAAAATCACAATGGACTAAAAGAATCCCTTGTCTTAAACTAACTGTAATCTCATGCAGCTCAGCTGGCTGCAACAGATTTGCTTCTGCTTACATTGGTGTTCAGTTTGGAAGATGCTCTAGAACAGAATAAAATTTGTTGGCCACTTACACGTAGCAACAACCGGAAGACATGTTAAAAAATGCAATAGTTTCTAGTATCCATCAAACAATACCAAACAAGCTAGTCATTCCAAATTTATCCAGCAACCCTAAAACCCTACACATCAGTTAGGAGATTTCACATACTACAAGAATAATGGAGTCTGTCAACTGTAGCTGTTTCTGTCTGATGCATGAAGATATTAAGTGCATTCTAGGCTGATCTAGGAAACAAGATGATACTATTTGCCGTTCTTCCTATAAATGGGTGGAGGGACAAGTAGAGAAAGGGGAGTTTATTTTGGAAAATCCCCATTTTGGCTGATTTAGCACATTTGCAGAAGTATCATTTGTTATTTGCTTATACTACAGTCTCCCTGCTGCACCCATTTTCAAGGTGGTTGCTGATTAAAGCAGGAAGCTTTGAGGGAGGCTGGCTGATGATTCTTGCTAAACTGGAATTTCCAAGCTCAGTGTGAAATAAAGAACTTTGTTCCTGCCCTTTTAACGGACAAATTCCAGCTCTGCGTCTAATTCAGAGGCGCAGGTACCACCAGCTCACGTCTTGCTCCCAGTTACTCTGCAGAACCCCTTTCGGTGCTGTGGTAGTTGTTTGCATTTGGGACAGCTAAGCTGGAAGGTATTATTTTGGGCAGAGCACTTTAAAGTGCACACACAGGAATGTCATGGTATGGGAGTCTATTTTTTTTTTTTTCAGCTTGTGCTCAGGAGAAGTTTGTGTCAATATACCAGCTACTCTGATCAGAATAGGTCAGAATAGTTTCCACATGCTAAGCACTCCCAGCTTCTGACAACTTAAGTATGAGTTATTCCAGCTCAGAAAACAATGCCATTAACCTTTTTTTTTTTTCTTCTCTAATCTAATCTTTTTAAGGCTCACTAAATACCTTTGCATTTTATATAGCTTATAAATTAATCTTTTTTACCATAAGAACAACCACTGGACCTTATCATCTGCGCTAAAACCACGCAGCTGGGCCGTAACACTGTTTGCTTGCTTAAGTGGCTCCGTTTGAATCGAAAGTTTCAGGCGATGTTGAAGTGAAGTGTTCCCATGGGCTACATCCCTGCATCCGACATCCTCGTGCTCGCTGCCCTTTCCCAGAGGAACCCACCACTTCAGGACAGTGGTGTTAAAACAGCTGCCGTGCAAACAACTCACCAGAAATCAGGAAGATCTTGGTGGGCACAGGCTGTGTGAGCACGTAAGGTCTGCTGGATCCCCTCTTAAATATCTCCTGCTTCCGTTTTATCAGCATAAAGCTTAGTATTTCTGGTGAGTTGTTACCAGATATCGGAGCTGTTAACTTGAAATGGAAATTCTGGCGTTGGTTTTTGTGTGATCTAATACTTTTAGATTAATGATTGCACCTTCCCGGGACTCAGTATGATTGCCTAGGAGATGTGTAGATTGTCTTTTAGAAGCGTTGCAGAACTAGGTTTCTTAGGTGTGGGTAGCCTTCTTGGGGATATTTAAAAAGAGGTAGCAATTTTCTGAGATATATTTTCTATACATGGACCTCATTGTGTTTCACCCCCCTCCGCCTTCGAGTTCAAAAGCACAATAAACTGACCAAATCAGCTAAACTCTTATCACCAAAAACTTCTCTTTCTTTGTCAAGTGCCATCATCTGTTAATGGGAGAGGGAAGCTATAGCTGGCCTCTATAATTGCAACAGAAGATAAGGAACTATGCAGCCAAACTATCTGGCATACTACTAGAGCAAGCACAAATATCTCACAGAACATCTCTACTTCCTCTACATTTATTCTGCATTTTTCCCTCAAGTGGTCTTTTTACCTCTCCATAATCTCCTCTCTCGATCAAAAAGCTTTTTCTTGTCTTTTAAATCAGAGACACTTTTCCTGCTCCTATTTGTGCCTTTCATGAACTTGCACTTGAAAGCGTGTTTACTCCCTAGCTTGCACTTCCTCGTATCTCTCTTTCTGGAATAATTCTAAATTTGTATCTATTGTTAAAACATATGAAAGGTTTTTGGATACAGCTTAGCCGAATGACACCATGCAAAATAAAGTGCAATTCCGGGCAGACAAACCGTTTCTCACACAGCGGCTACAGTGAGAATTTTGACAACGGAGATCTCTCAGTGCTTCATTTCAAATCTCCAGACCAGGAAAACAAATCTCAGCTATCTCCAGAAACAGTAGGGGAAGTTAACGTTTGCCCCATTTCTAGATAACCTATGCCAGAAAAATGCGGCTGCCTTCCCCTCATTCCTGTTGATGTAAGAGGTCTGTTGCCATCATCTAAGCAGTTTGAGTAACAGAATTCCTGATTTCACTGCTGGGGGGAGGTCACCAATACCCAGAGCAGGATACGACACCTACACATCGTGCGTGTGAGCAGGGGTCAGGTGTTACACACGTGCACCGATGTTGTCTACAACGGGATTTCAGATAGAATTTGGAGGCAGAGGGGGCAAGGAAAGAACAGCGCACATGAGCATGTGTTTCATGGCTTCGATCAGCTAGTGTAATTCACGGCTACATATAGAACAATACCCTGGCTTTTCCACTTTGTGTTAGGCAGAAAGATTTCTCCTTTTGACTTCACTGGGAGTCAAGATGAGTGGAAGCCAATGCAAGTTGTAGTTATTCCAGGTAAAATCCAGGACTTCCTTGCTCCATTGAAACTACAGGAAAATCCCACCGATTTTGTGGTGGACGAGGATTTTAGTTCAGAACAAATGGGGTGAAACAGAAAGCAGAAGCGGTTGAACAGTTGCTAATGAATATTGCAGAAAGTTTTTTTTTTCTTTTGTTCTTAATTCCCCTTCTAATGTATAATTATTTGGGTAATGCAAATTGCCCTCTGTAGGATACATAGTAATTCTGTGAAATGCGTGCAAATTAAACACTTCTTATGATGTGGAAAAACATCTGTCTCTGCATGAGTCATACTGGTCTGCATGGCAGCCTAACTTTATAGCCCAGTGTCCTAACAAGGCTAATTTTTAAGTCTGCGTTGCCATTTCACTATAAATTGCTTGACCTTCCTCCTTTGAGGCCTGGAGGGTCACTTAGCTGTCGTGTTCTTTCCTGACAGCCCTAGAAGCAGGGTAGGGAAGAAGGAGGAAAAGCTGCATGTCGTGTCTCTGAGGGGCCAGATTCACCAGGAATCACTGCAGGTAACACACAGATCTGTTTAGGCTCTTTACATCACTTGAAATTTGAGAAGACACTCAGTTTACACACAAAATTTCCAAAAGATGCTGAAAATGACCCCCTTGCTCTTGGGACAGTGTGAGGACAGAGGAGCAAACTGCATCCTTCCAACTGATTTATAAAAAGCAATGGAAACCTCTTGTAGACACTTTAGAGGCAGTCGCAGGTCTAAGTTTTGCTTTAGTTTCTAAATTGGCCTTTGAATATGGACAAGGGGGAAAAAAAGTTTCCATCTACTCAATTATCTGAGGAACCACTAGCTACATCAGTAACTGCAAGCCTTATAGAAACCCAGATTTTTAGAACGCTGAATTCTTTCATTTCTACATTTCAGGTTTTAGCAAAAGGGGCATAGCAAATTTAGGGTAAGATTTAACAAAATAAAGCAGGGAGAAAAACTATTATGTGTAATTATTTTTTTTTTTTGGTGCGCTTTAACTAGTCTGTATCTGATTGCCAACACAAGGTGCTTATCTTGTGACCACTACGCTGGTTCCCACCCACCCAGTGATCTACAATGGGTTTGTCCTTGCAGGGATTTCTCACCTTGCAGGGATTTCTCACCTTGCAGGGATGTCCCGGCTGCTCTGAAGCAGCAGCTGAACCTCCACCATGGCAGGCAGGTTGCTCCCGTAAACCAGCACCACCTCCACTTTTCCTCAATAAACACATTAATTTGTAGGTGGTTCAGCAGCAGCTACAGGAAGAGTTGACTCATCCCTGTAGACAAGGCACGAACCTCTAAAACGGGGCTGTGGGAACGGCTGTGCCTGTGCCGTATGAAACCGTACCTGCCTGTGAATCAGCACCCTGGGGCCCAAGTTTTCTCTCCTTTGCTCTCGTCTGGCCTTAGCCCTGCAAGCTGCTTGTGCAGCCGCACTCCATCCGAGCACAGACCTCGCACGGTTAACAGCTTGCAGGCTGGGTGCTTAAATAATCTGAAAAACGACTAAAAAAGGTAAGATCAAGGTAACGTACAAGGCCCTTAAAAAACCCTCCGAGCGACTGCCTCTTCTCCGTCTTCTTGAAGGAGGGTTCCTTGGGAGCGTCTCCCCCGTTCTGGATGGAGTCGGTCTCGGCCGTCGGCTGCTCCCTGGGCTCCTGTTTGCTGCCTTTCTGCTTGCTCGGCTCCGCCGCGGACTTCTTGTCTTTTGAACCCTCTTTGCTCTTTTGGCCCACAGGTTCACTCTCAGCTGGGGCAACTGGCCTCTCTGGGGAGTTCAGTGTCTAAAGCAGTTTCAAACAAGGGTTATTTTTAGTGTGCAACGTAAACATTTTAGAAAGCGATCCATAAATACAGTAAAAAAAAGGAAAGGCCACCTGGGCAGGGGGAAATCCTGCTGTCCAACAAGTGTTCATTTAAAGAGTTTGGGATGGACTCCTGCAGCCTTGGCTTGGGGAAGGACTCCCAGGGAGCTGGTAGAATTACACGAGCAAAGACTGCAAGATCAAACCATCCCTGCATAGACTTACTTTATTTACATGTATGTCTGTGCTGAGGCTGTTTTAAGAGGCAGAGAACATGCATGGGAAGGTGCAGAGAATCACAAGCGTGCACTGCCAACAGAGACTGCCCCAGCTTTTGCATCCCAGGCTCTGAAAGCACCCAAAAAGCGCAAGGGGAAGATAAATCAAAGGATGAAAGCAAGTCTGCTATAAAACTGCAGCGCTCCACCAAATGATTAACATGGAGTTTGGCCACAGCATTGTAGAAAATTTCACGTAAAAGCACAAAAGAGGGGACAGCAAATATTCCAAAGACAAACACAAAGGCAGAGCACCTATTTATAGAAAAGGAAGAGATTCTGAAACTCAGAAGTACGGGACGTGTTTGAAGTTCACAGGAGAAAAATAATATCTAGCAAACAAAGGATAGGACAACAAAACTGTCACTGTTTGTGGAGTAGCAAATGGCTAGATATGTTTTTGCTAGGAAATCTGCCTGCAAATGAGATTTTCTTTTTTTCTTATGCATAAAATCACGATGCCTTATTTATTAACATAATAATTAAAATAGCGCACAAATTTACCATGTTGAAAAGCTAGAAATCTTATATCTGCCCACAGGGCATGGCCCAGAGCTTAATGCTGTGTAACTTTTCAATTTGGGGGATTTTGCCATGAGTCTTGAAATATCTGGTGTTCTTCTAAAAGCCTAGGGTTATATGCTCACATGATAAGCTTAGACTTTGTTAAAAACAAAACCACTTTTAGATATCACGATTTCAGAGAAAAACCTAAAAGCAGACACTCTAGAGAAACAGAATGCAAACACATCTCTCATATCTATTTAAACAATAAAAAAACAACTCGAGCCACTCTAATTTTGGAGAAACAAGAACCAGAGGGGGTAGAAATACAACCGCTGGCCTTTTTCATTTGATTTGCCTTTCTTACCACATTTAAATTATAAAAGCTACAACCATTTAATGCAGTCTTGACCAGCAGGCTTAAATCCTTGACAAAATGTGTGCTTTTAGTTAACTATTTCCTATTCCAAAGGACAGATGTATGTGGGTATATATTTGCTTCCATCTAGATTTGCCTGCTTTTAGACTTAAAAAAAATGCGGTCATGAAGCTGGTCTTTGCTCTGGTTCTGCAGGAGATACGTGAAGGCAGGAGATACGTGAAGACAGGAGATGAAACCTGGAGATGCAGGTGGTCAGGAGCCACATATACCACGAACTGAGTGCCAATAGTTTATTATTATTACAGCCCGAGTGATGCAGGAGCTCTCCCAGAACAAGGACGAGCAGAACTTCATAAACCCAAATTCAATTCTCTTTCTTTCTCACTCATTTTATCTATCAGACGGGAAGCTCTCAGTTGCTGAACCCACCGGCTATTTCAACGAGATCCTCCCTACTCTAATTTGCCTCAGCTCGCTTTTGAAATGCTTCTCTTCGGTACAACTGCAAATGCGCACATTCAATTCAAAAATAACCACAGCACCAAAAATACAGTTATGAGACTGGATAGGTCTGAGTTCAAAGGTGCCAGAAAAACTTCTTAACCCTTATTAACACGCGGTGAAATCTGTGGGTTTATTCTGCGGCTGTAAAATTAGACTCGAGCCTTCCTCACCACACACGTGTCTGTGTAGGTGCCTCACTTACAGAATTGCAGCCAAATCCAAACTGGATGCACCAGGGCTGTTTCTGGGAGCAGGTTTGAGCCTTTGATGTTAGTCAAACTAAACGCTTTAAAAAAATATTCATAATACATTTTCCAGGCAAAATAACAGGAAAAAAAAAAAAATCCAATCAGATAATCTCTTTGAGGTGTTTCATATTAACCTTGAGAGGCAGGAAATTGGCATATTTTATATTGATGGGCGCAGCTCAGGAAATACAAAGCGAAGCCTATGAATAATGAAACATGTTAATGTTTCTTATTTTAAAGGGTGATCTGCACCTGACAGATTGCTTTTACTCTCTCAACATTGACAGTGCCACTGAAAAAAGATTAGCAGGATACTATTTTTCCCCATTGTGTTACAGAAGACCTTAATCCAAGGCTGCTTTTTAAGTGCAAATGGCAAACCCCTAAATTTCTGCAGATTCTGGATTTGTCCTGTAGTGCGTTTCTGTAGCATACAGGATGGTGGTGATGAAAACCAAAGAAGAATCGCAGCATTCCAGAGACGCAATAGCGTAATTTGAGGAGATCATTTCACAGAAATTCTAAAAAAAGGAAAAAGCCAATAGCAGATAAAATCTTCCTTGAGCTCTTCTGTGTAACACAACTGTGCTAATTTACACCAGTGCAAGTGAGAGAAGAAGGAAGCCAATAAGTTGATTTTAAAAAATGGAAGGGAACTGGCTGCTAATTAAAATGAGAAAAGGTAGACCCAGGACTGTAACATGCAACGTTTTGATTTAGCTTTTATGAACATAGAAGGAAAGAAACAAGAACAGAGTAAGAAAAAAAACATTTACATAGCTCTTGTTAAACATCAGTGAACAGTTTTCATTCTCACTTTACTTTCTGTTCTATAGAATTTCCACCTAAATGGTCCTTTCCTCAGCAGACAAGTAAATCAACAAAGTCAAAATTATTCTAGCTGTGTGTATTTAGTTTCACTGCTGAAGCCAAGGTACATGGAGAAAGTAAAAGAATAGCAAGAAAAACAGGAATAGAATTGAACATAAACCCACTAATGTTAAGAAAAGGAACACACCTGGAAAAAAAGTATTTCTTAAAACCCTTTAAAATCTTGTTTAATTGTATGAATAGATAAGATAAATAGATAAAGAAATATGTAAATCTATGGGGCTCAGTGAGAACAGAGCACCCTTCTTTCAGTGGGTTTTGTGTTTCAAAAACTAGAGTTGAGCTGAAGTAGGTGACAAGAACCCATCACCAAAAAATGAAAAAATCCAGGCACTTACTTGGTGATTGGGGCCTGGACCATTAACCTCTTCTGAACTGGTTGTCCCTCCATCGCCCTTGGCTGACTAAAATAACAAAGGATTATAGGACTTCTAACTGGGTTGCTGTTCGAGGTATTAGTTCAATAGGAAAACACACACGAAGAAAAAATTACAAGGTTTGATTTAAGGATGCTCTTTACAACACTAAACCCAAACCAGACATTTCAGAAACTCTGCCACCGTTTTTGAAACAGCCGCGTCTCCAAGGCAGATTGCTGCTGGTTCTTTTCTATGGCAAGTGATTGTCTCTTGCAAGCCAATTTTCCCATTAAGGCCTGAGAAATACTAATGAGGTCTCAGTGGGACAGAGATCATATCAGCCAGTAAACAGGGCAGCGCTATCAGCCCTGCCGCTGGAGTTTTCTAGGAAAGAGCTTTTGCTTGCTTTTCAGAGGCAAACCTGTCTTACAAGATCTGGTGGGACTTCTTTTCTATTTAACGATCATGCTAAGTGCATATCCCGTGAATAATTAAAACCCACTCGGCTTTATGGATATATTTTTATATTTTAGCATCGGCGTCCGTTTTTCACAATTTCTGCTCTCCAGACACATCTTAGGAATGGCCCTTCGTGGTGGGCCCTGCCCAGCCAGAGCAGACCCTGGGCCTGTGGCGCTGCTGGGTTGTTCAGAACAAACCCTGACTCCGAAATTTGGGGTTTTTTAAGGCACGATCCCCTGTTTCTATCTATTTATAAAAATGAGAAAAACCTGTTTGACAAAACTAGCTCAATGAGAAAAAAATTACAAGATTTGTGACAATTAGATGAAGGTTTAGTTACGATTAGTAACACCAGATAAACAAAAAGAATAGCATGAACACATTTAATTAAAAAGCGTGTTAGAGGGTGCAATGTGGTATTCTCCTGAGTATCATATAAACCACAGAGCTTAGCAGTAGAACATAAACTCCAGAAACTCAAAATGCCCAAATTTAAATGTCATTTTTCATTGTATAAGTTCAATGAAAACAATGAAAGGATGTGACTTTTGTTCTAAAGATAGATCAGGCGGGTTTGTGGTTTTCTGCAGCTTGAAGATTTGTTACTTGAAGCACAACAATATCAGCTTGATCCTATGTACGGTGCTATTGCGAGGACCTATATCATTCTCTGATTTTCTTACAAAACCACAGAAAACCAATATGTAGCAGCAGCATGATAGAAAACTAACCTACTCTATGACAATTCGTGATTGGTCACAAATTCTGGGGATAATTCTCTTTCCAGACCACGCTGCTGCAGTCTCTTGCATCTTTATGCTCGTGACTCTTTATCTGTGCAAGAGGTTGCAGAAGCGGAGGGGAGGAAGCCCAGTGTGGTCTGTCTTAATGTTACAGGACAGACACTCTGTCCAGAGCGCATGAAGATGTGTTGTGACAAGATCTAGTTTGCACATTTCTATTTCAGTAAGTCTTTAAATGNAAAAAAGGAGAAAAAAGAAAAAAGTCCCCTGCTTTAGCCAATCTTTAGTAATCCGTTATTTTGCTTACAAGAACATAAGTGTCAGAGTAAAGTCTTTAAGGTCTTTGCCTAGAGGAAGTCTCCTCTCGCCCTCAATGAAGCCCCGCAGTGATCGCAGGGGTTTCTCGGAGTGCTGCTGACCCCGTCCTTTCCTTTGCTCTTTTCTGGATTGTTGCTGCTGAAAGCTTCCTGAAGGGCTTTTCTGCTTTCTGCGGCACTAAGGGTGGATCAGCGCACCTTTAAGTGGAGGAGAGTGGGGACAGGTAATAGATCTGCTACATTTTCATCAATAACGAAGGAAAATTAAGGTGGGACAACATAAAATAGTTATTCTTCATTCCAGGCACTATTTATTACCTGAAAGTTTATTTACATGGGGAAGTGGGTCAACATAGACACCGAATGCAATTTAGAAATAATCTTTACGCTATTCCTGAAAGAAATATTGTCCTTGGGAGCATCTCCATTGATGCAGAAATGGGACATTTCATTGGACCACACTCAGCGCTATCTCAGACCAGCCCTGCTGCCAGTCACCTGAGGACAAAGGCTGCAGCCTCGGTTTACAGTTGGTCATTCTGCTCGTTCTGATTTAAAAAATGCCATTTTACACCCCTCTTATCTTCACAATGTATCTCAAACCAGGTATTTTGAAAGGATTTATCTTACTTAGCTTTGCGTGTGTTTGTATTCTATGGAGAAAAGCAGGAACTTTCAGGGTGCGTGTAATCTGATGTGTCCTAGACCTCAAGGGGCTCTCAGACCTGCTCACCTCCACTCAGGGTCTTTAAGGGGCCTGATCCACCCCACCCAGTAAATAAGAGAGTTATTTGATTGTGAATAATGAGGCGTGAGTGCCTTTCAATGGGCAGCACGGGATTTCACGTTCATGTGGGTGTAGCCTAGTTAGATAAAAGAACGGTGGTATTTCTTCGTCTCATTGAACCATGGGCCTTTAAACTAATACCTTATGTGTTTCAATAATTTCCCAATAGCTTTTATAGCACTGGTTAACCCTCTCCCATTTTAACCGCAGCAGTCACTTTTGTGACCTTTGCAATTGCAAAGAATTCATCACAAATAAGGGACATCTGCACTGAGCAAGCCAGCAGGCAGTCTCAGGGATAACACTGCCTTTCCCAGAGTAAATCACTCCTAGTTCTTGCAGTGGCTATCCTTGTGTCAACAGTGTTAACTGCACTGCCATGGATCTAAATGTTTTACTTGCTATCAGTCTGTGCTTGTGCTTTCTGAGCAAAATATGTCAAAGCTGGGCCACATGGATAAGTGACTGACTTGCCTGTCTGAGGCTTGCGGTAGACTGAAGCAGAATTAAACTTAATTTCTGAGTCCCAGTCTGGACTTCTAAGATGAGCTTCCCTCTCTTAGGCACCTGGGTGCTTAACCTGTGTAACGCAACTGCGGATGTTGTCAGAATACCTTGAGATCATCTTCTGCAGGCAGAAGAGAAACCCAATAGACAATCATGGATTGGACTTAGGCTAATAAACAACCGAAAACAGAAGAAACGCTGCAATCTTCTGGAAAGAAATAAACCAGGATTTGAGGTGTTGCTTGTACCTTCTGGGGTCTGACTCATGAGTTTTAACCATTTGCAGTGTGACTGTTCACAGCTCTATGTACCAGCCTGTACCTGAGAGCAGGCAGTTCAGGCAACCTCTGCCATTGTGCTACAAGAAACTACGTTTTTCACATTTTAATGTATAAGCAACTCTGACTCCCACACCACGTAGCTGCCTGAAAACAGCGTTGATTAAAAAAATAGAAATCTTTCATACACATTGGTAAATCTTGCCAAAACAGATCAATTGCTATATAAATCCTCAGGGTCTACTACAGTTTTAATCAGAGAAGTGTTAGTTCTAGACTTGGATTATTTCCCTGCCTGCTTTTCTAGATTCTTTTGAGGAACACTGCCTGCCTGCTGCTCACGCACTGCTCCGTCAGGATTATAACCCATAACCACAGGATGATACCAGCCACACCATCACCTCCTCTTCTTTTGGGAAGAAGGATTAGATTCTTTCTGTCTTTTTCTTTTTTTTTTTTTTTTTTTTTTCCATCTGATGTATGACATCCTCAAAGCAGCAACTGCATCCTTTTACATGCCAGTTTAGCTAACCTATGTAAGCTGCCAAAAACAAGGTTTCACTATTAAAAATCTGACTCCACGAAGCAAGCACGGGACTCGACATCAGCGCCATGCAGGGATGCTCGATGCCGCCGTGGCTGAGAGCAGCTCTTTTCCTCCAGGGTGATCTGCCCAGCTCTCACATCACCCAGCAGAAGCGATTTGAGAAGCCGGCGGCTCCTCGGCGACAATCGCCAGTGCTGCATCGAGCCCCTTGGGCCACCTGCCGTGGGCCGCCGCGGGGGGGGGCACGGCCACCGCGGCTGTTCCCGGCCCGGCCACCAGGGGGCGATGCAGGACGCGAAACGCTCGGGGGGGACAAAGGGGCTCGGGGGGGACACAGGGGCTGTGGGGGGGACAGAGGGGGCGTGGGGGGCACAAGGGGCTGGAAACGGGCAGAGCTGCACTCCTGCACTCCTACATTTATTTTCAAAAGATCTGCCCACCCCCCTTGCAGTGAACACGTCAGCCTAAACTCTCAAATTCAGTGTTTTGCCTGCTTACCAGCTTGAAAAACTTCCTCAGGTTTGCTTTAGGGGTTTTACTTTCTTCTCTTCTAGGTTTCACTTCTGCAGCTTCCGGGCTCTTACTCTCATCTTTGTCAGGAGCCACGGCTTCTAAAGATGCGTCTGCTTTCTCGTTGCTTATGATCTCCGCTTCTTCTGACGCATTCTGGGGTTAGTTTTGGTAAATATTAAGAAAGTGGAAAAAAAACAACATTCAGACTTAATCACCAAGGTGTGGTTTTTTTTTTTCTTTTTCTTTTGGCCAAAATGCAGTACAGTAAGTCAGTGCATCAGAGACAAACGTGGCATGAAAGTGCTCTCAGCTTCCCTGTATCTGTACACATTCTTCAGGATTTTGATTCAGTATATCAGCTGGCGGGATTTGAAGCACTTGTTTAGACTGGAGAAGTAGCCTTTCTTGAATTGCAGTACCACTCCCCATACACAATAATTTATCTTTGATTATAATACTAAAAAGAAAATTTAAATGAAATTACGTACAGTGGTATGTGCCCCACATAGACAACGCTCAGGTAAAACCAGTAAAAATGAGAAAGATCATACCCAGAAGTCTGCACATAAGAGCAGGAATAGGATTGATTGAGACACACCGTGGACATTATTAATTGTTAAAATGCTGTTTGGCAGCTTCCTTACTGAAATACAGAAGTGTCGTGTCCCAGGCACAGCGTTCTCAGGCCGGTCACATTCTCAACACCAGCTCCTGCTCCCAGTTGCAAAGGCACAAATGACTTCCTGAGGTACGAGGTAGTTAAGTAGCTCACCTATTATTTCACCTAATCCCATGGGTCACAGTCACCCTCTTTGGCAGCGTTGACCCTCGTTCGTGTTCAGGAAAAACTGCCGGGTACTCGGCAACGTTCTCTTTATAGAAGGGCTTTGGGTCCCACTGAGCTTCTGTCTATTACTGGAAAGCTTCTGTTCCAATAGTGCTTTGAACAGAGGCGTGTGTTTTGTAAATTCCTCCGAAATACGGATCCCTGTAAGATTTACTTATCAATCTCCTGCATGTCTCACTCCACAGCCTTCTCGAGGCTACCTGGGCAGCGCTCAGCGCGTTTAAGCGAACAACAAGAGCTGCAGAGCAGAAAACACGAACGGGAGGCGCGTTCCTGCTGCAGGACGGGAGGCAGAGCTGGGCAGGAGCCTCAACCTCCCTTTCCCCAGCTCACCCTCCTCCCTGGAAACAACACCCACCTGCGCCCTCAGGAACCACCAACTAATCCCTATCCCACTGCAACTGCGTAAAGAAGTATCTTTCTGCCATTAAAAGAAGCTATTACGGTAATAACCAGGTAATCTGACCCGAAGCAAGCCCTCCATCAGCCTATTGCAGAAAGGTGCAGAACGTTACAAAAGCAGGACAAGTTGCAACCTCAGCCTCTAATACTGAAGCAGTTACCTGAGGTATTGACATTTCCACACATGCTGCTGCTTAAAAGCACTGCATGGTTAGAGCTGAAATATATACTGTGGTTATTATGGGAAAGAACTGCTCTAAATAGATCTTAATTATTTGTATTTCACTGTTTTTACACATACTTGCAAAACTTACGTGTAAAGCATGCTCATAATTATTCTGAACAAATTAATTTTAGCCACACGAACATGAGAACAATCTAAAAGGTAACAGCGCAGATTCACCCCGGCCCCACAGCCTTTCTCAGAGCAGCAAGAAACGGTTCCCTCCTCCAGCAGGAGCTCACACTGCTGCTGCTGCCCTCATATACTTTCCAATTGTCTTCAACTCAACAATTCCCATATAATACCTTTAATAGCCCTTGATGGACTTTTTTCTTTCCTACAAAAATTCAGCTAAACATTTTTTGGGGTTGATATAAATTCCTGACATCCAGCAGCATCCTGTGGGAAAGAATTCTACAGCTAAAACGTCTTTTTTTTCTTCTTCTTTAAAAGTATTTTTTTTGGTCACAAAATAATTCTATTTGATACTCTACCACTTTTATTTTGAGCCATGGCTGATCTGTTCACCTTTTACGTTACAGTAGTCATTCTGCACACTGCTGTTACCTTCCTTTCTGCCAACCTCTGAGCAAAAAAAACCCAAACCAACCAAAACCTAATCTATGTAGTTCTTCATACATAAGCCATTCAATGTATTTATGCATTTTTATTATACCTTTTAGTTCTATCATATCCTCTTTGAGTTGGGGGTCTCCACATGCAAGGTGGAAGATGGGGACTCACCATGATGGCTACAGCAGCATGAGAGATTTTGCTTTGTTCCGCACCGTTTTGTGGAAGAAATGAACATTTTGGGGGTAGAAGGGGAGAAGAATGATGAGGGAATAAATATCCCTTGTCCCCTGCTGCCTGAGATGACTGCAACACAGCCTGCTTTCCCATGAAATTGGAGATTTATATTTATGAACATTTTTGAGATAATCAGTCTATAGTAAGTTTAATCTATATTTCTGCCTATTCACACATACATGTCATCAACTCGCCATCTATTTGCTTGAAGGAGATGATTTATTGCACGAGTTGAAGCAGCGGCTCAATAAAGCAGCGCCATAGCTCCTGGGAGCTCACGGTTCAGAGACGAGGGTTTGGGATCGGTCACCGCTGCGCTGTGACAGCTGCAGCCCAAGCGGGGTTTGTCCCTCCAGCTCTGTCTGTGTGATGGTGGTAGTGTCACTGCTGCTAACGAACGCGTCCTGGGGCAAAATGCGCAACCCCGGAAAGCACCGTCTATTTTAATAAAGAGCTGAGTGAGAGTCAACTATTCTGAGACTGGTTTGTTTAAAGTAAACAGCGACTTTTTGTACATGGATTCCATAGGAGACTTTAGGAAAGCTTAAATCTTGTTTTGGTATATCTAATTTTTATTTTATTTTTTTTTTTAACTGTAACTATCCAACATACCTACACAGTTAAATTTGGTTCTCTATTAGCCGTATCAAAGTTGTTGCGGAAGTTACAGGTTATCTTGCTTGAGGTCTTAGGCTTCCTATTTAAAAAAATTATAACTTTATTGTAATTATGTCCAGAAATCCTTCCTGCATAGACGTCTCCCCCTGTAAGACTGAATTAATGCTGAAGATTTTTCTTTTATGATGTTGTGATCCCCAAGGTATCTCTGGAGGCCCAGGCCAACCTCCTGCTCAAAGCAGGAGTTACATCAGGTTGCTGAAGAACTTATTGAGTTTTCAGTATCTCCAAGGCTGGAGATTCCACAACTTCCAGCAATCACATCAGAGTATTACAACACACTGCAACAAAAAGAAACTCTAGAGACATCACCAAATCCTCTCAAATAAGATTGACCACGGTGGCAGCTTCTTAGAGACTGATGACACGTAACCACGGTATATTGTGTGACAGACTTTTAAGAATAGAGTTTTTAAATTTCGTTCCTGTTTCCCCTAGGAAGCTAGAAGAAAATTTTCCATTTGTGTATTCAAGAGAATGACCAAGGTGTTTCTGGCAGGAATTGAAAGCATAATAGGAAGAACCTGACAAAGGGAAAGTCAATAAACTTTGAGTGATGTTACATTAACATAAACTGTTCTCTAGAGCAAGGGGCTCAGTTTCTCTATTTCACCTGGGAGAAAAAAAGAAAAATTCTGTCAAGTTTAGTGACTAGCTTTAGGATAAAACTGCAGTTTGTGTGTAATAATCATTTACAAACGGCCTAGCTCTATCAGCTTTATGAATCTTAATTGCATAAGTTTTCGCGTAAGTGTAAATTATCACCTTATACCTATACACTGCATCAACTGAGGTTACTCAATTAATGGGTCCAAATTCTGCCTCCAGTTTCCTTAAGCACAAATGGTAATAAATTCAACCTAAGCCAGCAGCTAGTGCTGTTATGTACCATGGAGACAGAGGTGCTATTGAGTTATTTTCTTTTTTTAAAGGCACTCTGCCAAGCTCAGAAAACATTTGTTTGAAGGACTTAGAAGAGCACCATCCTTTGTTCTTTGCATTACAGAACTACCTGTGTTTGCTTTTTCAAAATAACATTTTAATTTATAAAACACAACTAGTAAAGATAAGAGTAATTTACTAGGTTGGCTGTTTTCCTATGTTTGGGAAGCATTCTTCTATTTCTTAAATGACAGCATCCCTAATTTTCTTCTAGTAATAAGCCTACTTAAAAAAAGTTGTGGTAGAAAGCTTGTTTCTACCCTTCGAGTCCTCTTTCTGGTTCTTACAAACTCTCCTATTGTTTTGGTGAACTACAACTACACCACTTCCTTGTCTAGGTTCCTGACCATATGAATTGTTGCCTTATGAGTGTGTAGCTTATTTTGTGACCTGGATAACTTTGATAGGAGTTTTCCTTCTGCTTCCTGCATCTTTCCTCAAAACTGAGGTAAACACTGCATCCTGCTTTGATCTTGTGCTGTGGGCTGAGCTGGCGCTCTCCACCGCGTTTCATCAGACTCGGGGAACCGTTCTTCTGTTTTTCCCGGGTCGCACCTTCTGTAGGAAGCAGCTTTGCTTCTATCTGAACACCACAGACAAGAGGTGACCTTTCGCTCAAGAAATTTCCACCTGAAAGAGCGGTCGTGCTTGAGATCGGTCCCTGCCGCTCAGGGGGGACACACAGAGGGTCAGAGAGAGACTTTAAGCACCCGTCCTGCCCTCCTTGGCCAGCACAAAGAGGATGGAGGCAGCTCAGCTTTAGCCACCAACCTGCTCTGGGACCCCCACCCGCTGCCTGAAGGTGCCACCCAGCAGATCTCGAGCCCTGACAGCTCAGACCATTAACTAATTAGTATTAACAAGGGTCAGCTTATGGTTAGACCCACACTGGTCAGCAAACAGCCCAGCAGCCTGGTTCGGATTCGAGTTCTGCTGGATTCACCCGCTGGGTTGAGGAGGCTGAGGTCCCTCCCTGCCCTCAGGGTGGCCCCCAAAAGCCCATTGCCTGTTGTCCTCCTCATCCCCTTGACCTTGAATTATCTTTCAAGTGTTTTCATCCCTTTACCCAGAAAAAAAGAGAGGTCAAAACCTCCTTCCCTCCTGCCTGATATTGCTACCACCCTGGAATATACAAGAATTTAGTAATTCCTGGGTAATTTTAACATATCTCATCACACTCCGCCCAAATACTCATCTTTGCTTTCCTCTGTCAGAATATGGTTGCAGGCTCAGCAATAAAAGGTGTTATTCTCTTTCACTTAATAGCTAACCAGGTTGCTGTTTGTATTATCAATGTGTAAATACCCCTCAGGAAAAGGAGCGCAATTTTTCTGCATTTGCATGGCAACAGAATTGCAACAGCTTAAAATTCTAGTTTTTAAAAAACATATATCCACTTTAGAGATAATTCACGGAGTAGTCTACTAAATAATGCTCCCTCAATCACTTTCCTCCATCAGTTACTGGCATGCTTTGATCAAATATAAATGAAGTGTCCTGTTTCTCTGCCCTGATCAGATATCTACAAGGCCTTGAAAACCAGGTTTCCAACACAAATACATGAAATAACTAACTGTAATTTTCTATTGATATTCCTTAGTATTTAAAAAAAATGTTAGTGTGACAAACATTTGAGTAACAGTTATGAAAACTTTTGTACAGACTGATCAGGAAATGGGGCAAATGCAATCAGAGTGGTTTCCGTCTGAGGAGTGGAATAAACATTTTATTTCTTTCTCTTCTACGTATTTATTCATCCGTAGTCAGAGCAACGGCATCGACTGCAACGTGTTGACAGGTACTTCATTAGCTTTGCTTTGAAGTGAAATCTCATCAGAAGATATTTGAGAGACTGCCTGGAAAGAGAGGAGTTGGATCCGAATCCTGGATTTCTCGAGTGTTGTGGTTGCTGTTTGTTAGTTCAAAAGGAAAGACTGCACATCACTGAATCATACACCCACTTGGAGCTGCCTGGCTTGTTTCTCTAACCTAGCAAAGGACAGTGTTTTAAGGGTGCCAGAAAGAAAAATAAAATCACTGCAGAAAAAACCCAATGAAACAGTGATGACAACAAAAAACCCAACAACAACAACCAAAAAACCCACAAAAACCCCTAAAATCCTCAAACCAAGCTGAGTTCCAGGTTAACCTGTAGTCTAAGGACAGGGTTTTTTTGTTTGGTTTTTTTTTTAGTATCTATGGTACTTTTATTTTTTAGCTTCAGGCTGACTGGGTCACCAAGGTCTTCCATCAAAGGAAATAATATTGTCTATCAAGAAAATCCAGTAAAGCAAGATCAGCCTTTTACAGGTAAGGATACAATGCTCAAGCACACAGATTTCTTTGTTGTTGTGGGTTTGTTTTTTTTTTTTAAATCTGTAGGAACAAATTCAGTTCTCTACTGCAGAAATTTACTCCAGAAAACTTGCAAAAAGTTTCAGAACTTATTGGGTTTGGAACCATCCTAACTAAGCAGAAATGGCCTCATTTATACTAAGTTAAAAGTCAGAATTCATACACTGTTGTAGTTTAAGTCATTTAGGTAAATTATTTAACTGACCCTTAATACTTTTGGTAGTAACCAACACCTACTCAGAGTTATAGAGAGGTCTTGACACTTCCCATTCACTGATGGAATTACCTTTAGTTTAATGGTGATGTGGGATAAATCAAACCCATCATCATTAACAAGCAGAAGTGAAAGACAAAATTTGGGTGCAAGAGTTAAACCCTTGAGATGTTTGAGATCCCAGAATTTCCCTCTCAAGGAGCATTTTTTCACTATTTTTTCTACAAGAAAACTTTCCCTTCTTCTATGCTTTCTCTTCCTTTCTCAAATACACAAAAGGTCTTGTTACTTCATTATGAAAATACTGAAGTTCAGACCAGATTTATTACTCTCAGTTTTACATTGAAACTGTAGACAACCATCTGCCAGAGGGCCTCTTTTTTTTTTTCTTTTCTTATTTCATCCTGATGTTCAGCATACATCCTGCTTCCCATCGCTGTTTTCAAATAAGCCAGACTACTCAGAGGTGGTTTCCGTAGCGATAATAGCTATATTATTTGGAAGCAGTTCATTTCTGGGATTTGAACTTGAACAGAAGCCCAGGAAAGCAGTTATTCAACACAGAGTGATTCAGTACAGTTCAGTACAGCTCCTCTCTTAAACGAAGCAAGAAAAGAATAAGCCTTCAGGTTATAAACCACTAAAGATCATGGAAACAGGAACCGTGTTTTCAAAAATCAGTCCTAATTTTAGTCAAAATCGTTATTTAACCTCAAAAAATGTGTCTTGCCAAGCAATTGACCTCAGTCCCAAACTTAAAGACCGATCCACTCTGCTATGAAACTCACTCTATTGAATAGAGCCAACAGATTCCAGGTTTTCAGACTTTAAGAACTAAATAAGAAAATTCTCAAAAATAAAATGTGGTTTTATACCTATATCTCTATTAATAATGTAATTTGGTAAAGAATACTATAATCTCTGTGGGATTTTTAACAAGCCTGTTGAATTGACAGAGTAATATTCCTTCTTCTGTAGTATCATTCAAAAATAGCACAGAGAGGTTTAAAAGACTGCAATTTTATAAGGTTCTTCTGCAGTAGTCTAACTGCTGTTGCTAGCCATGTGTATACGTGATTGCCCAAAGCTCACATATATCATTTACGCCCCTCGTGCATTTAGCATGTGGGATACGCTCAGCTCTGCAGACTTGGCTGCTTTGCCATAACTCCTGATGCTGTATGAAGAGGGACCTGCGGGATGGACCAGCTCCTGAGCCCAGACGTACCTTTTTCCAGAAGAGCTTGCTCAGTGGCATAGGAGTGGATGATGCTTTGTCCTTCGTCACCTCTTTGGGCGCCTCGCTGGTCACTGCTGGCTGCTGGGCTGCAGCCTCGGGGGCTTTTGTGTTCTGCTTGGTCGCCTGCGGCTCTTGAGAGGAAGGGACATTTTTGTCTGGTTTTACAGAGGTAACAGGCTGCTGGTCAGTGCTCTGGAAAGAGACAAAGAAGCCCTATGAAGGACAAGATAACTCGCAACACCGTGGCACAGGACACACCAAGCAACTCGTGAGCTGCACTGCTCTGTCCTTTTAAATGAAGTAATGTCTTAGAGGAAACAAAACACACAGCAACCCACCCTTCGTAACAGATAATTAATTAAGAAATTAAAACAGCGTCTTTCAGACTGAAAATGACAATAATTACCCCTTGACTGCGTTATTCATACAGATAACTTGAATCATCCTACTCACTTTGGTATTAGTTGTCTGTTGGGTCTCTTTTGCAGCCTGAAGGGAAACAAAACACAAAGGCAAGTCTGTCTCTGGCAATGTCAGCGCTCGCAGTTACACAGTTCAGGAATTGTCTGTGTCACATATTATTTTATTTTTAGTGAACGTTTGTGAAAGTTCTGGCTCCCGCAACCATGGAAACTGGTGTGCGGCAGAGGCTGCGGGGACTGCCAGCTCCCATCCCGCTACCTGCAGCAGCATCGCTGCCTCGCGTTCTGCTCACACCACTGCGCTTGCAGTCCTCAACTCGTTCTTTAAAAATATGCGTATTTACATACGCATTCCCAGTTTCTTCAGGTAAAACGTTAGACTGGGTTTTAAGACATTTTTTTTTCTGAGCTGGGTCTGCACATGCAACTTTCAGTGCACACGTGCAAGCCAGAGCTGGGTGTTTTCCACTTGGGGAGTTGCATACCAGTCAGGGATGTGCTAACGTCACCTTCGAAGCAGAAGGCTTTGCTTTCTGGAATACAAAACTTAGGCAGATGACTGCCTGGGTATGAAAGGCACAGAACTGTGCCTTTAACTGGAGGGATCCAGTTAAATTCCTTTTGGCCAGTGATGCATACCAGGATCTTTCGACTCTGACATCCAGCATAGCCTACACTGAAGGTGAATATCTGGGCTGTGCAAAAAGAGGAGCAGCAAGCCACAAACTCAAATCCAAGCCCAGCACCCCTGGGTTTAGGCAGTCTGCCCCATGCTTTGCAGATTTCTTGAAAGAATAGGTGCGAGTTATTTTGCAGGAGCCAAGAACTTCTTTCTGTGGTTAGCTCTAGCCCACGGGCGGTAAAAAGTAGTGTAATGCCATGAGCTGGCTTCAGTAGTAATGCTAAAAATAAGTGATTAACCCTTCCAAGTGAAAATTCCATAAATAGGTCCAGTTATACTGCAAAACTGACACGCAATGCAAGGTAAATATACATGGATGGGAATAAAAGAGCTGAGAGGGACCCAGCTGCCAAATGCCATCCAAACTCAGTCTTTGAGGTCAAATGGCTAAGCCCATTCCGTCAGCTCACGGTTTGTATTAGGATGTACCTTGCTGTCTGAAAACAACATTCACACTGAAGTTAGTATTTTGTAAACGCAGGACACTGAAAACCAATGTTTATTAAACTAACAGTAAATCCTAACAACTCATTGTGAGATTTCGAACTATTGGAGAACAGACGTTGCACTTTAAAAAGTGCCAGCCAGGTACATTTTCTACCAGGAAGTCCTAATTCATTATAAACAAGTAATTATTATTTTAATTATTAAATATCAGAATTATTAGCTATCGATGTAGTATACACAAGATGAGATCTTTAATCTGTTGACAAGAATTGTAGATTAAAACCATTGGGAAGATTATTATTTCTTCAGTAACACACAGATGACATTTTTATCTCAAAAATGAGACAGTAGAAAGAACATTTTTGTTTTGAAAATATCTTAAAGAACTCTCTTTGCCTCATGCACTTGATTATAAAGCCCCCTACTCACCAGAAATTCCACGTGGGTGTTTTGAGTGAACATTAAATATTAATTACTTTCCTCCTCCAGTGGAAGGGTCTCTGCTTCTGCATTCTTTGGGCTAAAAGGCTACAATTCTCTCAATTCTGTTTCCCTGCCACTTTAAAGTATCCTTGAAAATCAAGCTTTTTCCTTCCAAACTAAACTTGGAATTCAATCAACAATTATTTTTCTCATTTTCAGTAAAAAAGTAACTATTTCTGAAGGAAATTCCATGTTCCAACCTTGTCTGTGCCACATCAGATGCCCCAGTTCCCCAGTTTTAACCACATCACAGTGCGTGCTAAGGCAATTGTGGATCATAAAGCCTGAATTGTAGTTGGACTGAGCACTTAAACCTGTCCTACAATTGCAGGCACTGTTCGTATCTGCGTAATTCTTTGTTTATCAGTACGTCTTATGTTGAGAGTCCAGGGAATTTTAGTCAGCGTTAGTAACTGGGAAGCACACAGTAAGGAAGGTTAGGGGAATTGTTTCAGAATCCTGAATTCACAGATGGTATAAACAAGAGAAATGTTGCACGTGAAGATGGTTTTTGTAAGGCATGGCAGAGAAATACTCGTGCCAGTGGTTTTCAGTGCACAGCACAGCTGGCCAGATGCTGATTTCAGTTACCAATTAAATCACTTTGCTGTGCGACAGGAGCCATCTGTTGCTGCTCAGGGTTCTGCTCTTGCTGGAGCTTTATACAGACCTTATGCCTAAAGAGTTTGCTAAATGTACTGTGTCCTAGCTTGGGAGACTCTGCCTTCTTTTTCTTGGCTCCTTTAGTTTGGGATTCTGCCGCTGTCTTCGGAGCAGGTTGCCCACCATGGCCTTTTTCCACTTTTGATCCCTTTTGTAAAACACCATTTGAAGTTGAGTAATTATTGCAAAGTTCTTGTTTGATCCATGAAAAACATTCAAGCACTCATACATGTACTAAAACTACACATTTCCTTATTGCCCTGGACAAAAAAATTCATTTTTTTCTGAATGATTACTTAGTTCTAAGGCTTTCTTCCACTTGAGTACTGAAATAAGTAGAAAAACTAAGGCAATCCAGCTGACTCAAATCACAATTTGCCCCTAAAATCTTCATTAAACTGACACCCAGGTCCCACAAAGACTGAGACTCCTGAACTTAAAATTCATGAGTAACCAACTGCATTTGGGATTAATAATTTTAAAATAGGCAGACATAGGAATAAAAAGATTTGAAAATATTTTCATTCTTTTTATTGCCATATTATAGGGACTTTAAATTGTTTCGGGTAACACATTATTCAGGAAAAGGACAGTATGAGTATTCATGATATATACTACATCAAATATTCCAAGTTTCCACTAATGTTCACGAAGTTAGTTAGGAATGAGAGTATCAGAAAAATAGTAATGATAGACTGATACTAAAAGTGTTGAGTGAACACTGCTTCCTTCTCATTCCATTCTAAACACCTGCAGGAGGTACTTGTTTTGGGAATCATCACCCACTGATGTTAGATACTAGATCTCTAAAAAACTACGCAGCACTTTCAAAAAAATACTACAAAGGGCTGTAAAGTAAAGAAATATTAATATTTATATGGGAAAGAAACAGTATCAGCTCATAATTCAAGTACCTCCTCAAAACTCACTGAAGTCACAGTTGTTGCTCCACCCCCACACCATCATCAGTCTTCAACACAACCCTCTGGATTTATCAGTGCAGGAAAAAAAGCTCAAGTTTTCATATTACAAACAAGAGGCTTTTTTTCCTCCACTCTTTCCACACCATTTTTTATGTTTTCAGTAATAAAAAAGGAGGAGAGACACAACCAGGAGTATCCAAGGTTGCTTAACTAAGCTTCACCATAAACAAGTTAACACAGGAGTCTGTTCTATGGTAACTGTACTGTATATGCACCCATGATATATGACTAATCACAAATAATATGGTTTAACATTGTTTAGCATTTCACTGTGTCAGGTTTTAAAGCAGTAAGATGACTTTGTGATTAACTAGTGTAAAAGAGGATACACCATTTCTTTTACTTACTACTTGCTAGTATCCTGGACTTCATTCTGATTTCCCTTAGACAATTTTGTTCCTAATTTACTTAAGAATCAGGCCAACATATAGTGAAGAAATACAGCTTTAAAAAATTGTATTTCAATGAATGATGACTCGAGCATTCACCCTCTGGGTAATTAGCTTGTTCCTTTGCAAGCTTCATTCTGTTTTCTCCTGCACTCGAACAAGGCAAAAATAAAAGCTTCTAACTTAGTAAACAGCTTTAAAGTGACTTCACAAAAAATTCTAGGAGCTACAGAAGCATGAAGAGATCCAAAGTCTGAAGAAACAATCAGCGTACGTATCTACAATGCAAAATATCAAGCACTGTGGCAGGAGGAAAGGTCCAGAGTACCAAAAGTAGCAGTTAAGAGCACGTTGAGACCTTGGTCTCAAAATTGTTTCATTCAGTGCAATTACATGCTTTCTACAAAATGTTTTGTGCTATGAGGAGCCTGGGGTCAGTTGTGTAAAAACTGGCCATTTTTCCACGCCGTAGCTGGTGCCATTCCCGGTATTCCCTAATGTACAACAGTGCAGGGACAAGCCAGAATCTGCTGGAGAAGGGTCAAATAGATAGTCCGGGGCAGATCTGATCTGAATGAACGCCTTAGTTAGTACGAACTTGCAAGGGATCAATTAACCCAAGGCAGTATGACTCAACTCGTGTTCTACTCTTGTGTTTACACGGATGAAATGACAATCACTAGGGGTGCGCCCCTGCCTGTAGCCAGCTGATTAAAGCCAGAGGCATCGCTGACGACAGCGTATTGCTGCAGAATCACCGAGTTGAGCTCCGCTGGTGCCGCACATCCCCGCGTTTCAGCAGGAGGGAGCGCAGCGCCCTGCTTTGCTTTGCAGTGGGCTGGAACTGTTTCTCAGAATCGGGAGAAAGCTCGTCTGTTCTCGTAGCCGTGGGAGAGCGCTGCTGAGACACTGGGAATGTACCAGCCCTGGTGTGATGAACCCCAGCTCCTCCCTGCAAAAGGGGTGCGTGAGCAGCCAAAATGAGAGCGCGACCAGGAGTTAAAGTCACCACGGTCCCTGTGGTGGTTGTGGAAGCCCCACGGCACGCAGGGGACCTGAGGCTGCACCGAGGGGAAAGCCTCGCTTCAGAACACCCCTTCACCACTAAAACACAAGTTATTGCTCGGGGGAAAATGGCCATTATTTAATTATCCATGTCAGCTGTAAAATCCACAGCTTTCCTGTGTGGCCATCGGCAAGTGAACTTTTTTAAACTTATTTTTCCTTTAATGTAGTGAAAAACGTCACTATCTGTATCAGGAAAACACTGGTGAAGATAAAGGAATTCTTCATTAAAAAACAACTCCCATTTAACCTCCCTCTAATGAGTTTGCGTATCCTGCTAGTCATCTGGATTTGTTTACCCTCAGAGGTGTGACAGCAAACCAAACCCAAACAGCATATTTGTTTCCAAATTACAGCACACCTGTGCCAACAGGCACCTGTTACAGAAGCACGCGGGTGCGCTTGGTAAAGTCAGGTATGCAAACGGCACCGAACAACTGGGTTTTTCGGAAGTTGTTGAAAGAGCTGCAAGTCTCACTGAAACAGTACATTTTATAGTTACCTTTTCTGGACATCTTTTCAGGGGGAAAAAAAGTATTTTAATTACTTCAAATGGTAGCATCAACTGGGGAAAAAGCAACAGAATGAAGAGGAAATACCTGTGTCTAAAACATCTAGTGAGCAGTGACAGAATGAGGAATCTGCCTACCTTGTCTTCAGAGTCACTTTTGGCTTCAGCTTTGCTTGGGGAGACCTTAAATGTATTTGATAAAAAAAACCAAACCAAAACAAACAGTCATAACCAATTCAATTTTCAAAAGATCTGAAAGATTATATGTCTGAAACTAGCCTTCTTTTCTAGCACAAAGGTGAAAGAAGTACAAACATTGCTTTCCCCCCATGTGAGAAATATTACAAACATTTCTCAAGAACAGTTTAAAGTCAATGGCTAAAATGAAATATATTTGGACCAAAGATATGCTATTCAAGCTTATATGTCAAATCAATCCATAAAAATGAACTTTTAGAGCTGTTACAAAATAAAGTTTCATCATGCAGAAAAACCTTAAGATGGTGAAATACCTCCAGGTCTACAAGTATCTATGCAGAAGAAATTTTCCAGAGTAGGTCACCACGATTTGATCATCACTGCACTGTACCTACACATCTCTATCCCTCTCAAGTAATTTTCTAAGACATCCTTTTGGCTTCATTACTTCTCGGTGCCCCTGACAGCAAACATGCTACATTTAGCTCAACACATCCACGTGGGATTTTTATAAGCAGTTTAAAGCATAGCCTAGAGATGGAAAGGGAAGGCAGAAGCTTACCAGTGTTTTAAGGAAACTCATGACGGAGTTATCTGCTGCAGCAGCTGGCTGGGGGTTGCCTGGTTTTACCTCTGCGAGACCCTCGGCACCTGCTGAGTCCTGCCGCAGGTCTTTTTGGTTGCAGTCATCTATCTCCTAAAAAAAGAGGGGGCAGAGTATCCTCAGTCCCAGCATAATTTCCAGTGGAATGCAAAAGTAACATTTGTGACTTGCATTATGTTGCTCTGAGAGTCACAACCCTAATTCCAACCATAGTTCTCCAGCCTACGTATTCAGAACAATCGAGCATTTATACATCTCTTTCCCCTCTTTTCTAATATATTCAGCATTTGCTGTTGGTTGAAGGAACATTGTTCTCAGCTACCAAGTATAACAAATACAAGTAAAGTTGCACACAGCATCCCAAACAACACCACTTTTCTCTTTTCAAGGCTGAACTTGTGAATAGGAACAAACACTGAGATTTTGGCCTTTGATGGCTCAGTGTCTGATTGTACCATACAAAGATTGCTTCCGATACTTTGTGTTCCGCAATTCCAGATATAATTTTAACCCAGCAAGCACAAACATGGTACAAAATAAAAGAAGGAAAAAAGCAACAACCAGAAGTTCTTCTGAGCCAGATGGAGCTGCCTCCTCTCTTCCTGGAACTACAATTTCCAGAGCACAAAAATAGTTTTCCAGTGCTCAAACACTCACAACTATGTAATATTAAGTTACTCAGTTTCTGTTTAGACACCTAAACAAGGGTCTGTTTTTAAAACAAACTCTCCTTAGACCAGTTTTGGAGAGCCTGGCACCCTTTTATGCTGAATTTGTCTGCCATTGTGGCCACTTTTGCCATGAGCCAGGTAAAGCCAACACAAACGTCGTTCAATAGAGAACAGCCTGAGACAGGTTCTCATGTCCCATTCAGCATTTCCTTTTTAACATTTGAGTACCACATCTGGCTGGTAATATCCGAGTCTGTTACTGATAACCCTGCTCCCTTTTGTCTATCTGTCTACTTTGTAAATGCAGGGCTGGATCCGTCAGCTATTTTTAAAGTTAATTGTGCCTAGCACAATGGTGGCCTCGACTTTGGTAGGGGATTTGAGACATTATTGAACAATCACGGCAGAGCCATAATTCTTCAGCAGAAGTTATCATCCCCAACTATGTAGACAGCAAGAAAACAAAACTTAACGTGTCCAGGTGCCTCCAGTAAACAGCATCTTTGCATTACTGCTCTCAAAGACTGTCTGGATGTCTAAGAGACATCAAGGGTTTTTTCCTAATCTGCCAATTAGACATAGTTGTTCAATGCCATTTTTACTAGGAAAAGTTAAAATTGTACTCTTGAGAACCTTTCCCTATACTGCATGATTGAAAAGGCCACAAGATTTGTATAGGATTTGCAGAGAACATACATTTCTGCAGGTCACTAAAGGAATGAATAGACTAAAGATACCTAAATGTTTTAAAACTTTGGGGGGCTAATTTGGTGCCAGGAAAGATGAGCACGGGATGGCCAGTTTCCACACAACATTTTAAGAGTTAAAATATACAAGGTTCTACTTGCAAGAACAGACTTCTATCTAATTCTCCACCCACCGTTTTCCAAGTTTACCCGGGAAGAAACACAGCACAGTAGTTCAGAGTGCTTCAACAGGCTATTAAGAAGTTTCTGACAAGGGTCTAACACACCACTCTGTCCAGCTGCCAGTTACGGGGCAGAGCGGCTCCGAGAACAATATGTCCCATGCAGAACACGCGTGGCCGCGCCAGCTTTGGCAGCCCTGCTTCCAGGAATGCCATCTACAGAGCTCTGGTCATATGAAAAATCCTGGCTCCGTTTCAGATGTTAAAGGGGCAACAAAGGCTTGAGGCAACAGACCGAAGAAGCAAGAGGCAGAAGATAGGTTGCTAAACAAAATGAGCTTCGTTACTGAGGTAGTTGATTCTATCAAACTCTTCACTACTTGATGTTATCAAACAAAAACTAGCAAACTTTATTTTGACACACACAGGCTCAAGCTCTGGTGTTGGGCTGTGCTCTGTTTAGGAGGAAAGGATCTTTTTGCCCAGCACTGGGTGAACACAGATGTGAGCAGCAGCAGATATCACCCGGGACAAGTGCAGAGGTGGCAGCACCAGCTGTCCCAGGGCACCTCCCTGCTGGAGCCACACTTTGCCCAGCAGATGCAAAAGCTCTTGCAGACTGTGCAGAGTTTGAGGTACGATACCACCCCAAAACATCCCTGAACTCTGACTTGCAGAGCTCAAATGGCCCCGTAACGACTCTCAACCACACGGGGAACCCTATGTCAGGATTCCCAAGCCAAGGCTGCCGTTAGCTACCAAGACACAGCTCAGATTTGGGCTTTGATAGACGCTGTGATCCATCTTGGGCTTTCCTGGGAATACTGCTGTAGGAAGGAGCACAGACTCAGGCTATCAGCATATAAATCAGGGAGAGATAATGTGGAGTCCAACAGTATCACATTTTCAGAGCCATAGTCAAATAACCACAAAAACTCTGTAGCAGCTCACTGCATAACATGCTGCGCAAAGCCCTGGAGGCAAATAATAATGAAAGAAAACTCTAGAAAGAACAGAAGAAAGTCAGTATTAGAAGTTAACAGATACTGTGTAAATGTTCAATTCATTTCTTTGGGGAGTCAAATTTGGGAGTAATAAAAAACCTTAAATACTTATACTGTAGTTTCAGTTCAGTCATTAGAAAAACATATCAAAAGAATGCATTCCTGCCAGCACTTTTGTTTGTATGAATCATGGCTCAGTGAAACATTTCAGGCATATAATTTATCTTTTCTTTGGCTTACATAGTAAATGCTTCATGAATTCATGAATTCTGTCCTTGTTTTAATTATGCTGTGTTCTGAATGTAGTTTTGTAGACCACAAAAATAAAGAGTGGTTCACCAAACACAGAATGTTTGTGCAGCTCTTAAGCTACAACTGTGGAGCCTCTCTCTTACTTACCAGCAATGGTGTTTGTTTTGTGTTGGCACTCAATTCAGGGAAACTTTGATTTGCTTTTAGCTCTAACAGATACTACAAGTCATAATCCACCAAAAAAACCCCACCACTGTTGGCAGCAATATCTGCATTTTTAGTACAATTATTTGGTAACATTTGTAGTTACTACAGTAACAGCAATTAAATTAGACTGGGTCATTCTCCCACCCTACACGAGAAGTAGCAAATTTAGAGGGAACAGAGGGCGACTGTGCTGCACAGCAGAGCAACAGCCTTTGTTTTAGAAATGGACTTAAAGTTTGGCAACGTATCAGAAGTGTTTGGTGGATATGTTTTTCCCAGAAAAGGTCCTTAACGCCTCTCTGCCCCCAGCATATGCTGCTTTTCATATTTGAGGAACGAAGGGCAAAAATTATAGTCTGGAAATTCAAGGATAAGGTTAAAATTCCACTCTCTCCTGTGCTACAGTTCTGCCACTGTCATTTACGCTGAACAACTTGAACCCAATTTTGTGAATCCTCACAGATTTTCAGTGGTACGGCTTTAGGCACACGTGTAAAAGATGTACAGGCACTTCTGTTAAACAGGAGACTTGTCCTCAAGCGGGTCCCCACGCACCAAAAAGCTGTTGTGTGGGCGAGGATCCTGCAAACACACACATACCAAACGTAACCTCCAGCTGAGAGTGCTTGGGATTTCCACATTATTCCCATTAGTGAGGTTCAGGATGTGGATGGGTGTATAATGAAGATGAGAAAGTTCAAAACGAATAACAATTCAGAATGAATAAGGCAGTATTGATATAAAAAAAATCTTGATCTGAATGAACAGTGCTTCTAGTAGCTGTTTAAATTGGCAGAGCAAGATGTAGATTGTCTTGTTCTGTCCCCTGATGGTTGCTTGTTACAAGCACTTACTTGAGCTTTCCCAACATATTTGCTACCAAAAAATATTTAACTCAGACTTCTGGTTAAAGTCACTTCAGATTGTTGTTTCATTACAGAGAATTTCATGCTGTACTACTTCTACAGCACGACCCATCACCTTTCACACTCTGTAGTCTGCAATCACAGCAAAATAAGAAATTATGGATTTTCCACTTGATTGTAAAAGTAACGATTCTTGCGAGCCACAGGCAAAACTTATTCTTTGTGTGTATTAGTCAAAAATATTTGCAGGAATTTACAGTGTTGAAAAGCTACAGTCTTATAAGCTACACGCAGAAGTGCCAGTAGGCACTGAATAGATTATTCATTCTGAATTACTTACCCCGTTCTGTTTATGTAGTAAACGAGTTTATATTCTGCTAGGTTAAGACTACGGAGTCTTTAAATGTGCATGTGTAGCTGTCCGAAATACCAATAATGGGTCCCACTTTTGAAGGGCAATGGTCAAAAATACAACTGTTTAGTCTTACAAATGAATCTTCAGGAGAATATTACAAATTGTAAGTTTATATGAGAAATTTGAGTAGACATGGACAGAGAAGGCAAGGTAGAAGAACAGAAATTGAAGACACCATTTGGGACAACCTGCAGTGTCATCAGTGCAAGCAGTGATCACCTTGTGAAGTACATCTAACCCTGTTCAAAGCACTGGTGATCATAGAGCTGTCTAATTTGAAAGCCTGAACCAGGCTGATAAAAGCAGTTGTTATTAAAATGGCATTTACACAGATTCTGATGAGAGGCCCATGCGGGAAGTTTCTTCCTCCTGTTCCTGATGTTGGGCAGGATTTGAGCCAGATCACCAGGCAGCGTATACTGGGACTTCCCCAGTGGAACTAGTAAGAGTTATGCCACTTATCCCCATCCAAGGATGGATTTTTTTCAATAGTTAGTTACCTGAATATTACTCCTATAGTATATTTGCCGATATTAATCTTTGCAGGAAGCATAAAATCTAAACACACGTGTTTTCAGCTCCTTTCTTTGATTAGCGTGCTCTCTCAGATAAGTTACTTAATTTCTTATGTCACGTTTTCATCCTGTAAAACCAATTCTAAGGACCACATTTCCTTGACTAAAAAACCCAAAACAGCTAAGAGTGCAAAAATCGTTACTGTGAAATATTCGTTATTCTGCTATGTAGGGTAAGCAATTAGTAGCTTTTACTCAAGATTAGTAATTATTATATAATAATGGCATAAAACACACTAAAGAACAACTTCGACCCATCCGGTGTCAAACTCCAAACTCCTAAAGTAGAAGAAACGATTTTACTTTCAGGTATTTTTGCTTTCATTTATAGCTGGCTGCTGATCATCGTCTTGGCAACTGGAACATGAACATAGCTATCCTGCCCAAACCTTTCAGAGAAATACAAATGATCCCAAAGTCAAGGTCAGACGCCAGCATTTAGTCATGTAGCGGACATCAGAGCTCTTACCAGTCCACCACAGGGTCTCCCATAGCTCTGTTCAGCCACCCCTTTTGGGGGTCACCTGCAATAATTTTCAGAGCAACGCTGGTTAATTCACGCAGCCCTCATCACACCAAGTTGTCCTGCGCTATTAATACTCCTAAGAGGTTTCATTAAGAGGGAAATGGATATTCTTATTCAAGCACTTGCCTTCCCCTGCGGGACGCTGTTTGATGTGCTCTGTAATCCCGCAGCCTCTTTCGCTGTGATGTGCCCGTCAGGAAGGTCTGAAGTCTGCCTTTCCTCCTGGGTACCAATTTGCGTTCTACTCCTTTCCTTTCCCTTCTCCAGTTTGAAGATCCTGTCAAAGAAGGTTATTTGTTTCGGCTTTGAGATGGCCACATCCTCTCCCTCAGGTGTCACGGATGCCGTGAGATCGATGTCGTGAAGCGATGCTGCTGATGGGGCCAGGGTCAGGTTTTTATGTGCGCCCTCCGCCCTCCCAGCTGCCTCGGGAACCTCCGCGCTGTCACTTGCTGCTTTGTTCGCTCCGGGCGCCTCCGAGCTGACATCAAGTTTTGCCGATCCAACGGATGAATCCGTAGCTGGATCTTCAGTACGCCCTGGTACAGACCATGCAAACGCGAAGACAGAGCGGGATTTAGCAGATGGCAGAGCCCTGCTGGCAGCGCTCCCGAGGCTCTGCCCGCCCGCCTCGGGAACCGGGCTCTGCTCCTTTGTCTTCGGGGAAGAAACGGCCACATTATCCCGTGCAACACTTGCCTTTGCATCCACTACAAACGGAAGCATAAAACAGTAATTATCCAGCACAGCAAAGAAGTTATACTGGTTGTACAATTAATCACGGTGGTCTCGCTCTTTAATAAACTAATTCTGAAATGTGAAGCCTCGGGGAGGACCACACAGAGTGGAGCTTGTGTAGAGACCCTGTTGTCTTCCCATGCTGAATACAAGCTGCTGCTCATCTATCAGATCTGTCCATCTGAATTTCTTTCCTGTCATTCCTCATTGAAGTCAGAGCAAATTTTATGTTCTCTGTAGCGCTCTCAGCTGCCAAAAGTCAGATAGAGGCTCAGGTTTTTGACTACTTAGCCCAGTGGACATGCTAGGGATATTTTACTTCCCAATTAACGTAGTGATACACACACAAAAAAACTTGAGACAAAGTTATATATTAATATAATATGCTTTCCTCTAAATGGGGAAAAAAAAGAATGGAAACTGTGAGGGCTGATTTCATTTCCTGGCTTGCCAAATTCCCCAAGGGCTTTGCAGTCATATCCTATTTCATTCATTCTTCTAACACTGTTCCTTGCCTTGCTGCCTGCTCTCCATAGTGCAGTTTCTACTTGCACTTCTCCTCTATGTCTGTAGGTTAGTTTAAGCCTGATTTGAATAGTTATAAATCACATCTGAGCCAGGCTTTTTATCCTTATGTTGCTGACTCTTTCTACTCACAAGCAATAGGGCTCTTAATCACATTCCCCTCCTCAAAATTCTCACAAATAAACTCCCCTTGCGTACACACATGGCCACGCTTCAGATGCAAACAAATCTTTCATCTTAAAAGTGTATTTCATGATTTACATTACAACGACACTTTTATAATACGGCTGAGGTGAAAATCCCTAATACTGTAAGTGCGGACAGGAGGAAAAGGCTCCTGGGTTACAGAAGACAAAAGAAAAATATTTCTTCTATCTGTTTTGCAGATGGGAGATTGAATCGCTGATTACGTGGTGTGAAACCCCAGTAAAGAGGAGGCGGCTTGTCGAGAGGTAATCCCTACCGCCCCCCTCGGCCCCAGCTTCCCTTCCCTGCTTTGACTGGAATATGTATCTGATTTCCCTGTCAATCACCACTACAGATTTCAAGCATGAATTTAGATCTACTTAATTATAACTGTGAAAAATTGTCAGTCTGAAACTGACTCGTTAAATTAGAATTTTTAAATTGTCAGTTTCACTGTAAAATTGAACGCATTTCAAATGATAATTGTAATAGTCTCGTCAATATTATGCCCTTCACATTTTACCTTAACAGAAATAAAACCCCAGATACCAACAAAACCTAAAGCACCCGTCTCCAATTTCATTTAAAAAATTCATTTGCAAGATAAGAAAAGCAGAACGTTTTTAGAACACAGCTTTCAAAACTACCCATTAGCTCTTCACAGCAAAATTAGCCCACCTTTCCACCCCTCTCCTGCCCAGGACTTTGCACAAGAGCACGGAAGCATCAGCAGTGCTGTGTGACGTGTGTCTGTGTCCATTTGATGCTGTCCTGCAGCCGTGCCAGGGACCCTGTGCAAATGCAGGAGGTGACAGAGCCCCAGCATCCAGCTGTGACACCCCCTTCCCCGCGGCTTTGACTCAGGAACCAAGAGTCCCCACTGGACCCTTTCCTCACCACCCAGGGCTCGTCCTGACTGATGGGAGGTGGATCCTCCACAAACCCCAGGGGTGAGAGGTGCTGGAAGGTGCCAGCATCAATCTCGACTGATTTCACCGAAATCCCGGCCAGCAGCAGAGGAAACAGCTGACAAAGCCAGGGCTGTGGCAGCAGGATCCACAACTGCAGCCGGTGTTTTACCAGCTGCCGGGGGGCTGGCTCCTAATTTCTCTACCTTAACATTTTTAATCAGACATTCGCTTCCTTATTGTATTTTGGGCACATGCAAGAACACAGGGGGGGCAGAGCACTTCAGTTCAACCTCTTCTGTTCAGGTATATAGATTTTCACTTCTTTGTCTGCACTCCAAGAGAGAAAATGTCTTTCCCCAGGTCCTCTGTTACTATTCATGTAAGAAAGTGGCTCACACTAGCAAGAATCCTTTGCCAGTAATATTCTTTTGCAATACACCATGAGCACCATTTTTAACATACTGACATGCAAAGAAAAGGTACAAATAACTAACTATTCAACCAACTATTCAGCTATTCAGTCAGGGCCACTAAATATCAGTTACAGTTTCCTAAGCCTCCTGTAGTACAATATGAAAAAAAGAAACTGAAGTACTAACTTCTAATTATAGTTGGAAACTTGGGAAGGAAGTAAAAAGCAAACCCTTCCCCGACTAAAGAAAGCAGAAACAATATCCATTGGAAAATAATAGTAATAGATGCTGAACTTCTGCTTTATGTAACAGATAAAAAGCAAAACAAAGGAAAACTGTCTTTAGTATAAAAAAAGGAATACACGCTCATCATTAAGAAAACCAATGAAATAAAAAACTAGCTCATGAACCTACCAAGCTCCTTTTATCTCTAATTATCATGGAAGGAATGAAAGACCTGGAAAATATCACCAGCATGAGCTCTGCAGCATGTCTCTAGTGTCAAAACAGTTCAAACTGTTTTAGGGAAAGTCTGCTCAGACACCAGGCAAAGCAGATCCCACCACCAGAGAGGAGACACTACAGTGGTGGGCTGAACAGAAGTTTGATTCGTGCCATATTCACAGCAAACTGTGAAGGGGAAAGGTTTTGAAATTGCAGTATTTGGAAGAAAATGTCTCAGTTTTGACAACGCAGTTCAACCTCTCAAGATGTTCCATTTCAGTCTTTGTTTCCACACACGGTTTAATTTTTTTATCCAGAATCCCTACTATTGCTTGTAAATGCACAGTAACGTCCAAAAGATTTTAAGAGCATCTTCACAGGTATCTCCTTCCAACTGACTTCTCTGAATTATCTGATTAAGGCTTAATTCACCGCTCAGTGAGTTCACTGGCACCCTATGAGACAGAAAACTCGGCAACTCCCAACCGCTTGCTCCTCTCTCAATCACATTTATTCTGGAGCACTCTGGCTCTCTGTAGCCCATTGAGGTTTCCACTATCCTCATGACTAATACTTACACATAGGTAACATAAAATAAGCTCCTGTGATGTCTTACACTGGCAGCTTCTCACCTCCTGTTGTCTACCCTACTCACTCTCCAATAGTGCAAGTCATTTTTAGCTGTTGAATGAGGAACTACTTGAATTAGCAAGGTCTTCAGCATAGATATCTCCTCCTGTGGGCCACTAGTGTGTGAACGTGCCATAAAAAGAAATGCTACGAGAAAATATTTTCTGATATTGTTGCTTTTGACAATAGGAAAAACGTCAGATTTTCTGCCGAAACCGAACCGGGTAGGCCATTAGCTACAAATGTGGTTTTAGTATCTTTGACTATTTTGAATACAAGCCTTTTACAAACAGATATTTTGCTCAGCAATGTAATTATAGCACCACAGCATTATCTTGTTCCCTGGAGTTCAGATCATCATGGAGACAATTGATTTTAATCGCCATGAAGGAACCATTAAGGGCTACAAGACAACATTTGGCACTAAGAGATGCATCAGTGTAGGCCAGCACAATGGATCATAATAGCCCTGAATGAATTTCCACAGCAAATACTAGGCTTAAAAATCTAAATAGCTAGAAACAAAAGAGTGGATTTTCCAGTTCCCGTTTCTGACCTAGTTTTATAAATATTGTGTAGGTTAGTTTTTCCTTCCAATATTTACAGCAGGGTTGGCACCATAATGCTGAGGCAGATGTACGAGTTCCAGATCTCCAAGTGTATTTTGTGTTTGTGTGGGAGATGCCCCAAAACTGTTGTGACAAGAGCAAATGACGTGATTTCAGAAGTATTATAGAACTCAAAAATGAGGCATTTTCCCCCTTCCTCAAAAAAACAGTAAAAACATGCTAATACTCTTTTGCTATCTTTCACAACTACTGCATATAAATAAAGCTGATGGTAAACTTTTACTCTAAGAATACTTTTGTTTCACTAAGGAAACTACCATTGTTATTTACCTAACAGATTTACTGAAATTCAAGGAAGTAGGGGAAGAAAAGTTAGCAGCGAGAATATTAATGATGTTTCTTTAGAAAAAATTAACTAAAACACATTGTGTTTCACACCTTACAGGCACACTGTTATTGCAATACACCTGATTCTGTCAGATGCTGTCAAGTAGCAGAATTTCCTGAATCAGATCTATCCCCTGGAACAAAGGAGTTGTGTCTTAACAGAACTTTTCTTCTGCAATCTTTCTGTTTGTGAGCATGATTAAGCTGGTCACTGGTTTAAGGATTTGCATCTAAATACCAAATACAATCATAACTTTTTTTTCATTTTGTCCTGGTACATTTCTATTCCATGTAAAGCAAATCACAGATATATAGCTGTTAGTCACGGCCCTTTTCCCTTTGCCTGTTGTCCACCAGGTACTTGTATTGCTTGAAGTTCTAAAATACAATTTGGGAAAGTCAGGATCAAATCTGCCATTGTTTTACTTGCAAAGCAACATGCCATGAAGTAGCAACGAGGGCACCACCACTATCTAAATGGCGTTACCAGAAAGGAAGGTGAGTGCCTGCACTATGCAATGTCTGCGTCGCTGGTCGAGGCAGGAAAGGCAAGTCATGGAAGGAATCCCCAAGCCCACACATCTGTCAGCCGGTGTGAGCAACAGCAGCAAACATAGGGAACCAGTCACCAATCTGCTGAGCCAGATGTGAAGCAGATGGTGACAGGGCTCTTCCAAATAACGTTACTTCCTCTGGCCATATTAAGTTAACTCTCTGGATTCTTTTTTTCATTATATTAGCAGATCTAGGTTTCATAGACTCATTTATCAACTATACCATTTAATGCACAGCACATGGTCGGATCACTGGCAATCACAGACATGCAAACTAACAAGACAAAGACCACAAACATACATCTAACACTATAAATAAAATCCTCTTGCTCCACTTGCCTTTTTGCAGCTCTTTTGTCTTCTCCAGAATTGCTCACTTTCTGACTGTAGAATAGACTACAGTACTATTTCTTGCATTATTTCATTTTAGAAATAGTATCAGCTACATTTTCTATAGGAATATTATCTACTGCCAGACAACACTTGCACTTTTATTTCACAAAGACCTTGATTACATTACAGAAACCAGTGAGATTTCAGTGGTATTTAAATAGTTAATGATTTTCACTTTATTAATGTTTAAAAAGCAGTTAAGATATGAGTACTATCAACACAGGGCAGTCCAATTTTTCAACTTGCTACTTAAACTGATTTAGTAATTACATTAATTAGGTTATTCATTTAAGTAAAACAATGCCATATGCTTCGTTTTATATGTTAAGAGCAAAATGTACACATATTTTCAAGGTCTTCAGACAGTGTAAATCATCTGGCTTTTATTTACTTCCCAGAACTCCTCTGGTTTACACCAGCAGAAACACACAGCTACAGGCTTTTATTTTCTGGTAGGCAACCATTTAAACTGACTTATTATAGCTAGATGGCATTAGGAAATTAGCCATGGAACAGAAATTCTGAACTGTAATCACTACCATCTGCATATTTCCATACCAGTCTGATTATTTTCATCTAAGCTTAGATTTTTCAACTAGATACCTAAGGCTGAGAGGATTCACTTAACAATGAATGATAAAGTAATATTTTATTTCCTTACAGAGATTGGAGATACATATTTTTAAAAAACTATTCTGAAAGCAGAAAGAAATCCAATGTAAGGAAAAGGCTGGTAAAATTGACATGGCTGAATATGTGAAGTAAAACTGAAGCAACACTGCTCCAAACGGGGAGTGCTGCCCAAACGCTGCCCAGGAAGGCTCCAAAGCCAACAAGAGGTGGAAAGAGAAATTAATGAGGTGCTGAAAGGTGAGGAGAGGGACACACATCTGGATGAGACTGATTGCCCATGAATATGGGCAGATAACAGTCCAAAACTTCTTGGAGGCAAATTAGTAGTGCTCGGGCCATGTAGCTCACAGCAGGATTTCGAGATGCCAGCTCTGCAGTGGGCTCAGCTGCCGCCAGCACCTGGGAGCCCAGGATCCCATTGCCACCATCACTCCAAACCTCGGTTGCTGTCCTCGAACACCACTGCTGATGCTAGTGGCAGGGATGCCGTCACATTATTTAAAGACAACCTGCTCTCCCAACACACAAACTGCTGTCTTCTTCTGTTCTGCAAACCCACATTTCATTACGTTCCCCGCAAACACAGAACTTCACTAACAGGCCACTGATCCTTGCATTGGTTCCATTGCTGCGTTATACCCCTTTCAAAAGCCCAGATTTGTGCTCCTAGCAGCAATGATTCCTCCAAGGCTTGTCAGAGGTACTATTTGCACCAGAGCCTAAACAGAGGTGGTTTATCACAGAACACCCCGATGTTTGGGCAGGAACCTGAAAGGGACTGGTGCCAAACCACTCCTGCCCTATAACTTCGCACCAACCAAAAGCTTCAGCCTAACAAACCACTTTTTGTGGATGAGATGCAGAACAAAATTCCTAGAATAATTAAACAAATAACTTCCAGAGGACCTTAGCAATATTTTCTTTTTTTACTCTTTGTTATCTTTAAACTTTCCAGCTTCTGAAAAAGCACATTTATTGATTCACAAGAGCTGAAACATGAGTTCATCTTTTAATTTGAGATGACTCACCAATATTTATTGTTGCTCCAACATAAACCTCTCTCTGCCCATCTGGTAGCAAAAGAGGCACAAACATGCCACCCTTTTCCCATACATACCTTCACCGTTTATCATAGGAGAACAGGGCTGAACAAATGTCACAGATCCGTTTTTGATATTGTCAGGAGATTCTGATAGAGCCTGAAATAGCAAATAATACAGTTCTCAGGACAGGGTACATTATGAGTTTTAAAAAGTAGTGACAGCAATGTGCAATAGCTAAGGAAGATGAGACAGGCAGCTGTTGCTTACCTGATAACTCTTTACTGTGCATGTATTGTCTTCTTCAGCTTCCTCTGGGACACTCATTGCATTCCCCATAGTTCCTACAAGATAGAGTAAAGAAAATGCTGAGTCACCCTTTCTCATTAATATGAATTTACTGGCAAATTCCAATTAAGAGACAGCCAATGGTGACAGACTTTGGCAGGCTGTTCAAATTCCTAAAAAGCCCCACCTGCTCTCCCAAAGGCACCTGCCCTTGTCAGCAGCCTGCACCAACCAGTCTTACTCAAACCCAGTTACCCGTAGGGGCTCACAGCTGCTTGCTAAAAATGGTAGAATAACAGACTTTTCTTGTTTGTTGAGGAAAACTGGATGCAATCATACCTGCATCGTTCATTAGGACTCAATAGATAGTAACACAGAGTTAGCAGCAGAATAAAGTGAAAAAGACCAAAATATATGAATAAGCTACAGCAGCTTTGCGGGGATTTATATTTCGGGTTGTTTTTCAATTTGAAAAAAATATGACAGAAAAGAGGCAGCATGTAAAGAAAAAAATGCATGCAAACTCTGAAAATCAGGCTCTGTATGTCCTGCAGTTATGTATAGCAAATCCTCTGGGGAAAATTCTCACTTGTGGAAGTGTTTGGCCTCCTCTAGACAGCTTCCCTGGTCAGCTACGGCTCACAGATGTACCTGAGCTACGTTTCCTTGGCCAGTCCAAGCACTGCGGAGGCTGCAGCTGCACCAAGTCAGAGGCAACACGAACCAGCCCCCCCAGCGCCCACCTGAGCTCCTGGATGTGGTTTCTGAGCATCTTGTGTTGTCACAGGTGCAGACCTGAGCTAGCCAGCTTAAAACGGCTTTCCTATGCTCATAGCTACCGCAGTCAGAGCCCTGACTACAATCCAGGCATAATCTTAGCTAGTTAATTACTATTAGTCCTTTAGATAATTCAACACTTAGTGAAACTGTTTTGATTTCTTTAAACTTTGTTTCAGGAGTAACGTGTTTGATTCAATGTTATCCTCTTTCCTATGTACAAGTACACATAATAATGTTCTTTTTTCCTTTTATTTTCACTTTTCCCTTTCCTTTTCCATTTTCTTTTCGTTTTCCTAAATGATGTCCATTATAATTTCAACAGGAGAACTGGGGGCAGCTCTCCTTTCAGCCCCCAGCCCCCTGGGTCTGCTTCCAGTTACTGTTCACAGAGCTCGAGCTGGTTGTGGTTTTTTGCTAACCCAAAGCTACAAACCCGTGCTTTACAGGGATGGTCCAGATCTGGTTTCTATTTTATGCTGCATCCTAGCTGATGTGAAATCCAAACTGAGCCTCTCCCCAGAGGTGGTTATTGTTCTCTAAGTGCCTGATGCTGCGCTGGACACCGAACGGCCCCCACTGATGCTGAAACACGAACTGCAGTCGTGTGCTGCTGAGAATCACTGTATAAAGAGTGGCTGCAGGACTCGGCCTTGATTTCAGAGTGCAGAGTTATTTTGCAGGGATTTTATCTTCTCAGCTGATATTTCCACTATAAATCAGAACTTCTGATTCATGGTGGAAAACAGCCAATGTTTCCCCATGGATGTACAATGGCCTCTTGTCCTTGCTATGTAATTCTGTTTCCTAGCAACTTTAAGTATTATCCTATCGGAAGAGAAGAAAACAAGATTCAAATCCTGCTGCTTAGTCTTGATGGTAAATTTAGTATCTGGTTGAATCTAGAGGATTTACTTCTATTTTCCATTCACAAGGCTGCCTGGTTTATGCCAGGAGACAACTTAAGCAAAGGATGGAATATTTGCAGGTTACGTGCTTCCTTTTTCACATGTTCTGTAAAATCAGTACATATCTGAGGGGAGTGAGAGAAGTAAATTCCTTTTTTTTAAAAATTTTATTTTATTTTGACAATGATTTGTAGCTTGATTTTCAATTATGCAGCTCTACTCATGTCAAGTAAGTTATCTTTAACAGATACAGAGCAAAGATCACAGGCTCTGATCTCTGGCATATTTTACTCTAGGAGAGAATATCCATTTTCTACAATCAAGATTATAATTCTCACTGAAATAAAACGCACACAGTGGTCATGTAGAAATTCTAGAGATTTTCACTCACCAGAACCCTCTCTCTCATTGAAAGCTGGATAAGACTTGGAGGCTATTTTTGCTAAAAATGGGACGAACTTGCTGCATAACCCCCTCAGCATTTGATCCCAAAACACCAAACACAGTTTGCCACCATGCATATATGTGTCTTCAGACTTTACCCTCCTTGCAACAATAAGTGATTATTGTGTCACGCTGATTTTTGTGTTGCATGAACAGCATGACAACTGCACATTTGCTGTGCTCTGGGGCTGAGTGGCTACTGAGGAAAGGTGCCCAGTCTGTGGTGGTTTGTCTGGGTACAGAGCTCAGTCCATAGCACAGCCTCACAGTCCTGGCCCAGATCCTGTAGTAAAATCAGGAAGATGTCTCTATATGTACATATGCTCCTGCCCTATTTTACAGAAAAAATGAAAGGTCACTGCCACCTATAGACAAAACTGAGAATCAGCAGAAGTGATTCTCATATGTATGATACACATACAAAATAGCATCAAACAGGCAGAGTCTCAAGTTGCCGAGCAAGTAATTTCATAGCTATACACTTCTGCCATCGCAACTAAAAATCGCTGCTGCAGAGACTATTGCATCTGATTGAACCCACATGTGGCTCTAGGTTTGCATAAACGAGCAACTCCAGCTCGGTCATTAACATGACATGGTTATGTTTTTCCCAAAGTGCTCAGGACTCTAGTTTATATGAACAAATTAATTTTTCTCTCATTTGAGACATGTTCTCTTGAGGGTAAAATTATGAAATATAGAGGCGAGGAGGTTTTTGGAAAAATAAGGTGATCCCACAAGTCTCTCATTTGGAGTCTTTTTTCATCAACGAATTTATAAAGACCACCTTTTTGAACATGGGCTGCCAAAAGCTTATCACCAAGCCCCATTTTGGCACCCAGCTGAAGTCCTTAGTCAAGCAAACGGATTTTCGGAAGCTGCTGAGGACTTTCCGTGCCCAGTGACTTGCCTGAGAACCACAAGTCCTGGGAAGCTCTCAGGATCTGGCCATGTGTTTGTGGGCACAATCAGACATTTCAGGCTCTGAGCACCTCTGTGCAGCTGGGAACCACACAGCCTCTCTTTGGACGCTGACTTGGTCTCTTCATTGGGTGTTTTTGGTATGTCCCAGTTATTAATCGTGGCTATTAATTGGTACAACCACCAGGCAGGACCTATTTGTACCCTTTGTTCTACATCTGAAAAGCACAAAGTTGATCTCCGTAGTAAGCTGTGAGTATGGAGCAAACCTCCACCAGACGTGGGAAGTGTTGCTGGCAAAATGTCTATTTTATGAGAGGTTTGACAATATTTAGAGAGACAACGCCGTTTCTGAGGACTGAGAGGGGAAAAGAGATGATCCTCATGCAAGAACTTTTTTCAAAATTAGAAGAAAACCCTTAGAAGTTGAGAGGAACTGGAGTAAGTTAATTTTCATCCTTAGGCTTCTTTTCTAGATACAGCTATTTCAATTAAGTTTCAAGGATATTATCCTTGTGGGGGGCTCATTCAGACCAGCTGGAATGCAGCCTGACTGGTTTAAAAAGGAACATGAACTACCAGCCTCCAGATCAGACACAGCTCTGAAACAGTTCTTTTCCCAAATTATGCTTCACTGCTTCTAATGTACTGCAGAAAATAATCTAAAAGAGAAGTTGTATTTTTTAGATTTTTTTTGGTGTTATCTGAACTGTAATGTGCCCTGAGCATGAGCTCAAGTCTTGGTAAACTCCTGCTTTTTCTCTCACTCTCAAAAATCGTTGTTTTGGTCCTGTCAGAGTGGTAAAAGCTTTGAAAACTACAAGAGAAAATCAGAACAAAATCTGTGATCTACTGTGTACTCTGGCTAAAGCCAGACAAGCCTGACCTTTCCACTGTATTGACCAGCCCAGAATATTACAATCGCGTGTGTCATGGTGTCTGTTAATATAAAAAGTACACAACTAATTCCTCACTAAAACTTGCCATATGTTGTACTTAAATATCAGAAAAAATAATCAACTTTACTTAGTTCTCTTTACATCCCATTTCATTATGGATACGTCCACTCTGCAAGTGTCAGGGAAAGACTTAAGTAAACTCACTTATATTTCAAAGGCAGAGGAAAGACCTAGCATGCACTGATTCATGCAAAAGGCAGCCAGCCTTGTGGCCACAAGGCAAGAGCTCGATCCTCTTCGCTCTGTTTCCCTGAAAATAAGACCTTCCCTGAAAATAAGCCCTAGCATGATTTTTCAGTTTGGAGGATGCTCGAAATATAAGGCCTACTCCAAAAATAAGCCCTAGTTACAGTTCATAAAAAAGTCAATTTAAGTAGTGTCCAGGCAGCTATACACATAAAAAAGTAGTAAGTTTCAGAGCATTTTCAGGGAAGCAGGGTAATACGTCCCTGTCCCTTATCCTGCCTCTTGGAGAAGGCGTGAACATGGGGGCATGTCAGTTGGTGTCCAGTTAGAAAGGCAGAAGCTCCTGCTCTGATTCATGTGTAGCCAAGGAAAGACTATAAAAGGGTAAGATTTTAGAAAATCTCCTTACCTTCCTTAAGCGCAGCTCTGCACTGCTCTCCTCCAGAAAGAGATAACTCAGACACGTGTTGGGTGTGATGAAACCAGGAGAGAAACGCATCTGAGCATTGTTTGTGGCCAAGGGGAGAAGTGGACACACCATAGACAGCGGTGAAGGGACAGGAGAAGGAAGGGTTGGGATGACTCACCTCAAGCAAACAAGAAACACCCAAGAATAATTTGAATAGCAACCTGGCAGCTGGCCCTGCACCCAGGACATGCGGAATTACAGTCCTTAAGGCACTAAGGGCAGTTTTTAATACAATTCTTTCAGCCGCTCTGCATTGGAGCCAAATGTGAAACGCAAAATGGTTCAAACATTCACACCCTGGGCTTTCAGGGAGGGAACAGTTCAACAATGCCACAAAGGTGAACAATTCCAGCCGAGCTGGTAGAAACGCTCTGCCAGAAAGCCGATCTTTTTATTCTTCTGTCCTTTGCAGAAAAAGCCAGTGCACCGAAAGGGAAAAATGACACCAGGTACTTCAGAGCCCAAACAAAATCAGCCAAGCACTTGCAGGAGCTCCCAAGATCATTTAGCACAAGAGCACATGCAGGGCTCTACTCAAGCATCCGACAGCAGAGGAAGAGTGAGAGCAAAACCTGAGAGAAACCAAAGCAAGGGCAGCAGTGGAGTTACCTGGGGGAGATCAATCGGGGCACCCAGCGCCCCCGGGAGCCGGAGCTGCTCGGGGTGAGGTGCTGCTCACCCAGCCCCGGCGGCTCTGCCCCTGTCCCTGCCCCATCCCAGGGAGTGCTGGCAAACACTGGGTGCAAACACGGAGGGGTGGAGCAGTCCACCTTCCCATCCCTTCTTGAAATGTTTTCTGTCTGGCCGCCCAAGCCTGTTCAAATGCACACTTGACTTCGTGGCTTTGGGGCAGCCGGATGCCGACGCTCTGTTGTTGGGAATTGCAACGTTTTGCTGAACACCTAAAAATCTTTCCAAATACAGATTTTTTTTTCCACAATGGCAGAAAAAAATACAGTACATTTAACATGTCTGTTTGCTGTACTCGAAGTGGCTCTTAATATCTTTCCACAGTGTGCAAACTGACTGTTTGTATTTTACACCTATTGTCACAATTTACTGCTCCCTTATGTGAGTCACTAAGCCCACGCTCAGACTTGGGTTGTCTGGAGCAGGAAAAAGCTTTTTGTTCTGAGTTTTCACAACACCTCTGCCAACGAAACTTGGTTTCAGGTATTTGAGTTCCCACAGGCTGTCATAATACCAACAAAAAATTCCTTATTTTATAGTTCGAGAAAGCGATAGCGAAGAGTTGCGAAAGGCTCACATGGGTGATACCATAAACCAGTTAGGGGACTGGCTGGAGCTCCCGGTGCAGGAAAGACCAGGCTCCTCAGCACAGCCAGTGACAGCAGCGGTGCTGCTAGCACTGTCACGATGTGACGATACTGAAAGCACAATGACAACTTCTCCTTAATTATTAATGAAATATCCTGAGGCCAGGGGTTCCCAGAAGTTCTCTTCAGGCTTCCTTTCGTTCAGGCCTGGTGTACATAGATCACTCGACTGTCAGCTTCAAGTGTTCAAAGATATTAATCAGCTCATTTCAAGTAGTGCATTGTCTGCACAGTGTGTGTCTCAAGATTCAAATAAACTGGAATACCATTGCAATCCCTGTGTTCTTCTTCCCTGTTGACTTGCTTATATCATCCAAATGGCATGTTTATTTCTGTGTTGCTTTGTGGTTTTGAATATAACTCTGTTATTAGACATGATAAAGAAATAGATCTGTAATGAGGGTAATGTGCTGGCTGTGAATGGTGTCAGATGCTTCAGAGCTTCTCAATACCAACACCAGCTCAGCAGTGCATGGGAGGATGAGTGGACGCTCCAACTCCTTCAGTTCTTCAAGCATGGGGTCAAGCATCTTTATCATTTTGCCCTTAATTTATCACCTTACATAATACAAACCCATGCCTACAAGCTCAGACGACATCCTGCAAGTTCAGTCTCATAATCCTGTCCAGAGAAACAATATGATTTTGGGAATGGTCTCTGGATGGCACATGTGGCGGTGGCAACAAAGCTTATCTGTGTGCTAAGGTACAAAATACCAACCTGACTGTGAAACCAGTCACCCGTTCAGTGATTCCGGACTGGTTTTCATTCACTTTAAAAATAAATAAAATTGTTCTTTCTCCTTGGTCTTAAAAATGATCATGTAGTAATTTTGAAAGGCAAGATGTAAATATTTAATTCCAGAAATACTTCATTTCCTTTAGAAGATGTCATTAAGATTTGGTATATGTTTGCACTGTATTTTGTTTTCCATGGATCTATTTGCTCCTTAAAAGTCATCAAATTCAGCCTTAAAAACTTAATGCGCATCATGAAAAAAACCAATTTGGATTATCATAAACTTCACCTTATGGCATGTACTGTGAATATAAGAATAAAAATACTCCTTTTCCTCAAAAAAGGCTATTCTTAGAATTGAGCCCAAACAGATGGTAGTGTTGCTGAAGGATGTTTGTACACTTTCCCTTATTTTCCACAGAATTGTGTTTGCCATTATTCATCCAGCCATTTTTTCCCCTCCATGACTTGAATTGGGCAGCAATAATTTAGATACTTTTAAAAGAAAAGGTCATTGCCTGGCTCTGGGCATTTGACGTAAGTGCTGGAGTGAGGGGACGAATCTCCTTCGGATGCTGCAGAGGCTGTGCTGTCAACCTGTGTCAACCTGGACAAGCAGAGGTTATCGTGACACCCTCTGAAGTGCCTTTCTCTCAAGTCCGATCCCTGAATTTTCGCAACTGAGCTGGATACCTGCAGCCAGGCAATGTGAATAGTCTCAGTGTCCCCATGTGTCTTTCCACAGGATCAAGGCCATTCGTGTAGAGATCAAAGCCGTTTCTCCCTCCCCTCCTCCTCGTAGGTCATCCTTCTCTGGCCTGGTTTGGCAGCACTTGAACAACAGAAAGAACTACAGCAAATATCAGAGGAAATATCTTTCTGCTGTGACTCCTCCAACATCAGTGCAATTATCCCGAGATCTAATTCGATGTGCAGTCATTGAGATGCTCTTTTGATTACCCTGGTGTAACCTTATTAAATTAGAGAGATCAGAGTGGGGTTTATACCAATTTAATTTTTCCCAGTTATGTGATCCTAATGGCCAATTATCCATCTATTCTTTAAGGCGTATTTCAGCCCTGGTTTTATTATTCTTTTACAGCTATTTCAAAGGCATCCCCTGTATTCATCAAGGACAGACCAGAGGTGCACACAGCAAGTTTTGTTTGCCTCCTGCTTGGGAATTATTTAGCTGGGTGACAGTGGAGGGAGGACACAGGGCATAGAGGAGGATCCTCCCCAAAGTGGAGGAAACTGTGTGCTTCTTTCATGATTCAGTGATCAAAATGCATTTTTTTCTATCCAAAATCTATAAGGAAACTGTCACCCAAAAAAATCTTTCTCCCCTGCAGGAAATGCTCGGCTTGTGCATCTGACAGCTGCATAAAACTTCCTGTTAATTAATGGCACAGAGCTCCCAACAATTATATATGATTAGCCAGCTTCTTTTATTACTGTCCAGAATGAGAGCCAACACCATTCAAATATTGACAATTGAAGACTAGATTAATATTGGTCTATATTTGCACCTCCTTTTGCTATATGAAGTCTTGAAAGGGGCTGACGTTAATTTAAGGTGAGGACTTCCATCTGGCTGTCAAGGTTTATTTAGCAGAGCAGCAGGGATGAGCAGCAATACACCATTAGCAACACTAGAGAGAGCTGAGAGAAGGAACCTGCAGGAGAACAGCTGAGGAAAAAAGAATAAAATAGGCACAAATCCAGTCAAATTCTGACAGTTTCAGGCGAAATACAAACAAAGCTTTGACTCAGCCTTTCCCATTTTGGTCCCAAGAGGATGGATGGAGTGAGTCATGGACTTGCTTCTGCTCTCTGATGAGGGAGGACCAGCCCAAAATTGGTGTTGATTAATTTACCGCAGGTCCCAAGCGTGGAGAGATGTGGGAGTCACTTAAATCCCAGAGCCAGCCCAGCCCCTGGCAGGGCCCGCCTGGCCCCGTACCGGGCACGTTAGGCCTGACTGCCCGAGGTGACACACCGGCCTCGAGGGCTGCAGGGTTTGTCCTGAACTCTGTAACAACCATCAACAGCGATGGATTGTGAAATAAAAGATGCTCATTTACAGCGAAAAATTCCAAGGTCATTGAGCTCAGTTTCATTCCTATCCAAGAAGATTGTGGAAAGGGTAAATCGGATACATTTCTGCCTTCCTTGGTCAGAGAAACAGTCTGATGTGCAAGGAGTCCAGAAGGGCTGCAAATCTGAAATAGGTGATTTGGTTCTAGCCAGCCCTGGAAGGAAGCAGACACCAAAGTAAAGGGAGTTGGTGACATCAAGTTGTTTCTCATGGAAACTCACTAAATCTCTCAGGAGCTACATGGGCATCTCCCTTTCCACCATTCTGTGGTTTCAGCTTAATCTGAACATCCAAACCACTTTTAATATCATCTGAACATCCCAGTGGGAGTTTTCCCCAATGAAAATGTTGGCCGAATGTGCCAATCAGACACATCACACCAGCAACACAAACATCCCCATCTTTTGGAGAGCAGGTGCCGTTTGGAAGCAGACAAAGAACAGCACATCTGAACTCATGTGCCTCCAAAGCTGAAATGCCTGACCTAGAGTTACAGGGAAAACTGTTTCTGCTTAAGTTTTAAGCTTTATTGGATCTGGCTTTCTTACAGTTAGTGATTCCTAGTGATTACCGAAGAGTTATGTTTTCAGCAAGTAGGTTTTCCCCACTGTCTCTTATGGAGTCCACATTAATTGAGGAATCTGTCTTGTATTTAGCCAATGTGGTCTGAATGGGTAATGAAAAGGAGAGAATAATTGCTTCAGCGCAGGGAGCTCCAGGGAAGTGGAATCACCAGTAATTATTACCATGTTCCCCATATTCCTCAGCGGGGACCACAAGCTGTAGCCTGAGTTACTGTGGTCTCGCTCTGAAATAACTCCCCCGATCCCCATGGAATCCGTCCAGATTCACGCTAATGCGAAAGCAGAATTTGGCTCACGCGCTTCAGCTGAAACTCCATGCTGAATGAGAAACATTCGCTCGTGCTGCTCGCCAGAAAGAACCCAAACAGGACTCTTTTTCAAACTCTATTGCAACCTCTAGTTTCTCCAGACGCTGACTGTGGTTTGCAGTGTTGATGTAGGAAGAGAACTGGTAATTCGTTATTGTCTCCCTTCCCTCATCACTATGTTTTTAAAGAGGGAGAATCACAAAATATATACCAGCTATTTCTTCATGTGGGAGCTTCTAGAGCAGATAGAAGGTTACTGTGTCAGGACTGAAACAGAGAGTTATTGTACACATAGTGCCTTAGTGAGTGGGACGGGTATTTGAACCACAATTATTCTCCTGTATGAGCATTTTATGTTTACATCAAATATGCACTGATGATAACAATACTATGTTAAATATTTCGCTTCACTAATGCAGTTTCTGCAAAGGCTGGGTCATGACTTTCACCAGCTGTCACAGCTTTGATGCCTGCTGGCTGTGCTTTCCCCCTATCAGTGCATCATCCTTCCCAAGCCTGAAATATAAAATGTGAGGGGTTTGGCTTACTAAAGAGAAAAAGTAGGGGAAAAAACAGCTTATAGTAGACCATGTATTTCATTCTTCATCTTAGTGAGAAACTAACCTGGTCACAATCAGCATGAACCTACAGCAGCATTAGCAGTAAGAGAAGTAATTATCTTTGGATCATGTCTATGATGCTTTTCTGCCCTGAGCAGGAGACAGGTGTGAGGTTAAGCTTGTCCTTGGCTGAGCTGGCGATAAGTGCTGGCTTTAGGCAGAGGGCACATCCCCACAGTCAGGTTTTGGGTCCATAGGTGCCTGGTGAGGTGGTGTCAACAGTTCTGCCCTCTATCCTGGTGTTGATTTTAAACCTGTGTTTCACCACCAGCTGCCCTCATTGCTTTGGGCTGAGGAAAATGTCCAAATTTTCTTTTCTTTTCCTGTCTTTGGACTTCTCCCAAGAAATCAATATTGCTTGGCCTCCCAGGCAATTTGTTTTGATGCTTCATGCTCACAGGGTATGATCTGGGAAAACTCTATGGACAACTCTGGTTGTGAATTCCTGCAGCTGTTGCGGTGTGCAGAGTCAACATTCCTCTTCAGTGCATGGATAGCCCCCAACTTTAGGACACCGAAGGTATAAAAGCTTTGAATTGTTAAGGAAAAGCTAATTTCAGTGAATTGCTGTGAAGTATAAGAGTATTATATAGTTTTATTGCTACCACTGGAGATGAGCTTGCACTGAAATATCAGATGTGACCTCTGCCAGCTCCCACACTGCCCCTTTCCCTTTGTTAGAACATCATCTCAGCACTTCAGTTAAACTCCCTGACCCCGCCAAATTACTCAGCAAGTTCTTGATTGTTACAAGCTCAAGCTTTATTTCAGGATAACTCCCAGATTTAAACAGAGTGGGCCTGTCCTTCAGCACAGCCCCACGGACATCAGTGACATTACACCAGCATATTAGCTCAGCAGCCGGGCTCTTTGGAACTAGTTCATTATTCATTATACAGACGCATGACCAAAATGAGATTCCCTTGGATTTTGGATTATTAACATCCTAAACTTCAAGATTTTCTCTCGTTATATATCTCTAGCCAATATTATCCAAATTCCTATAGTGTCACAAAGTCTTGCATGTCTCTACAAATCACCATTGAGGAAACACCATAAAACAATCCAGCTGATAGCTGAATGAGTAATGCTCACAAAAGTAAGCAAATTATAGATCAGATAAGCAAAGCCTAGAAGCAAATGTGGGTTGGGTGAAAGCACCTATCAGTCTTGTTAGTACAGGGTTGATTGCACTTTGCCTTTGGGACCGGTGCCAAAGGGAAAGCCTTCGGGGTGGAAAAGGTGTCTCCCGCCTCGCTTCAGTGCTGCCTCGGGTTGAGAGTACGCGGTGAACTCCTCCGCTAGTTGAGTCCCCCAGCGGGGAGGTGCAATGTGAGCAGCACAGATCTGGGCACAGCTGATTGTGAGAAATGCGAGTTAGCCGCACCTCCTGCAGCAATAAACACAAACCCATACCTGGAAAGGGTCAAAATGTCTTGAGCGGCAACACCACGTACAATAGATCAGCCCATGCGAGCTCAAGATAGGACATTCTCCTACCTTCCCATGAACCCCAATGTGTATCTGGCTGCACCGAGGCGCTCACATTGATAATTAGGGCTAAGGAAAGGTATAACTGCATGGAAGCAACTGTACTTAAAACCTCCCACAACAGCACAGAGTGGGTTGTTGCCAGAGAACTTCAGCTCAACAGGAACTATACAAAGGTAGGTGTTGTGAGATGGTGTGGTCAAAGGACAGTGACCCCGAATTTACAAGAGTCGATTCCTCTCTCGTTTCTTGCCCGCACAGCTTTCACTGAGCCTGCTCCCACATGGGGCTGTTTGCAGAGCTGCGGGCTGGTGTGTGCTTCCAAAAAGATTACTGGTATTTTGCCTGTTTTACAATATGAAGTAGGCAGTCCAGCTTGAAGTTATCCAGTTAAGAAGATTTCCTTACATATCTCAAAAGTAGGAAATACAGAGTGCAAACATTTGACTCATCTACCAATTTCTTTTTCCCCAACCTGCCTTTTGTAGGAATAGCTTAAGGGCAAGAGATGTATAAGAGATTTTGTTGACAACTGTCTCTTATTGCTTCTGATAAAGACTAAAGAATACGTCCTCTCACTCCATGATTCATTTTAATCCAGTCCTCCTCTGATAACCATGAATCACCCAACTTTTCCTCCAATACTTCAACATGAGTTCTTTTAATATTTATTTTTCTCTCAAACTCCAGTTCATTTAAAAAGTTCTTCCTGGACCTTTCTCTGCTTTGCCAATTTGGAAACTATGAACACAGACTAAATAAATAAATGTCATTTTAATTCCAAAGAGATCACAAGGTTAACTTGTTTTTACGAATGCAGCTTGATATATATTTAAAAGCCTTCTATATACTTACATTAGAAGTCAAATGATGAAGAAGTTGCTCTTTGCTGCTTGTGCCTATTGGTATTGATTGTACCCTACTTTCATCCTTCCCCATAGGTTTTTACATCAAATCATGGTTTTTATTTCGTCTTGTTGGGTTTTTGGTTATTGTTAGGTCTGGTTTGGGTGTGGTTTTTTTTTCTTTTTTTAGTAGTGTGATCTATTTATCCTCTAAACGGCTTCTTCATAGGCTCTTTACAGCAGTGCAAGAAAAGGTGCCTGCTCTCCACATATTTTTTTTTCTTGCTAATTCAATAAAACCGAAGTTTACCTTGAACAAGGTGAGCTATCGTCAGGTGAGTGAGAAATCACGTGAATTAAACAAAACTAACGTTAAAGGCAGGCTTTCTATAGCTCTATTGTTCTTTGTGCACAGAGGTTCTCTAATTTTTGAATTCTGGGTATTTACAAGCTTGGACGGCTCTCTAAAAGAGAGCTAAGCTTTCACCTAGGAATTCTGCTGAGAAATAGGCAAGAAAAAATTAGTTCTTCGCTAATTAATAGCTCTTCCACTACAGGTACTTAAGCATCTTCCTGTTAGTAAGCTTCTCCAGCTGTTAGTAAGCATATCTACTTAGGGAAGTTTCACAACTATAAGAGGGCTGTGACCTGCTTTGCACCATTTATGCCTCTCTGCTCAATTCTTCTATTGCCTTTAGTCACACATTAAGATAGAACAGGGTAGGAAACAATGTGGGCTGGTGTCTACAAGGCAGAAAGTGCAGGGGATGTAAATCCAGAACTGCGGTTTGGAGGAACGACAGCACTAAAAATTGTGCCTTCTCCAAGCAGCATGTTTGAAAGACTAGACTTTTTTTTAACAAAGAATAAGAACACAGATCAGGCTCCTGCTGCTGCTGACAAAATCCATTCATGTATAGAGGCTAATTCGCCTTATAAATTTTATTTGGAAACTATAATCAAATCATTGAACTACCTACACTACTTTTGTAGTGGTGTAGGGTTCTTTTGTATTTTGTTTGTTTGTTTGTTTCAATTATGAGTTAGAGGCATGATGGCAAATATAATGCATGAGACAGCAAAAAATATATATAAAACCCCACAACTTCCGTACAATTCTGAAACATAAAAAAGGGGACGAATTAACCCTGCTGGAAACATTTTCCGCATTCTGACAGCAAAAGCGGGGAGAGGTGTCCCAGAGCTCAAGGACATTGCTGCCTGTGTCAGGCAGCCTGACGGCAGATGGCAGCCTTAAATCGTGCAGAACGAGGCGTCTCGCACGCTGTGCAGTATGTGCACTATTTTAGACCAAGAGGCAGCAATGAAACAGTCCCTGGGATTCAAAAGGCGCCATCCACTGGAGAGGGTTTGGCGTCTGACACCTGTTTTGGAGCTGAACCCCGGTGCTGTACCCTGACCTTCCTAAAGAGGTAAAAACACCCCTGGGTGCTGATGCTCTGGGTTGCAGATGCTCATTTCTGCATCTGTGCGGTTCCACCTGCTCAGCGCTATTGTGAATGGTCAGAGATGCTCCCGCTAAGATAAAACGCCTTCAGAGAACAATGTTTTCCATTTGGGGTATCAGACTACAAGATGGGACTCTCTTTCTCTGCATAGTTCTGTCATGTATTCACAGGTGACTTGGCAGCATCTAACACTTAACAACGAGCACTGCAGATCAGTGAGTGAAAAAATTACTCAGAGGTGACTAAAACCGAAAATATTTCTCCAGAAAGCGAAAAAGAAATCCTCAAATGAGCTAGATCATCTGGAAAACTGTATTTGATCAGAAAGTATGTGTTACATAACCCACTCTAATTTGTTTAAAAAAACAGATGTTAAGGATTTACAAAGTGAAAACAAAACTTCTGAATCTATTGGAATATTTTTCCCTACTTTGTTTTCTTGCCAAAACTTTTCACAGGATTTAAGCATTTTCATCCATATCTAAGAACAATTTCCCTCTCACCTTATTTTCCAATGTAAGAATTACTTGCTGAAAATAGCTTGTCTTAATCCTTACTAAACACAGGATGATTTTGGCTAGACGCTCACACTCAACACACTTTTGCCTGTGTAACCTGAAGCACTTTGTATTCATCTATTTACAAACTGGCTGAGCCCACAGGCTGCCGCACAAGACCTGAACGTTTGAGCCAGACAAAAGGCCATTCTTCGTTACATCTCCATTGTGATGACAGATGTGTAACTCTCGCACTTGTTCGTACTTACAGAAAGAATGCCCCCGGTCAATGGGAGCCTGTTGTCTGGCAATGCGGCTGCTACGGCTAATTTTGGAAATGGATTTGGGAAAGCACGTGCCTCGTCTGTCACAAGTGAAGGATGCAGGCAGCTGGAAGGAGCGGGGTGTCTCTGAATCACAAATAAGGATTCTCGGGGGCAAAAGTCTCACTTGAGCTGCACGCTGGCATTTCTCTGTTGCTCTGGAAGCTGGCGGGAGCTGCAGGCAGATGATTGACAAAAGGAGCTGATCAGAGGAGTACGTTCAACAGCATAAGAAAGAGAGATTTGTGAAAGGCGATGTTGAGGAAGCAATATCTGCGGAAAGAATGGAAAATTGGCAATCAGCATTTCTCATTGATGTTGTCTGCTGCAGCAGTGACTCATCGGGGAGTGCCTGGAACGCTGTGTCTGGTTTGCATTTCACTTTCCCCATCAATCTCATTAGTAAGGCCAGCTACACATGTCACCGGGTGAGCCACCACAGCTAGCCTTTCTTATGGACTTGTTTTTTTTTTTTAATTTAAACATTAAAGCAATACTTCAGATATACATAGGTGTGTCATCATTTGGCTCCTTTACATCCCTGATAAACTGTACAGTTTATCCGTTTGGTAAATGCTGTGCCTCCTGCCTCACCTTTCTCCTTCATGACTTCACACCTCGCACTTTTAGGATTGGCATCTCCTTTTTTCCAAATGCTGATGTGTTGGTGAACGCAGGGACTACTACAAATGGCAAAGGTTGAACCACAGCACGTGTGAAGCTAAGATTTCAGAAACCTTCAAAGGAGATTGGCTGCCACACGAAAAAAAATTATCCAGGGTAGCAATGGCTGATGCTGGTGTGCTTTTGAAATAGTCTTAAACATTTTAGGGTTTAAATCAACCTCTTTCTAGAGATTAAAAGAGCCCTAATAAGGAACAATGTGTTTAGTACCTAGCTAAAACCATCTTTCTTGTGCCTTGCTTTGAGGGTCTTGGAGCACCCCTGGAGGCAGCGGGATCACTGATTGACCGAAGGTCTCACATGGAATAGTAATTCCAATGATTCAATAGTCTGATTGTCCAATAATTTAGGTGGCACCTAGGTAACTATAGTAAAGAACAATGTTCCTAGCAACAAGCCTTTTTCTTTAATACTATTTCCACCAAATGAGAGTATTGTACCCACCAAAAAGTTCCGTTGTTTCAGCAAGCTTCAGTTGTGTCCATTATTTGGTATTTTCTTTCAATCCAGGTTCAAGTTCCCAGAGGACATTACAGTGAGTACAATCTGAGCATGTGGACTTCTGGTTTTCTCAGCTCATCCTGCAGGTATGACTTTGGAAGTTTGCCTTTCCAAACCTGTTGGGTCTGGTTCGTGGCTGTCCACTGTGTTTATCTTCGCACAATTGTTTTGCAGTCAGTTTATGAATTCTGGACTAGAAAGAACTCAGTGCCTCTAGAGAAGTCCTGTTAAAACCACCAAATTTTTTCCAAGCCAGCACAACTTGCATAATTTCCCCAACAGAAACCAGCTTTCAGCCATATGCTGTCCTTGACACCAAGCTAAAGGCCAACTGAAATGTCAGACCTGGGATTATTTGAAACAGAGATTTGGACTGTCTGGGAATTTGGCAGAGTTTACCTTGCCATGGGGTTTTTACTCATTTGGCAATGGATATGGGGTAGTCTGAAAATGAGTTTGCTTAATCTGTCCTCAAACCTGAGTGTCAGCACGGGACTGACGTTCAGAACATAATTTACACAGCTATAATACTTCTGACATCTGTGTCCCACAGCTCCTATTGCCAGAAAACAAGCCGTCCATTGCCTTGCCCCTTCCTCACTGACAGCAGGTGTCATGAGGAAATCAGTCTCATTTTTAAGTTTATGAACATTTCTGTGGCTCTAAATGGGGTACTCTCATGCAGCCTCATGCCTTGTAACTCTTCACAGGTACTTCCAGCCACCTCCTCCCTCCTGCAAGGGAATTTTCTACCCGTTCTCTTTTCCTTTCAACCAAGGACAAACTTGGCCCGTTAACTGTACACGTATGAGTATGTTTGTACAGCTCAAATTGGAAATGACATTTCTACTATTTAATTGCCAACCCTGAAAAAGACTCATCTTTTTAAGCACTCTGTTTTTTCTTCAAGCTGCTAAAATGCACACTGTTTCCCTTGCGTTATTAAAATAGACAAACTGTGGTGACTGTGGTGACTGAACAGAGTTTGGCTGTTCGTATGACACACTCATGGTCAGGATTGTTTTTTAACATCTGTATTAGAACCATAAGTCATAGCTGTGAAAATAATATGTAGACATCATCAGGTCAAGGACATACACATATATCCTTAAAGAAAATTAGGTATCCCCCCCCAGCACGTTATCATTTTAATGGCCTTTTAAGTAATGAAATACAACCAAAACTCAGGAGAAGCTAAGACTTTTCCTTGAGACTTGACTAATTAAGAGTAACTTGAACATTTCTTTAACTGGCTATCAAATTTCTCTCTTTAGCATAGACTAGACAGGACACAAATGCGCCAGCTGCTAGGATCAACTCGTTGAGCAGCCATAGTATTTCTTATTCTAGCTTTATTCTTTTGTTCTCCTTTTGAACAAAAGGTCCAATTGAGGCATGAGAAACATTCTGAAGATGTATCTACCTTCCCGTCTTGTCCAGCCGTGGCCCCGCTGTGTGTCAGTCGTGACATGACTCAGGTTGTCTCTGTAGCCACACAACTGGCTGTGTGGTCTCAACTCATCTCATTCTAAAGTCAGCTTCTTTTCCAATCAGGTTTTTCTGTTGTTAAATTCGTTCCCTGGGGTCATAGAGTCCGTGCTGACATTTTCAGGTGGGGTTAATGATTTAATGTGACTCATATGTCAGTGCTAACTCATTCAGGTCTCACAACAAACCCAACCAATGACTCAGGAAGCCTTTTTATCGTTGTATTTAGATGATGTGTGCTTACAGTGCCCAAGATTTTGAAAAGAAAGAGAAGTAATATATATTTGTCAGGTTTTTTGTCCCTACTATCTCTTCTAAACTTTGTGAAGTGATTAGATAGCCCTTATCAGAAGTAGACCACATCTCCCAGAAAACACCAGGTTATGGCCTCCCGGCTGCTGATAGTGGGTTGGGTTTAAAGAGGACATAGTGGTTAATGGTTTTGCAGTTAGCATGTGACTTCAGCCAGAGGGGACTCACAAGTAAGAAGAGAAAGAGGATCTGTGTATCATGCGGCACCATCAGGGCTGCTGAGTGCAAAAGACAGAATCATTTCAGGCCTCGTCTAAGCATGTTCAAACCCAACAGAAAGGAACCCACCAATTTTAGCAACCTTTGGAAGCCACCTTAAATGTGCATGAAGATAAATAAGAACATTATAGAAATACTGTTGTGTTTTGCAGGTGGTGGTGTGCACAACCTTGGCACTCAGATTCGTGCTCAAATTGAAGAAGAACGGCCCCCAGCTTAGCTGTGTGTGTGCACCCCAGGTCCATGCCAGGATGAGACCTTTGCACAACTCTTTTCACCCTGCTCCTGGTTTCCCTGGGGTATGGCACAAAAAGGAGCCAAAGGATGTTCCAGGTGAACGTAGTCACCACCTGCCCTGCAGCTGAGATGTAGCCAACAAAAACGACTAGTTCCACTGGAGAAGCATTTATTCAGTAGGATACTTTAAAGTATATTCCTTTCTTCATTTCTGAAAATGAGCTATAATAGCTTTTTCTGTGCATAACCAAAGGCTGTTGAATGCTGCAACTCAACACTGAAAGCTTCCTTAGCAGTCTTTTTTTTAACAGCTACAAACAAGAACTTGATTATGAAACATTGAACTGAATCAATTTTCAAAATGGCACTGAGCAGGGATTATGGTAGATATAATGGCCACATGTCACTGTCCCTCTTGATTTGTCAGAGGCAGAGGCAGTATAAATAGAGGCTGGGTTTTTGGACAAAAGTAAAGAATGAGCTTGAAACATTGAGTCATAATTGACACCACATTGGAAAGGCATGGGTACAGCGCTGGGTTGCTCATAAAATGGGACATCTTTAGCACATCTTAGTAACAGCTTAAATATCATGTTATATAAGTCTTTGTCATGCTGGTGAGAGATAGACACTTCTTATTTTTAATAAAAAAATTAGTTGGCAATTCTGAGATCATCTTTATCGTATTTTTGGATCCTGCAATTTCATATTAAAACACTTCAGAAGAGTGATCTTGATATTTACCTAACTCCGGATTTTTAAGTTATAAATAACTGGTAGGAAGTGCCACACATACCATTAGTTTGTATAATATTTAAACGAGGTCAGTGTGCAATGAACTCTTCAGGTAACGGAGTCCAGTAGACAATTATTGCCTGACACTTCAGTTTTCTATTTGGATAATTTGACCTTTTAATTGAGCACTTAACCTGAAAGTTTACACAGTTCGGGGCCACTTTCAGGGAAAATAAAACCCTTCTATTATATACACTCTCCTCCAAATTTCTAATTGAAAGGAAAAAAAATTAAAGATGTGAGAGTCTTCGTTTAGCTGATGAATCGTGCTAAAGCTCACAGGAAAAATACAGGGGTGTTTTTCACCTCAAGCAGTAGCGCCCGTATTTTCCATCAGGGCAGAGTGGGTCACGTACTCCCATCAGAGCTGGGATGGGCTGCACTCTTTGGCCTTTCCCTTATCGCATAAGGGATTCCTGCCGTATATTTGTTCTGCACACACGTAGTAGACCCAGCATGAGACAGGTTTGCTGTGCATACACGACATGACTATTTTTTGTGTTTTCCCAAAAACTTGATGCTTTCCTGAAAGCTCTGGATTCACCATGTTTGTGCAGTTAATTCACTCAGCCAATTTGTACGGACACACTGGGAAAAGTCTCGAGGCGGCAGCAGCGCTGGGCTGTTGCTGCTCCCCTACAATCCAGCCTGTCTGCATCCTGCTCCCTGCGTATTCCCCAACTGCCCCCAAGAAAAGGCATTTCCAACTGGGCTGAGTACTCTTTTAATTGTCTTGATGGTCTAGATACTGCCTGCAAGCTGCAGGCTGAGTTGCATACCTAAGGATTGAGACCGGTTATAAACGAGAATTCTGCTGAAAACGTTGTTTGTTTAGAAAAGCCACATCTTGATTAAATAAAAAATAAAATTCTTTGTGTACTTTCTGCAGCAGCTAGTTAATTTTACAGTTCTTATGGGCTACCCAGCTGGTAAAATGGGTTTTAACACTACCAAGGAACTAGCACGAGTTTCTGAGGCCTCAAATTCCAATGTTCTTTTTTCCACCCTTAATAGTGTCTAATAAAAGATAAAGGATGAGAAGCAACTGTTTTCGTTTAGATCAATGATTGCTGAAAGCAAGGGCAGTGCTCTTACTCATAAGCAAGCATGATAATCCCAACAAACTCAGTCATCCATTCTCTGAGATGAATATATCCCAGTTCAGATCACGCAGTTCATTGCTGGTAAGAAGGAGGGACAAACTTTTGCAATAAGTTCCTATGAGCTGATTTTAATTTTCTTTTAGCTGTTTTCTAGCAGGTTACCCAAGAAAACTAAAGAAAACCCTGACTAGACTTTTCCACACCACTGACTACCCAATTCTTTTGTTGGCTGCAACAAAGCTGGACTTGGAAGACTTTGTGCAACATGTAGATAGAATGGGCGGTGGGGAGAATAACTGAAAATGCAAAAACACACTCAGGGTTTAGGACATGGGATTTAGGATACTTCTGCTTCGGGTGAGAGAGTCAAAGGTAAAGAAGTTTGACACAGAACCAGTCCTAGCAAAAAGTTCTCAATAAAATGTAGGAAATTGAGGAAGAAATTGTTGTTGGAGATAATTTTTATAACAGTTCTCAGAAGATTGGCATGGCAAAGGAAAAACAGTGGCGATGAAGATTTTCATGTCTTTGTTGCCACTTAGACTCTGAATATTTTTACTATCTTCTGTGCAATAAGAAAGTGGTCCTGACGCAAGCCTCACTGGATGAGATATCCACAATTCTCCTCATTGGCAGTTTTAACTAAAAAACCCAAGCAATTAACATGCAAAACTAATTACAGTCTCTCTCCTAGAACAAGACCATTCAGGTAAAGGCTAATGGAGTTTTAATGATGTCTATCTAGAAAACTGAAATGGTCATTTCCAGCACAGCCAGCCGTATCCTTTTTACTAGCAAAACCAGGAAAGTAACGTTGTGCATCTGGGATACTGTATGTTGTCATAAGATGGAGGTACACAATTAATGGAGATATAACCTTTAAAGTAAATGTAAAGAATCTTGTGGAGCAAACATGGTAACTTGAACCTCCTCCTGCTGGGGCTAGTGACAATGACCATACGCATTTCCTTGTGCTTTGTCGGTTTTCTTTAATAATAAACCATCAACTAAGTTACAAGTGGAAAACAGAGAAAATGGCTAAAAAACACTTTTCAAGGAACATCACATAGCCGCATTCCTTCTTTTGCACATCACTAATAAATAACTTGCACTGACTTTCCCAGTGAGAGTCGGGGTCCTCTGGGCTGGCTCAGAACAGGCAGGGGCTGCTCATCAGTCCTTGGGGTGAGGGTTAAATCATCTCCTGCTTAACTGATCAGAACCAGAGGAGTTCACATGAGCTAGCAAAGGAAAGTCATAATCTCTATATATTTATTATACTCTCAGCCAACTCATTCTGCCTCCAGCCCCAGGACACAGCCACCCCAAACCTTGTGCTCCCAATATTCTCGTTGTAAGAGCTTTTTCACCTTTACCCAAGGAATGGTATCTGTGTGCTCTGAACTGATAAGAGCTGGTGGAAATCTTGCTCTGAGAGTGCCCGTGAGAAGGAATGTTTAACTTGTAAGAGCAGGGAAGAGCAACCAGTTATTCCGTATGTTTTTATTGTTTATGTCTTAATCGTGTCCAGTTTGGAAAGTATAAAGACAAAGGATACTTTATTTCTTATGTGAACATAAATATGGATTAGTACCTCTAACCTTACAGAAAAATGGGAGGTGCAGAGAGATCAAAAGGAGGGGAAATCCGCATGGGCCTAGAAAAATGTTAACATTTTTTACAAATAAACATAATGTGTAGTCGGATGATCAAAGCTGCTGGATTAGTTCAAATATTATTCTTGGAACAGAGTAGCAAACACTCCATTTCTGTTTCTCACTTAACCTTTTAAATAAAAATATCGTTAGGCGTTCAAGTGTCATATATTGCTCTGAAATAAATGCAGCTCTCCTCGCCTGGTTTTCCTACTCTTTTTTGCTCCTTTCTTCTGTGTTGAGACAGCTACAATGTGCTGGGTACCTACAGGCTGGCACTGACTCCCGCTTGCTGCACCATAACCCATGGTGGCCTTTTTGGTTTATACACACGACCCACATTATCTTTATGCAATAAGGCACCTTGAAACGATCTGATCTTTTATTTCCTCTGAAACGATGACTCTTGCCTTGCTTTTCAGACTCAAACCAGACCTTAACACACAGTTTGTCACCCGGAGCAGCCAGCCCGGGTCGTGCTCTGTGGCACCTGCTCCTTCCTGCCCAGCCACCCTGGCAGAGCCCTCAATGGCTTTTTAAGTGGGTACCAAGTCATGAAGTTCACAGAAGCGGAATGCAAAGGAGTGGGAATGTATCATCACGCACTGCGAGACTGGTTACTTATTAAACCCTTTTTCTATTAATAGCAAAACACCACCAAGAAGTTAAGAATGCAAGTTCAGCCAGTGCGTTTTTCAACTGAATGATGCCAAAAATAGACACAGAAAGTCCAATCCTGATAAAACTTTAATCTTTTTTAATAAAAAACACATACTATACTAACTCTGTGAGCCCTGGAGGCGCTGATCCCTGATACTCATTCACTAGTTCCTCAGAAGCTGTGGAACAAACTTTGTGTTAAAAAAAAAGCATGCGAGCATCATTTCCTCTGTTTGTAATCTCTCTTGTCGCAGTATTTCCAAATTAATAGATATCAGAAGTTTTTCTGCTTCTCAGCTTCTCACCCAATAATTCACCCACTACGGCACCCTCTGTGTTTATCCACTTCTAGGCCATCTAGAAGTATTTCACCTCAACGGCGATATTTACACACGGAGTCAAGCCTCTTTGCTCTTAAAATTCAGTCAACCATTGGATCATCGGTAATAGTCCCCGCACAACTGTTTCATTATCATCTGAACTTTCAGGGATTAACAATGAAGTAGTTAAATCTCCTCGTTCTGGGATGTGCTGAATAGCACAAACATTTGCTGTAAGAGCTGCTCCATGTCCCTCCAAACACAATCCTCACTAATTTTTCTCCATGCCCTTCTATGAGAAGAAACAGTGACAAAAACAAATAGCAGGAAGGGCCCAGAAGGAAGGAGTCATACTGGCTATTCCCTGTCTCCCCCCAGCAGTTGCAAGACATTGTAGAGATTATGAATCATCATTTTGTCTAGACATATTTTGTAAATTTTTCCTCTCCTTGAAAAAGATCAAAATCCACTAGTGGATGTCATTCATCAATGGCAACAGGTTCATATTCTTTCACGCTCTACACAGGCTTGCTGGGGCAATAACTGTGCTAAAACAAACCTTCTGGCCATCATTTAATGGTACAGTCACGGACATGGGCAGAATGCGTTGTCTTCATTGCCCTGTCTGGTTTTGCTCAGCTCGTCTCAAGGAAGACATGGTGCAGAGAAAACTGCCCAGGGAATGCTAGAAAGTGGGTAGTTGGATGAAACACATTACCCCTCCTGGGTAATCCCCAGCACTGAGGGTGAGAATTGATGGATACTCGATTTCTGTCAAATTGCATGAGGTAAAGAGGGAAAGGTGCAGCAGGAAATGAGAGGACGGTTCCCTGAGAGGAACCAAAGGAGATAGACTCTGCCTGCTTTTGAACAAATGCAGAACTAACTTTGAGCCAAATGCTGGTACCTGGGCTTTTAAAATACCTGCCTGCTTCAAGTCACTAATAATATAAGAATAACAGAAGAATAACAAGTGAAGGAGATTGAGCATGGCCAGCATGAGGGATGTGGCTTCGCAGGGCTGCACGGCCACCTTGTCGTAAAATTTTGAGCATCGTGTGAGACCGTTAGGGAAGACAGCAGGGGTTGGTGCTTTGAATAGCGCGTTTTGTTACAGCCGTACGAGCATGTTCCTTGGCAGTTTCAGCCCAGGCTGCCCCGCTCACCAGCTCTGCCCCGACACGAGTGCCAAACAACATCCGTTTCCCTTCATAATCCCCATCGCTCTTGTACTTGATCTCGAGAAACGTGTTAGTGATTGCTGTGTGATCTGTCTGAACACCCTCTCCTTCAGTTTCACTTATGAGCGCGTTATTTCCATTACGCAGAATTCACACCTTTGTTTATTTGCCCAGGAGCTCTGATTTTCCCCAGAACTGCCAGTTGCTCCTTTCATTGTTTTTCCCCGGATCCCATTGACTTCTATATATAGCACAATACCCTTAGTGTCCTCAAAAACCTGTTGCCTTTTCCAGTGAAGCACATTGGATGCCAACCACAGCCCAAGAGGGGCTTGGAGGAACCAGTGGCTTCCCAGGGTGCTATTGAATATGCAGAAAAATGTGTGCTCTGTTTTCCTACGGGCACTTGCCAGAACTCTGTGCTTGGATGAAAACACAGATCAAATATTTGGCATCAGCCATATCCCTTCCCGAACATCTTCACTTGCAGGTAGTGTAATATGCTATTTTAAAACACTTATTCCGTTCATTTCTACCTACACACAAATAAAACTTCCCCCCTTGCAGCGAATGCTGAATATCTGCACACCATTGGCTCACAACTAATTCTTTCATTCCTCAAGCAATGAGCTGATCTAGTTTCTCTTTCAATTCTGCCTTGGGGCAAGAAACACTTTGTAGGAGTTATGAATCAACTATATTTGAAGCTACCCTGCTTCCTGGAAAATGTCCTCAAGCACATCTTCCCATGCGTTAGCTGCCAGACTCCTTGACCATGTCTCTTTGCTGGAAGTCTTTTTTGCCACGGTTCAGCAACAAGGACATGTTTTGCAAGTAGTTTTTCTTTTCTGATTTGTTCAAAATGGAACTAAAGTTCCTGAGAGGTTCTCGCATACCCAAAGTGAAACTTTGGCATTTAGAAAAAAAAAAAAAATCCTCCTGATTTAGGTGGCTTACTTTCACCTAAACATTTAAGAACCTGAGGGTCTGCATCTCAAACTAAATGATTCAGCACCCATATTATTCTTAAGAGTGATGATAGGAATCACTCTCTACGTCAATCTGTGTAACTACAGCTATGGTACAGTCCGTAATCAGTCTGTGAACCCACAAAGTTATCTTGGGGTGCAACCTCCACAGGGCTTTTATTGCAGGTTAACTACCACACCTAAAAAAATTAATGCAGATACCCTATCTGTTCTTCTGAATTGGTGTGAATGGCCTCTGTGGACTGGTCCTTTCCATTTTCAGCAAGGCTGCAGAGTTTAACTCTCATTGACAGCTAGTTAACATCATTGAAGGCCCAGATGTCTAAATTGGTGATGAAAGCATCATTTATAAAGATGCCTCAGAAAAACAAACTAAACCAAAACCAAACCCTTACAATTGTGGATGTGCATTCTTCTTGCAACTCTGCTGCACTTTCTCTCCCTGAAAAGTCTTCAATCTGCGTATAAATAGGTATTTAAGAGACAGGTAGAGGTAGATTGAGCAGAAGATGCAGCACTGCTTCTGGGTTTAATAAAGCTGATAAAGCAATATTTCACTTCTCTGCAAATATATCACTCAGTCTGCACTTTTTATCAGTCCTTTCAAGAGAAAACAATTGGGCGAGAATTTTAAAAAATTAAATTTTCTTAGGAAAAGCAAATGCCTGATATCTTATGGAGGCAAATCCTCATTGTACATCTTGAGTAATGTATCTTTCAATTTCCCTCTTCTATGGGAGTTGGTGATAAAAAAACCCCCACAAACATAGTTATTCTTAGTCTGATTCAAATGTCTTTCTTTCATTCAAGCTTTGGAATGGGTAAATTATCTTTAGTGAACATTTGTACGGAGTACTGTTTTTAATTGAGCTGGTTGCCATTAATAGCAATGTGTACTTGGATCCTTGTTATTTAGAATTATAACATCTTTTCACTAAATAAATCATTAATGGACAGCAATTATCTTTTTCTTTGAAAAAACCCAATGTTTATTCTAAGGCTTCTCTTCAGGGAGCTCCACTTTTGACTGTACAAAAATGTGACTTTTTAATAGCTTCCTTGATGACAACCCAGCACTATTTTGTGTTAGCTAACAAATTTCTATTCCTTCAGTGATTTCCCCATGGCCTTCAAAGCTAAATGTCAGACACTGCTGTACATCTCCCTTACTAAAAACAAACACCCCCGATTCCTTTATTTCTCGTGTCACAAGTAATCTCTTCCTCATTTACTGATGAATAATGTCTATTAAAATGCAAAAGTGTTTGTTTTGTTTTGTTTTGCTTTGCTTTTAACAGAAACTCCATTTCATAAAGAATTTTATTTGGTCACCATCCCTGCTTCCAAAATATCCTGGGTTTTTAAGTTTTTTTAGAGATGTTATCCATGCTTCTTTCAGTCTTTCGACTTTTAAACACACACACACAAATCTGATCCATTCACTGTGATTTTAGAAAAATGTAATCAGTGAAAGACTCTTATGAGAAAATACATGTCTGTTTCATCCCGTAAAAATCTTTTAAAAGAGCATTGGTTTCAATTTAATTTTAAAGGAGAAAAAAATATATTTTTTCAAAGCTAGAAATTGCAGTTAGCACCCAGAATTAGCATGCTATTTAATATAGTAAAGATATATTAGTAATTCGAACATGTGAAGTATTAAAAACCAAACAAACAATTCCCCCCCCAACCTAGCAGTTAATTTTGTTTTCTTTGAAGTTATTTAAAGATTTCACAATTCTGCAAGTTGCACAACCTGCTTCCATCAGGTAGAAAATCCAAGATGATCCAGGGTTTAGTCTTTAATGATTAAAAACACCTTTCTGTGGCATTCCAACCTCTTGTACACTTATTAAAATATGCAGAAGCTACAGTAGAAGGTTCCAACAAGAATTTAATAATACGTCCAGTGTCCAATTACTTGAGAAATTTATATCAGAGAGTTCAGTAACTGCATACAAGATACCTCCTGTTTTTTTCCTTTTCTTTTTGTTTTTCTTTTTTTTTTTTTTTTTTAAGTAGAGTGTGCTTTTAAGCTTTTCACTTGCCTTGAAATGAGATCCTGAATGTGTGCATCACAAGGACCAAGGCATATTTAAAGCTTTTCTTTCCTATTGCTCTGACTTTCAAACATAGCCAGAGGGAAGACAGGGTCATTCTGGAGTACCAAAACTTGACGACTCCTCAACCAAGCAAAACGTACGTGTGAACCAAACTATCTTCATGTCTTCCTGCATTGGAAAACTAGTCCCAAAGTATTCCTTATTCTACTTATGTTCTGTAGCTCCCATTAAAAAAATACTGAATTTTGGGTCGTAGCTGAAGCTTTCTTCTGTGCTTTATGGTAGGATGGCCAGTGGATTCCTATCGACTTACACCCTCAAGATAAGGAGTGTGTTAGCAGTGTGCAGCTGGGTGTCCGCAGCCTGTGGTTGAAGGTTCCTGCAAAGCCACCGAGCTGCTCCCAGTTTTAGGCCTGAGGATGGCCTTTGTTTTAGGCCTGAGGATGGCCTTTGGTTTAGGCCTGGGGCTGGCCTTTGTTTTAGGCCTGGGACTGGCCTCTACCCACACACAGATCGAGCTGGCTTTTGGCTGACCCCAATCAGATACCTGGGTACCTTTGCCCTGAACCAAGTTGGGACTGATCTTGATTCAGGCATTGATCTCACAGCAAAGCTATTTGTGATTCCCATTGTTATAACTGAGATAAGAATAAAGGCTTCAGTCTGTAGGATCCTGAAAATCTAGATAAGTGTAACTCACACTGCCCAAGGTTTGAGGTTTTTGAAGACTTCTTTCCGTTATTTCCATTAAATTCAGAGAATATTTTTCCTTTTGTCGCCTTGAGCCAGCTCAGTGCTGCTGGAAGCCCACCTGACAGCAAGGGTACCCTTTCGTTCAAGGTAGGCAAGACCTGCACCGTTCCCCTGCTTCTCTCCTATCTCCTCTCTTTTTTAAAAAAAAGTGGAACACAGTTCAATAGCAGGATGAATCAGATGTGATTTGTTCGATTTACTATCAAGTTTCTGGGCACCAAAGTTGATAGCGGAGGGTAAAGTATCACAAACGTGCACAGCAATTTGGGAAGACCAAGGGGTAACTCTTGTGCTCAGAGTTGCCCTTTGTTGCCTTGTGCTCCCTGCCAGCAGCTGCCTCCGCCGCCTCCCCCTCTCTGACACACCGTGCCTGGAGTTTATTCAACACTCTTCACAATTAGAGGCAAAGAGTTCGAACTTGTCGAGGCAAACATGCCCAAGAAAGCAAGGTATAATTTACCCTGATTATAAAATGCATTCCATTCCACACTTGTTTTGACATTGTCCCTTGGAGAAAAATATTTTCCCTCGTAAAGAAGTCTCGTTGTTGCTATTCTTGTCAGGAGCAGGATTGCTCCATCTGAACCTTGCAATATAAAGATTTCTAAAACTCCTTCTGGATCCAAGTACTATAGCTTAAGTTAAACTTTTTATGTTGTTCCAAAGCCACAGGCTACTGATCATACAGCTGAGACAAAAAGTATGGACAAGAGTTGAAAGGCAATTTAATGCTTCCTCCGCTAGTAAAGAAGAATATAAGATTATAGAAGATAGGGTTCAGATAAGTATTGTATGAGGTGTTAATGCACTTCTGGAATAACAGACGAAAAATAAGTGAACAGTAACATCCACACAGAGAGTTGAGCTGTCTTGGAAAAAGTGCAGTTTAAGATTGAACCGGTTCCTAAGTGTGGTCTCTATCCATACCTGTTACACTGCCCTGCACAAAGAATTGTGCTGGTTCTGTAGTGGCTGATACCCGTTTCATGTCACTTTACATTCCTCAGTGTCAACAAACGTATTGCCCGTTTATATCTCATTGTGTGAAAGGGATTTAAGGCAGTGGGACTGTGGCCCTGAGCTACTGTACAAGAGAGTACAGTTGGCAGCATTGGCAGGAAGGCCAGGGCAGGTGCTGTTTCTGTGGCAAAAAACCTCAGCATCTCTCTGGTTTTTACTTTATTGAAATATGGTACTCAGAAATCCAATACTCAGAAATACCCAAGAATGAATGTAAACGAACAAGCATAATGATCAGTTTTGTAATGTAATATTAATACTTTTTCCCAAGCCATGCCTGGAAAGACAGATCAAAAAAATTTGAATGCACCCACCCACACTACAGTACATCAATCCACAAGTTATCAGAACAACACAAATATCCAGGATAAGAGAATAATGAGATTACTTGTAGTCTCAGCTCAATAGGTCCTTTATTTCAATTATCTGAAGAAGAAAGGCAGCTTTTTCTTCTAAAGCTACAACTCTTACATGAATTCCGGATATGTGTTCCACAAATGATATGCTGGAAATTGTTAAAATTTCTCCTTTTATGAAAAGTAATAATGCACCAAAAACCCCACGCATACACATGCAGTCCCACTGAGGTCAAGATGCTGTTTCACGTGTTTAAAATTAGGCACGTGCTGAGTTGTTCTCTTAAAATGTGTTCTGAAATGAACTTTAGCTATTAATATTTTGCAGAATTCATTTTTTCAGAGCTTGGGCTAGTTTGCCCCATTAGTTAAAGTCAGCACTAACAGACACTAGTTCTACCTCTAGTTGTTGAGAACAAAGAACTTTCTCAGTTTGGAAGAAGACAAACTGGAACATATTATCTGTCATCTAATCACAGCACTGAAAGATGTAAGCAGAGACTGACTCAGATCATACTACACAATAGCCAGTTTATAATGAACAAAACACGTGTAAAAAAAATGCCAGTCCCAAAACCTGTCAATCTTTATTCATTAAAAAAAAAAAAAAGCACGGATTAGTTGGCTCTGGCTTTGTCTCTATCATTCCTACTAACATGCCTAAAGCCTGGACAGAATTAACTTCCTTTTGGATATGTAAACCTCGTTCACTTCCTTGTTGAGAAAGTTAATGTGGAGGCCAATTAGTTCCATTCATTTTACAATCCAACTCTCTTCCTCTGAGGAGTAACGGCAGGAAACGATGACAGAGAAACAGTGTTGTCATGGTATTTTTGATATGTAATTCTGGATGAGCAAATCATTTCAAAGAGGCAAAAAACTGAACTGAATTCATCGCACTGACCATAGGTAAAAGGTTTCATAGACATTTATTAATCTCAGAAGCTTTATGCTGCTTTTCATACTTCCAAAATACAAATTTAAAAAAGCCTTATGGGTTTCTTAACGTGCGAGTCTGGCTTGGTCATTCATTATCTGTGTAGTTTGATAATTATCTATTTCCTAAGGAAATTACTTTGGACATTTACTTTGAGGTAGCAGATTAATGAAGTTCTTTGAAAACTTCAGGAACTTGAAAATCTACAAAGATTCCGGAACAAAATTTTCTAGGTCAGTGGTTGTTGTACTTTCAGAAATCCAGAAGACAGCACACATTTGTACCTCTGCATGTATAGAGTTGGTCAAAACCTTACTCAGAGCAACACTCGCATAGATCTTTGAGTCCACTAAATTTAAATAGCAAAAATAATAAACAGTCCAGTAAGCATGAACCTGTGATTTACTATACAGAAATAATAAAGGATTTCGAAATAGCTGATAACTAGGCTGTCAAGGTCAGTTCAACTAGATAACACCTCTTCTCTTCGGTTGTCTTTAAAAGTTAAATCATCAGAACGTTTGTGAGCAACGTGATATGGCTGGAATTGAACAATAGTCCTGGCTTTCTGTTAACACTTGTTTCAAGTTGGCACAACTCCATTGTCTCTAATCGAGTAATATTAGTTTATAACGCTATAAAAGAAGACTTAATGTATATTATTGTCACAGCAGCTTGGGTAGATGTCCCCACGCTGTCTTCACCCTAGCATGAGCAAGCCCAGCTCCTTGGGCTGGGATGAGCTCCTGTGGTCTCCCAGCCCACCTGCCCTGCCTGGGGGACCCCGTGCTCCCAGCTGCCACATTAATTCCAGCAGCACAAGCTACGGCCACTGTGGACTACACATGGCAATATGATTTGCAGAAAAATGACGTTCTCACCTAGTGCTGTACAGTTTTCTTACACCATCATTCACTCAATCGGAGGCAACCTGCACTTGGCAAAGACAGCATGGGTTTGATGTCTGTCACGTTTGCTCTTTGTGTAACCACCACGCTGCCAGTCACAGTGCTGGGTGGATGGCTTTTTTGTATATACATCACTTATTCTGATCCTGTAAAGGTTCGAACTATTTTATCTTTCCTCAAAACTTTATATTATAGATTTTATCTTGTAATAGCAGAGAAATGTAACAATCCCACCCCTGGAGACCTGAGTATTGGTATTGTGCCTGCTGCGGAGGAACATGTTTGTACTGTGCTATGCATGCAGAAAGCTTGCGTTCACCGAGGTCTGACAGGATCATACAGAGAGAAAGCGGCTGTAGGCACGGATGTAACACATTCCTGGCCACTGGTGCTGGCCTGGTTGGAGGAATGGCAAGAAGATCAATGGCGAAAGAGGAGTTTGGCACCCAGCTCTGTGCTGCAGGGCTGAACTCCCCCACACTTGCTAACCCAGCTCCCTGGGCTGGTCCTGCGCTAGGCAGCACCCGCTGCACCCTCCCCAAACACCTCCCCAGCCAAGGCCTGGTATAGAACCCAGTCACACAGCTGGGGGGTACCATAAGCAGAAGTTTTTCAGCATTAAATTAAAGTAACTTGATTCTGTAGAGCTCCAAGTTCAAGCCCATAGACGATATTAAGCAGAGGGGTGGAAGTAGCACAGCAATTTTTTTGGCAAGAAGTTACGGTGAAAGATGAGATTTCTGTAATGCTACGAAGACTTTATAACAAACTATGGAAGACTATTAATAGGAAAAAAAAAATCTTTACTTTATTACAAAATTTGCCATTACCAAATTGACTAGAAAGATTCAAATGATGCACAAATTGCTTTGCACATTGTAATATGGCTACATTTACATGTCTGAGTATAACAGCAGAGGAAAACAAACAAAAGGAACTGCAGGAGACAGACCAACAAATGCTAACAACTGGTAACATTTCAGAATGTAAAAAAATAAAAATAACCATTAATGGTTATATATATAAACCTGTACTTGAAACTGCATCATGGGGAAAATACACTAGTGACCATAATAGCTAACACGGCATTTCATGCAGGGCAGTGACAACTTTAACCTTTAGATACAGGTATTGAAATCTCCACAAGAAACATTTAGGGTCCTTATTTCCTGTGGTTTTTGAAACATACATTTAATATTATTTATCTGATGAAGTAACTATCCTGTTAGGATAATCATCATTTAATAGTGGCAGAACCCATAGGATTCCAGTGATTCCATTTACGGACAAGGCCTCTCATGCAATAAAAGGCCACTAAGGTTTTATAAAAAAAGGTGTGATAAAACGGCTTGTGTGGGAGCTGGAGCCATGAAACCCTCCATGGGTATGAACAGGGCATGTGGTAGGCACAGTGTTGGAACTGTCCAAATCAAACACTGTGCAGGCATCAAGAATAAATCCTGGTACACAGCTTTGTCCTTATTTCCCTTCTATTAAGATAACATCCTGATTTTTAAGCCCTGTTAGCGCTTTTACAGACTGCCATCTTACTTCTCAGTTTAATTCATGACGTTGGTGACCTGGTAAGGACTAAGCAAATTTCACATTGGTGACCTGATAAGCACATTTCTTGTTAAGCTGACTCCTCAAAACTTCAACGCTGAGCTAACAGGACCAGTTCAGTGTGGCTGTTGTTCCCCTACATGTCCTATATGATACCCACAAACTGGAAACCGGCTCTTACCAAGCCGGCCTGTTGAACAACCTGAGGCTAAACAACTTCACTGTGTGCTAAGAACCACACATAACACTCCACAGCTCGTTACCCAGCTCTATCCCGCACAGTCCACAGCCAGCTGCACTAAATCTGTATTTTGCATAGGTATACGGACGTGCACGGTATTTTTCTTTCCTCTTAACATTGCTAGCTACAGCTGAAGTAACTAACCACATTTTCCAATAAAACAGTATGGGAGCTTTTGTTGAAACTATTTCTGGCTCAGCAATTGTTCCAGGGACGTGCGTTGCAGTTTCTCCACTGGTCACCGTAGGCTTTGGCTTTCCCAGTCAATGCATGTTTTTCCAGAGAAGGCAGCAGTAGTGTTGTCATCTGTTTTCTGCAAGCTGCACCAAAGAGAAAAATAATCTACATAGTGATTGATTATTTGAAAGCAAAAGAACTGAGCAAACTTCAGTTAAAGGAGTGAATGGAAGGAGTAGCCTTACTCGAATGATCTTTTTTCCTGTGATGTTGGCCAGCAAAAAAAATATTTCCCATGGTATTTAAATGTCACTTGATTTCTAATTTGAGGACGTAATTCTAGATCAAAGACTCAGTTTTCCAATTTAGACTTCTATACAAGTAAGTTTTTCTTTTAGCTTGTTTGTATGTTTGTGAGCAGAGAACATGTCACAATGTATAATAAATCACAACATTGTACAACTATTTACAAATAGATTTTTTTTTTTTGGTGCTTCTGCCTAAAATCAAGATTTCTAATCTAAATTCTGTAGTGCCTTGTTGTACTGTTCCTTCATTAGGGCATTTTCTTTTCAATTTCTACATTGATGCTCAAAATCAAATGCTATTTTTCAGGAAATATCTTTTAGAAATGCAATGGATAAGTTATATTGTAACAAAATAATGGCTATTATTTTCCCCAACAGTACATGCATTTTGATTCCCCATTTCTGATCTGCATCATGCAGAGAACACATGCTCTCTCGGAGTTCAAAACTAGAGAGCTAACTTCAGAACCCTGAGACATACAAAATTTGTCTTCTTAGCACATTGAATATTTTCTGGTGAAAGTAGTAAAATGCGATGGCATTTAATAAATCTCACATTGTGAGAATAAAGCTTAGAAAAATGTCTGTTCTCTTACACTCACAGTTCTATAAAAATTCTAAATGAGGTTCAAAAACCAGTCTCACGTACCCGGGAGACCCCCATGCACGTACCTTATCTCCTGTGAAAGGCAATGGGGAGCTCCCGGCTGGGAATCAGGATTCCAGAGTGGAGCGTTTCTACTGGTTTGTTGTCAGTTGCTACGATTTGGTATTTGCGAACGAGCTGAAACACAAACATTTCAGTTAGCATGCTTTGGCTTCTAGATCTTCCCGTTAGACGTAGAACAACAGCCAGGCATTGTGTGCAGAAGAGAATTTACCCAGCAAAGGGCCAAGTGAAGCTGCAGCTCTGCTACGCGGCGCCCGATGCACATCCTCTTCCCAATGCCAAACGGAACATGGGAAAAAGGATTTATTGAATTCTTCTGAAACCAGCGCTCTGGTTTAAACTGAGTCCAGCCGTTGAAGTACTCTTCATTGCAACCCAGGGCATGGCTATTTATCATCAGCACGGTCTATAAACGAAGCAGTAGAGAGAGGCTCATTACAAATTGGCTTAGAGCTACCGAGTGAATCAGCTTGTTAATGGGAAAAAAAAAAAAGCAACAGCAAAAGCAAGGCAGTTTCCTCAGAAGATGCCGTGTAATTCTCTGGAGATTAGTTCAAACACAGAAAAGGTCATAGTTTCCTCAGAAAATCATAGGAAAGTTTGAAAAATGTTTTGGAAATAGCACACTAAAATATTTTTGTCTAAATCCAGCAGCAGTGCAGGCATGTACGGTTTTCAGTTTACGGGAATCCTTGGTGTGAATTCCTCATCCTTTATCCGGGGACCAGTCCTTGGGCAAAGTCATTTTGAGACTGAAATATGACCAGCTCCAGTGGTTTACAGGACAGTTAATCAATGACAAAATATTATAATAACCTAAATTAATTGACTTACCCCTTTGGGCAGTACATAATCTCCCAGAACCACTTCTGTGTCGATGGTGCGAGTGGTAAATGGCACTGAGGGTGTTAATCTGCAGGGAAAGAAACAAAATGGGTTAAATTTCCAGCATTTTTTTCTTCCTGTATCTGTTGTAGTTTACCCTAAACAACAAAGTGAACAAAATTATATTCTAGAAATTTCTTTCTCCCTAGTACACACTAGCTGGTAAAAAACTTTGCGATCATTTTGGTTTTTGCAAATTATTTGATAATTTTACCTCATGGATTCTTTCAGACATGCTTTTAGGTAAGGCATATTCTTCAAGTTCTCAGCACTTGGACTCTCATTAGCAGCCAAAACACTCTGTATTTCCTGGAAAAGCTTCTGCTGAACATGTGGATTGCGCGAAATGTTATACAAAGCCCACAGTAAACTATTGGCCGTCTGAAAGCAACCAAAAAGAAACGTAAGGTCTCCATTTGTGGTGACAGAAACAAGAAGTTGCCAAAAGTTCAAAGCAACATTTACGGCTGGTCACTGCCTTATGGTGTTTTGTAAGCCCAAGGGACTGCGAGCCATCCCAGTTGTTCTCTCGGGGCAACAAACAGAAGAAAGAACTAGAGATTTCAGCTTAAAATTAACTTGTATTCAGGCTACAGAAGCAACTACAGAACTAGCTCGCTCTCGAACGTTATGGAGGAAAGAGGGGTTGGCAGGATGGTCATTTTAAGCAGCTCTTGGAAAGTCAGGTTTACCGTTTCGACGCCGGCGATCTGGAGCTCCGCGATGGCCGCGTACAGCTCCTTCTTGGACAGTTGTCCCCCCGAGTAGATGTCGCACAGGAAATCCTCCCGAGGGTTTGCAGAGTGTTTTTCCAACCGACAGTCAATTGAGTGCTTGGCTGAGGAGGGAGGAGCAGGAGGTAATTAGTGGAAAGTCATTAAAAATACTACAAAAATCAAAGCAAAAATACATCTTACATGCAGGATTTTGGAAGAGGACACCAAGCTGTGCTCTTCTTTTTTTTCTAGCAATTAGAATGATGCTGAATAAATAATGGTAGTTTCACTTCTTAAACAAAGAACTTGGTCGCAAAAATCACTTCTGAACAGAAAGAGCTCCTGCAAACTATTAGGAATTTGCTTTCTTAAATTAGGAAAGGAAATCAGTGATGTGTTCAGTGGAATATTTAGCAAACAGAAATACAGTGTGTAAAATTTATTAGATTGAATTTTCAAAGGGGATCAAGGTGTTAAAAAAAATCAAAGAGACTTAGCACTCAGACTCCTCAAGGGGAAATTTGAGCCTTTGATTTACTAGGGGAAGATAAAAATCGATGTCAAATTTCTACATGCTGTTTTTTTTTATTTTAATAGAGAGAACCAGATTTTGCCTGCCCTTTCTCATGAATATACCAATTGTTAAGACCGGTTCCTAGTAAGGAGCTATTCATGTCAAGTGAAGTTGTCAAGCTGCTTTTTTCTGAACAAAACTCGTTTAAAATGTCATTCCTAAAACCCATAAACTATGAAGCAATAAAGTGCATGTGTGGCTGGCATGACCAAAACTCCTGTAGTATCAAGTATTCAAATACATGAGAGAAATGTATCACTTAGTCATACAATCATCCAAGTGCCAAAACCTCTTAATCTTTAGCTATAACTGTCACTGTCTAGCAAAATATTGAAAAATATAAGCTTAAATTAATATCTGGAGTTAGAGTAATTTTCATAACCTTGAAGGCCAATTTATCTTAAATAGTCAGAAAATGCTGTCAAAAAGCCAAACTGTACCTTATGATTTAAATTGCTTCTTTTTTTAGAACTTACAACTATATCCCAGGTTGTTCGGAAAACCTATAACTTCTTTTTGATTTGTTTAATTTACTTTTTTTTTTAATCAAACAGTCTTTTGTTGCATGCAAAATTCTTGTTTCTCATGAAAACACCTCCCTTTGAGGTCCCTTTGAGGAAGGTCCCTTTTCTCACTCATCTACCCTGCCTTAAAGAGATTATACACTCTCTAGCTATTTACTTCTTTGCCAGATGAAAGTGGACTCACAATGTTGCTGGCTCCCAAATTTCTGGGGCTTCCCTGGGAATTAGGTATTGCTTCACCTCCTGAGCTAAGTGTTAGTCACAAGAAAACAGTGCTCCCATGCTTGGAATAGGTTTGTGGTTCGCAAAGGTGGCTCGATCTGGGCAGTAATTAACAGCAGTGTAGGGCAGTAGCAAGTATGAAGAAAGTTAATTCCACCCAGTAGGAAACAGAGCAGAAGGGAAAGGAGAGAAATCACGTTACAAACAAACAAACAAACCAACCTGTTTTAAATATATCATCCCATGCTTTAGTATGAGCTTGCCAGACTTTTGTGTTCAGACCCTTGTGGAGTTCCACAGGGGTCACCATCATCATTCCAAAAGTAGCCATCATCTGTAGTGGAGAAAGAGGTTTTGAAACCTTTCTTTAATCTAGCTGCTTGCAATCTGTGAACAAAATCAGACTGCAAAGTAAGGGGCAATTTTCAGGAAGCCAAGATTCTGACAGATTTTCCATCCTGGACAGAAAGTGGGGGTCTCAACCTACTTAGAATCTACCCAGCTAAAAACTAGGGACAGCCAGTGGAGGATGGGCAGCCTCTCTGGTGGTTGATTCATCTTATCTATTTTAGGCAGCCAGTTTAGAATTGGACAAGACACCGTTTGGCAGTGACACTCTCTCCCTTGACAATGGATGGAGCTAAAATACTTGGCAAGGCTAGATGCCTATCTTTTAGATGGCTAAAATTAGGCAGATACATGTCACTGGAGTCCAAGATGCAGCAAGAACAGGGCAGGTGTGCTCGCAGGAATGACTAAACCTCCACATCCAGCGTATTTGCATACTCCCACACAACTCCAGGAGTCCCACCCAGCTATCAGCAGTGTTGCACAACAGGTGTCTCAGAGGGAGAGGAAAGTTAACCAGCCAACCTGATGATTCTGTTTCCAGGATTAACCTGGTGCCTACACAGCATTTTCCCCCCTACAGATTTAGGCATTTCATAAATGGGGCAGTCAGATGATCAGTACTAGCACTGCACATACAAGTGTTGCCTTGGGTGTGAAAAGTTGCCAATATGGATGTAGCACAGAAGCTTTAACTTCTTTTTTCAGGTGACCCATTTAAACTGGTACCCTCTCATTAGCAGTAGGGGTAGAAAATCACTACAGCAGAGACTTTTCCATACCGTTTTTACAGCCTTGATGAAGTTCAAACTTTCTTCCTCTACATCCTGCTGTAGGAGACCAAACCTCCTTCCGTACAGCACCAGGCAGATACCTGTTGTTAAACAATATTATCATTAAATGTTATAAACAAAAAGGGTGCATGGTGTCCCCCATTTATAACCAAGGAATGGCTTGGGTTATCCTTCTGAAAAATGGTCTCTGTTCTATGATACACATCTATGAGAACAGCACTTCACCGTCTGCACGTTTGCCTCAGACCCAAGTAGCAGCATATCTAGCTAAGGTGCTCTTACAGTAGCACTTTCTTCACAGGTTCTAATTACCACTGATCCCCTTATGTAAGCAGCAGATCATTCTGCCAAGCAGGGCTGGCATATTTAGCAAGTAAGCTGTTTGGCAAAGCTACTGAAGAGAACAGAGTGGTAGGAAAACAGGATCTGAGGAGGCCACCTAGTCCAGCATCCCAGCCCTTTCCACAGCACCAACTTGCCAACACTGGCAGCATCCCACACTCCACCAGCTTCCACCTCTTTCCACTTGATCTCTTTTTTCTTTTTTTCCCCGAAAGCTGTCGCTTCCTATTTCTTCCTTTCCAAAATCAGCCATCACCACTGAAACGTTTTCAGGAACTCAGTGCACAGGTTACTGAGATGAGCCAGCCCAGAGCAGAGAGGTCTGGTTCAGTTACACACTATACCCGACCTTCCCTCTGTAATGGGAACCACTGATGCAGTTTCTTCTGCCCGAAGTCATTCCCAGCTCCTTACTGTGCTCTCATAGGTTTCTAAAGCTGGAGGCTCCTGTCTTGGTAACTTATTCCAGCGCTTCTCCATCCCAATGTAAATGTTTAAAATAGGATTTTCCAGTCCTTATCTACAATGAACACTTATTCACCATCACTGAATCATTTAGTTGATCTTGTGCTGCAGCTAACTAACAAATATCAGATGGACAAAGATAGTCATGTGCTATCTGATCCCACCCTAGATAAAAGCACTGTGATTCCTCCAGGTTTTGGATAAGTCACTATTAATGTTTGATTTATTTATTATTTTTCACAAGACACATAGATAACCTGACAGAACTGAAGAGTTTGTATAGATGCTGATGAATTCTGCATGTATACTGATGGTCCCCTGGCTTTCATGCAACCCACTTTCCAGGATACTGTAGCTGATAGTTCAGAAATTACCAGCCTTCACAGTCATCATTGATTGTACTTTAACTAAAATGCCACGGCAGGTACAAAATGTCTATCATTCTCAGAGAAAAAAACAACTTACTTTCAAAGGACCATTTGTTGAATTCTGAATAGACATCTTCTATTTGTCCGCTGTGGTTACAAATGTCATCAATTCTGTGCATGAAGTCCTCTAGGACCTAAGTGGTGGAAAGCAGAGAGAGAAAAGAAAGGAATAAAATGACATTGACTAATAAAAATCCTGTGTGATTTGGCATTTCAACTGTCTTCTAACTAGATAACAATCTCACATAAGGGAGGGATACTTACGTTTCCTGTTCTTCGAACAAGATTAAATTTCCCCCTGTGTTAACATATGTTTGGATTTTACATGACTCTCATGCTATTACTGTTCATAATTCGACAAACCGAGCTTTCCTCCACAGGGATAGTGGATTTTCACAAAAAAGAGCATTAAGCCGTTTATCACAGATGTTCCTCAAACTCAATGAGGAACACAGAGGATAAAGAAGGTGTTCCCTCAGTGGAGGAACGTAAGAATGTACAAGGCGAAAAACACTGAATGCGAGAAGACTAAGTAAAAAGTCATTTTCCAGGACCCTGTATCATTGTGGAATCATCTTATCGTTCTGTGGAGACAGACAATCTCAACTACAGGTTTCCGCCTGTTCTCACTTTCGTTCAGACCCTGATAATCAGTTTGTACTTCTTATTCCCCGATTTCAGAGTATTAATTCGTTGTTTCACCACTATAAAGCAGACAACAGCTATCCAGGTAAAACGGATCACTTGATCTACTTTTATTTCTCAGGTTTCCAAGGGGAGTGGAGAGAAAGAAAGGATTTCTCCAAGCGCAGTACCTCATTGATCGTGCTGTCCAGTTTTGCAACTTCCCTGGGTTTCATTAATTTCTTTTGAAAGGCGCTTCTTACCCTCTGCCAGTCCTTTCCTTCCCTAGATTGAATTAAAAACAGCGAGATTGGAAAGAGAAAGGCTTACAGAGGAAAGAAAACAGAAAAACCTCAAACCCGCAACACGTGCAACATCGGCGGGCGCCGGTTCGCCTTCATCGCACCGACGGGCGCCAACCTGACGCCGCAGCCGCTTCTCGGGGGACGGGGGGTGGAAACTGCTCGGGGCGGCGGCTCCGCCGGCCCCGCGGGAGCGCAGCCCGGGTTGCGCGCCCCGGTCCCCGCGGGGCCGGGCGCGGCAGGGTGGCGGCGCCCGCCCGCCCGCAGCATCCCCCGGGCACCTCGGAAACCTCCCCCCGGCACCGCAGGGAGCAACCGGCCCTTCTCGCACCTCCCCAGGGATGCTAACAGGACTCACTTACAGGATCAGCAGCCCGTAGCCCTCGTCGCGATAGTCTCGATAGGCTTTCCAGGGCTTGATCTCCAGGCGCTGGGGGCAGGCGCTCTCCCGGCGGTACAGGGCTTCCAGGAGGCAGGGGGCTGCGATGTGCACCGAGTCGAAAGCCCCCAGCTTCATGCGGAAGATCTTCCCGAACCTCCTGTGGTACTCGGCCTGGGGGCGCAGAAAAAAACACCCCCCTGGTGAGTGCGGGGTGCTCCCCTGGCTCCCCGCGCCGCAGCATCCCCCAGCCCTCCGCCCGCCTCACCAGCGTCTCATGCTGCCTCTTGAGCCCCCCCTTCCAGAGGACGTCGGGCAGGCTGCCCATGAGCGGCCAGCTCGGGGGGCCGGGCAGGGCGGCCAGGGGGTGTCCGCGGCCCCGGGGAGCGGGGGGCGCCGCCGGCCGCAGGGGGCTGAGGGACGAGGCGCGGAACCGCTGCGCGGAGGCTCCGCGCCCGGCGGGGCTCACGGCGGCGCGGCCGCAGGTGAGGGCGGGGTGCCGGAGGAGGATGCTGCAGGCTGCCATCGCCGCGGTGACAGCCACCCATCCGCATATATGGATATATATAGCAGTCGGGAGGCTCGCTGGACTTTCATCGGGGGCCAATGAGAGCTCTGGGTGGGGTGAGGTGGGGCCGGCCCGGCCCGGGGAGGCTGCGGGGCAAGCGGTTCACGAAAGGGTTCAGGCGAGGCAGGAGGGCACCGAGCCAGCACCGGCCGCGCCTCCGCCCGCCGAGCTGCCCGGGGGCTCCCGGCGGCCCCGGCCCCGCCGCCCAGGGGGATCCCGGGGGTTGTCGCGGCTCCGGGGCGAGCGGGGGGCGGGCGGTGGCCAGCGCGGCAGGTAGCGGCTCCCGCTCGCTGGGGAAGCTGCCTGATGTTCGTGCAGCTGCCTCAGCAAGCGTTTTCTCTTTCTTTTTTTTTTCTTTATTATTTCTTTTAATTTGGACCTTTTGCACGGNGACGCCGCAGCCGCTTCTCGGGGGACGGGGGGTGGAAACTGCTCGGGGCGGCGGCTCCGCCGGCCCCGCGGGAGCGCAGCCCGGGTTGCGCGCCCCGGTCCCCGCGGGGCCGGGCGCGGCAGGGTGGCGGCGCCCGCCCGCCTGCAGCATCCCCCGGGCACCTCGGAAACCTCCCCCCGGCACCGCAGGGAGCAACCGGCCCTTCTCGCACCTCCCCAGGGATGCTAACAGGACTCACTTACAGGATCAGCAGCCCGTAGCCCTCGTCGCGATAGTCTCGATAGGCTTTCCAGGGCTTGATCTCCAGGCGCTGGGGGCAGGCGCTCTCCCGGCGGTACAGGGCTTCCAGGAGGCAGGGGGCTGCGATGTGCACCGAGTCGAAAGCCCCCAGCTTCATGCGGAAGATCTTCCCGAACCTCCTGTGGTACTCAGCCTGGGGGCGCAGAAAAAAACACCCCCCTGGTGAGTGCGGGGTGCTCCCCTGGCTCCCCGCGCCGCAGCATCCCCCAGCCCTCCGCCCGCCTCACCAGCGTCTCATGCTGCCTCTTGAGCCCCCCCTTCCAGAGGACGTCGGGCAGGCTGCCCATGAGCGGCCAGCTCGGGGGGCCGGGCAGGGCGGCCAGGGGGTGTCCGCGGCCCCGGGGAGCGGGGGGCGCCGCCGGCCGCAGGGGGCTGAGGGACGAGGCGCGGAACCGCTGCGCGGAGGCTCCGCGCCCGGCGGGGCTCACGGCGGCGCGGCCGCAGGTGAGGGCGGGGTGCCGGAGGAGGATGCTGCAGGCTGCCATCGCCGCGGTGACAGCCACCCATCCGCATATATGGATATATATAGCAGTCGGGAGGCTCGCTGGACTTTCATCGGGGGCCAATGAGAGCTCTGGGTGGGGTGAGGTGGGGCCGGCCCGGCCCGGGGAGGCTGCGGGGCAAGCGGTTCACGAAAGGGTTCAGGCGAGGCAGGAGGGCACCGAGCCAGCACCGGCCGCGCCTCCGCCCGCCGAGCTGCCCGGGGGCTCCCGGCGGCCCCGGCCCCGCCGCCCAGGGGGATCCCGGGGGTTGTCGCGGCTCCGGGGCGAGCGGGGGGCGGGCGGTGGCCAGCGCGGCAGGTAGCGGCTCCCGCTCGCTGGGGAAGCTGCCTGATGTTCGTGCAGCTGCCTCAGCAAGCGTTTTCTCTTTCTTTTTTTTTTTCTTTATTATTTCTTTTAATTTGGACCTTTTGCACGGCACGCACCGGGGCGGGGGGGCTGTGCTGTTCCTACCGCAATGCACAGGTGGCTGAATAGTTCAGTCTTCCTTCAGCATTTGCACTTTGAAACGATGGAATGAAAAAGGAGAGGAGCTAAGGAATAACAAGTTTTGGTGGGTGGACTGCTCTTACCCTATCTGGCTGACTAACCACCTATTTATGCAAAGGGCATGTGAGTGCATCATCTGAGAAGGCAAAATTCCCTTCACTGTTAGTGCTGGCAGCCATTGAATTCTGACAAAAATCAGTTAATGCCATGAGTCTTTTAATCAGAAACTGCACAGTGACCCTCAGAGAGAGCCAAAGCTTTCACACTAAGTGAAGGCAGATGTGCTAGCGCAGATAAAACAGCTCAGGTCACCTGGTGCTTACTGCTCTGTCCTCTCCTTGCAAGAGAAGTCAGAGAGGCCGTGGACAATAGCTACCTGTAAACCAGAGGATTTCCAGGAAAGACAGGTATGCTACAATGAAGACTTGATTTTCTGACACCCCACACTACCTTTTTTCATCTTTCCCAAGTTGTGTTTTGTGACTCAGCTTTTAATTCCCTTTATTTTTCTGACAGCAAGATGCAAAGTGTACAGATACATGGGTGTGTTAGACAAGTGACAAGAAGAGGAATAATCAGAAGATGAGTTTGACATGGAACCTAAGACCCATGAAGGTACCTGTCTCACAGTAAAATTAATGATAATAAAAAGACCAAGGTGGTAGTGTACAATACAGATAAAAATGTACAAAACCACAACATCTCACTTGGAGATTTTTCCTGTGGTTTTGGTATATCCTTCCCAATCTTGCCCTTCTGGTTTTCTTCTATGGGATATATGGGCCAGAAGATCACAGCACTTTCTATGTGGGTTTTAAAATGAAAGCTGGTTCAAAGGTTTGCACTTCTTTTTTTTTTCTTTAGGGAAACACCACAGCAAGTTGATATTCTTGTGGTTTGTTTCCTTGGAACCAGCTCTACTGAAAATGCGTCTTGCTGTCCTTGTGGACTGAGTGCAGTTTGGGCTTTGTTCAATGATAAGTTCTTCTGAGAAACAGAAAGAAGAGACAACTAGTGTGTTCTGTGGACGCCTGTCTATTTAAGGAACGAAAATGAACTCATTTGAAGGGTCATAGCTTAGTGTTTGTGAAACAATCTCTTCAGAAGAGTCTGGAATAGGCAAGTCAAGACTAAACTGGGCACAGGTCAATTTTTCCATGTTCATCACTGCTATGGGGAAGAAACCACCCTGTTAATACGAAATCTTCTCTATTAAGTTGTTTTTAAACTCCAGAATGGAAAAGGTTTTATTTAACTTCTGTGGTTGTGATGTAACTCTCTGGCAGGGAATCTGGGCCTGGGCTGCGAGAGCTAATGATTGCCTCAAGTTCTGGTAAAGTGCAGTTCTAAGGGCATTTTCAGCCTTCGCTTCTTCCTTCCCTCCCTTTTAGGAGATCTCGAAAACAAGTCTTTCATTTTCAGCAAGACCTTTTCTTGTGACCTTTAGAACGTATCAAGGGTTGTCGTAAGAGTAAAGCGACACTAGTCACAGGGCTCTTGAATTGAATTTTGGGGCCATATCCTCACAGGAGTATCACTCCACTGAGGCACCTGTAGCAGTGAAGATGTCGCCATTGTCCCACAGATGTCTATCCACCAGACTCCCCAATATTTTCTAACAATTGCAACAGCTAATGACAACCGTGAGACAAAAACCCTCTTTGCTTCTATGGCAAGGAGTAGTTTTAGACCAGGAAATATCTGAAGAACAAAACTAAATAGCTTATGATACATATTTTTCTATGCTTCACTTTTGCAACAGACAAAAACCAAAAGAAGGTGTTTTGATTGCTGCAGTCTCAGATGTGAGGAGATCATGTTCCCCAAAAAATGGTCTGTCAGTGTGATGCTTCTGTAGAACTTCTGACAGGGACTGTTGCAGAGGAGCGGAAAGGCTGTATCCAGTGTAGCTTTTTCATCACTCAAATATTTAATCAGCACCTGAAGTCCAAGTTTTAGAGCTCCTTCCTGATCACAATTGCTAGTCCTAGCTCCTGGGGAACAATCCTAACGCATTCTTTAAATAAAGCTTGGAAAGCCCATCAAGCTAAGAACTCCTCAATAGGATGTAGGAGACTGAGGTGTGCTTGGAAATCTCGCTGAAACACAACAGCTGAACTTCCCATATATTGTAAAACACTGAGCTCACGCAAAACGAACAAACTGCTTTTCATATAGTGAATTTCAAATACACAAAATATTACCAAAATAACTCCTCAGTGGGAAAGAGCTTTAGATTGGTGGTTGATTTTCCTCAGTAAGTGTAATTGCAGGAGGTTTCTTTTGTGACATATTACACAATTCCTGTCTCCTGACCTCTATTCTTTCTCCTTGTTGGAAAAAGATTTTTGCTATTTTGGCCCTAAAAATGCTTTTGAAGTCTCCTGTGTTTTCTAAAATGCTACAATGTAAAAGTGCTATAGGAGAACGGGCAGACTGCACAGGGAGTATCTCTGTTGTAGGAAGGTATTTCACAATGCTGGGGAAGACAAGCTGGATGCAACTTGTAAACACTGGTGTCAAAACACGAGGTTGTTATTCCAGGTTTTTGCTCATTTTTGTTTATACACTTTTAATTCTATGTCTCTTTGCAGCTGAGGATCTTATGGTTTTGTAAATATTGATGAACTCGGCTTAGGAAATGGGAAAGTACAGTAATTCCCATTCCACGGAAGAGAAACCAAAATCTATTTGATAATTGAGATCTCAAAGTTGTTATATAGACACTCACTGTAAATTGAAAGCGAAAGAAATCCTCATTGTATTTTTGACTCAAACACTAGGTTTTCGAGATTAAAGCCTTCCGATCTCACTGCACACCAGATGATCACACTCCTGCAAGACGGCAGGAGCAGTGTGGGAAAAAAGGCCTGCTGAGCAAACTCAGCATGAGGTAATCCTTAGAGAGAAGCAGAAAAACAGAAAGGTGGATGAACAGCTCAAACTCCACCAGCCAAGGAATCTCCCAGCTGGCCATGACCTGTTTGAGATATCTACCTCGGCAATAAACATTGCGACATTCAGCTGTTGAAGGAGTCTCTAATTAAGTACATGGCTCGAGAAAATTAAGAGGTTTCTTGACTTAAATTAAGCACAATTAATGTTTATGTAAAAAAAAAAAAAGTCAGTTTTTTTTGGTGAATAAGTGTTTATGATCTGATTTACATGAAAAAAGCACACTTCATTCTCTAGAAAAGATAAGCTTACAGGAGGATAAGCCAGGGAGAAAGTGAAGTGATGATCAAAGGCTAAGAAACCAAGGCACATGACAAGATGTTCTGATGGTCAATTTGGAAATACTCGGGAATTGACTGGCTCTTCTTTGTTCTTTGGCTTACTAGAACCACTTTTTCAGTTTCTTGGCTCTTTCAGTGCTCTTGTCCTTCTTGATCAGGGAAGAGAATTTTTGTAGCAAAGGATTTGTGCATTAGGAAGGTGTGAGAACGAGTTACTGTCTCAGGCTGTCTCTTTGGACAGGACTGGCAGAAGTCTAGAAGCTTTCTTCACCTTCCACACAGCACTGTAGAAAGGCACATTTAGTTTAAAAAGCAGTAACATTTAGGAATCTGACTGAACATTTAATTTTTTCAAAGCATATGGTTCGTGTTTAGGAGGTAGGGATTTCACTAGGGGATATTGTGCCATGGAAGGTGACACTGGAAGTCCTGGTTTCTCTTTACTCATCTTCAGCACTTCCAGGGGGAAACTGAGAGAATCCAAAGTGAACTGAATCCCTCAGGATGGCTCAGAAGTACTTACTGGAATCATGAGTTTGTGACTGATCAATAATTTTGGGTGGATAACTTCATACTGAGCTAGTAGAGGAAAAGCTCTGTTGCTTCTCTCAGCCTTGTTTCTGCCAGATGTCCATAATCCATCTTTTTCCTGTTGACTCCCATCCCATCCCATCCCATCCCATCCCATCCCATCCCATCCCATCCCATCCCATCCCATTCCATCCTTCGCTGTTCTGCAATTACCGACAGCCTTAATGCACAATCTGTCTTTTCCATTTGTCTCAATGAGTAGGGATGTCATTTGTGTGTTTACTGCAAAATAATTATGTACATTTATAACAGTGTAAAAATATGTGTAAATTGCTGATGTTATCAGCGTAAAATGATGTTATGCAAAGAAAATCTTAGAGGATATTAAAAGGTAAAATGTAAATAGTATTTTCCTCACCACTTGAACAGGGTGATTTATCCTCTTTATGCTGCCTAATGATCCATGGCATGTAAGCATTGTGCCTTTAGAACCCATCTATATTGAAATATTTTAGTTTAGCAGTATCAGCAAAAGGCTCTAATTATATGGATTCAATAAATTACTATTAAATTCTTTATTTTTGTGTGGTGGATGTTAGTGACTTTGGATGATATATCTAAGAATCCGGCTAGCTTGCAGCCACTTCAGGTTAGACCTGCAGCCTTGTGTAACTGCGCAATACCTAGATATCCATCTTTATTAACTGACCCTAAAGGTCCAGAGGGCAGGACAGTCCTGGGATGTATTAGGAGGAACAGTGAAAGATTCCACGTAAAGTCTAAAGAAGCATTTGGGTGGTCACGTTTTGCCCAAGATTGAGGCCAAAGGAGCCAGTTACAGTTTGCCATGGCACCTGGAGATGTGTCGTGTTAGATCTCTATACAGTTCCAAATGCAGATCCTCAGGCATCCCAAATCCAGAAGGCACCTAAATTCTGTAGGTATTTATGTATTTATCTTTCCAGCTGTAGAAACCTCTACAGCTTGTGTCTCCACCAAGATGAATGGATGCAGCTACCTGTGTTCAGACAGTAATTCCTGTTCGATTTTTTCCCATAGGGAAATTAATCTAGATTTCAGCTCTGCTTCCAGAAATAATGTACTTAAGAACAATCATGTGTATTTTTTCTTAATTTTTGCGTGCAATTATACATTTAACCTTCTGCTAAGACACTGCATATGTGCTTTTGCCTTTTTAACATGCAGTTACAGTGCAAAGTAGTGTTTGCGTTATGCTACTGTAAAATTACAAAAATATTTTCGGTTCTAGTGGTATTAATAACTCTACAATGTAAGTATGTGACCAAAAACTGCTTGCCAAGAGCAAGGAAAGCTTTCAGAAGCAGGAAACGTTGAGTATCCCTTTAATTCAAACAACACCTGAAATCTAACGTAAGGATCTACCTTTCTAAATCTGAAGCTTTTAGTTGTTGTGTGACACTTAATTGCCTGGAAAAATAGCTGTTACGTGATTTCTTGAGAGAATTTGCTAAAGCTGCTTATGAAAATACTTGAATCAGACTCAAACTCACGCAATTTACTGGATTTGTTGATTAAGCCTGTAACATTTGCACAGATTATTTTACTTTTGGTCCGATGGATGTGTTTCTGCTGAGGTAAAGCTGACCTCATACCAAGTCTTTTGAAAGCGAACAGATGCTTGTTACTTTCTAAAATTTTGAAAGCTCTATTTCTGTGAGACGCTACTAGGCAATTTGTCAAAAAAAAGGGCAATAACAATATTGTTCTTGCACATTTTTCTTACACTTATAATAGTATTTATCTTACTGTTCCTGCACTGACATGTTATAAAATCTCATGAAGTATAATTGTGTGAATACAGTCTTTCATGTTATTTTTTAATTATACTGTATTATATTTCTAGAATTAGAGTTTCACAGATGTTAATACCTGGTCTCTGAATTCCCCTGAAATACCAAGGTAACAGGTGATGCTGTCATGAGGTTAAGGTCTTGAATTCTTGCCAATATTCAAGAAACATGGTTTAGGAGGTTTAGTTAGTGACTAAATAAGCTGTATCTCCCCCCCTGAGCCAATACAGAACCCAAAGCCCCAATCTGCTGTTAGTAGCCCCTATGCTGTTTGCAGCAAGTGCCTTCTGAACGTTTTCAACAGCACAGCTATGACCATTTGCAAGTATTCAGGGAGGAGGAGTGCTAATTATTAGTATTATCTTCATCTCGCCCATGATTACAGTTGGGTAGTAATATCTGGTCTCAAAATTTCCCAGAAGTGGCAAATAAATAGGAGATTTTAGATGTGTTTTTTTGGTTCTATTTTTACTAATTATGACAGAGCATTGCTGCTTCATCCCAGGGAAGGGGTATGTGAAACAACTCTTGCCTGTGGCCTTTAGAGTATTTTCTGATGAAAGGTCTAATAGATACATAAAAGATAGTATTAATCCAGCAGTACTTCTGCGAAACCACAAAGAGATGAGTTTGAACTAGTGAATTGCTGTGAAATGAGTGCATTTTGCTTCCATTGTCTTCATCAAGGCCACAAGAAAATATGAAATGTCTATCTCCCTTTGCCATTACTCAGCTGAAAGGCACTTGGGCTATGCTTCGCTGAACTCAGTGCCCTCTGGGCCACATCCTGGTTACTCCTATTCATTGTTTTTGGAAGGATTAGAGCAGACTGCAGCAGTAGTTCATCAGATAAAGCCTGTGCTTGAAATCCTGCTCTTTATTTCAGTTCAAATGCCTGGCCTCTCTAGGGAAGAGTTTAGTTTCCTCAGATGTATGACTACTGAACGTAACTATTGCCCTTGGGAAAACATTTAATATATTTATTGCTGTCTTTGGTAAAGCATCAAATGAGCACATCTGATACCCCCCTGAGGAAAAGTCTTCTCCAGAACTCCCATCCTGTAATAAAAAAAAAAGACAAGACAGACTTGTGGAAATTAAAAAATGCTGAGTAACACTACAGATGGACATGTTACTGACAGACCTGCTGGGACTTTAGAGCCAGCCTCTAAATTCAGTGGCAAATAAATTTGCAATGCTTTAAGAGGAAAGAATCCAGGAGGGTGATGGTTACGGAGGGAACAGGACTCCGTTCCTCCTTATGTGTTATTTTTCAAGAAATATGTACCAGCTTTGGAAACCGGCACTGACAGTGCTGTTCTTAGAAAGCAAATTATTTCTACCTGTACAGGTGTAACTGAAGACCTAATTTCAGGAAGTTTGTGAGCAGTTCTTGTCGAAGCTGAGCCACAAAAGTAAAAAAAGAGCAAGACCGATGCTGCATTTGTAGGCCCTTAGAGAGACTTCCAGCGTGGACCACAAAAAGTTCCCAGTAAACTGAGAGATGTTCCACCATTCTAGCATTTCAGCAACAAGATGGGTTGTGGAGTAACAGAAATATATGGCTTGTATTTCGGACTCTGGTATATTGCCTGTTGATATTGAGATGCCAAGCAGTGTTGGGAGAGGGCAGGGTTGCAGAGATAGCCCTTCCTTTTTATTTTAAATAAAACCAGCGTGGAGCAACAACTGTTCTGCTGGGCCAGAATTAGGGATTATAAAAGCACTGTGTTTACAGAATATCCTGTCCACAAAGGTGGAGTAAGGTCATCTGCTGTGCTTCTCCATAATGGGATTTCCCAGCAAAAGGGAATCTCCAACTTCTACCTCAGGCACAAACACTGAGCAGAAACTCCCCTGGGCTTCACGGGTCCAGCTGACACTGCAGAACCATCTGCAAAGTGTCACAGCGAGGAAAAAGACAGGTTTCCTTCACAGAAGGTGAAGCTTACTGTGCTGACTTGCAGGAAGGAGCTAATGCAATTTAATAACGCTAATGCTGGATGTGTATGAACATAGACTAGGGCTTAAGTGATGAAACGGTGATGTTGCTTTTGACTAACACGAGGGATTTTCTTTCTTTGAAAGAACAAGTTCAGAAACCTGAGAAAATCTGCCTTCCTTTCCTCAGACCATGAAAGAATGGAAAATTAAGAGGGATTTGTTATACAAATACTTAAGACTTGTATAATTAAGAGCTGGCATGTCTTTCTGGAAAAGAACACCCTTAGAAGGGGATTTTTTTTTTCCTTAGCCTCCATTCCCTCTTCAATGCTGGTGCAAGAAGGGCAGACATAGGCATTCTGACATAAGGAACTTCATACCACAATGTCATGTTGTCTAATATTGGAAATGCCACACCGCTGCCAGCTCTGTGCCTGTGTGATATGGAAGCTGTTCTCCTTCAGTACAATTTTGCACGGTTTTTGCTAATAGCAATCCACTTCATAAAGGTTAAATCCAGAAAAACCAACCACTTCATCTCCATTAAGTTTTCTCAATTTCTAATGCATCTTGTATTAACAAACATTGTTGATGTGTGGGTGTTTCAAGATGCTCAAAGGCTGAGAAAGAGTTCTGTGTAACTTCAGGGAAAAGGGTGAAGTGTTTGGTAATTTGAAACAACTCACTCAGGCAGCAAAGAGCAGAGGAAGACTCTTTCCCACTGAGCTGTGTTGCAAAAGGCTACAGCAAGTAACATGAAATGAAAATGTGAAAAAGAACCACAAAGGAGACGTAAACTGGAGGGCGTGGGGGTTATACACAGCGTGGACGGGATCCCACTGAAGCGCAAGGTGAGGTGAACCACACTTGCAACAACAACGAGGACCAGTACAAGAAAGAGCAAGTCCCTTTATGCAACTGAAAGAGAAATGAGGCCACTGAGTTCAATGAGTTTCTCTTACTTCACCACTAGATGTTTGCACTCGTGCACTGTTTTCACTTTTATTTACATAAGAAAGGTCTACAGTAAGTTACTCTTGGCAATATGCTCACACCATAAATCTTGCCTGAGCATGTGGGAGAAAAAGATTTATTTTCAAAGCCTTCAAGTCGTCAAATTCTTATGAAATCCACTCCTTTTCTCTTGAAGGAAATTACATTGGCTCAGACATAACATGTATTATTCAGTTCATCCATCTGCGGAAATAACCATGTTTTAGGCTACATCTTTTTATAGTAGGATCTTCAAGAAGAAAGAAGGTAGCTGACTTAGGGAAGAGCAGAAGAATGGTCAGAAAGATGAGAGTTTGATCTCTGAGAAAAAGAGAGATTTAGAATTTGGATTATGTTTTTAAATAAGTTAATAACAACATAGTTGTCCAGGGAGAACTTCTGTGATTAATTTTTTCCCTCATTGAGAAACAAGTTAAAATTATGCACCAAAATAAAATGCAACAGTCAGCCTCAGGGCCTCTCAAAATATTTTCTTTTCTATTCCATTTTTTCTACTAGTTTGTAACAGGAGTTTTGAAATGAGCAATCATTCTGAACTGAAAACAACAGAACATTTCATTCGGTAAATATCCATTGTAGAATATTTTTATAGATCTGAAAGGTTTTTTCCTCAAGTAATTTTTAAGGCAGGAAGCTGCTGCAGTCCCTCCCACAAGTGGATGTGACTTTCTTACATTTATTCAGCAAAAAGCAGTTACTGAAAGAGAGCTCCCAAACCAGCTCTACTATGGAGTGAAGCTGAACACTGTTGGCATAAACTCCTTCTCTGTAAGTAAAAAAGCACGAGGCCAAACTTTTCATTCTTGCAGGCAGTAGGGCTGCTATACTGTCTCCATCTATGATGGACAAAGTCAAGGCTGAGAGAGAAAGGTGTTAGTACATGTGTTAAGATTTGAACGGAGCACGCCATATTTCAGCTGTTCCTAACAAGGCCTGCTTGCAGGAAATTAATAGGAAACTTAAAATATACACTCATTCTTCTGTTGGGTATTGTCTTCTGTTGTTGTCCATGGATCCTCCTTGGAAGGGACTTCTATGAGCTACGGTGGAGCAAGGATTCTCCTGCAGCTGCAGGACTGAATTGTCCCTCAGCAACAGGAGCTCTAACACAAGCGAACACTGGCACTCTGTTCCACTGATTGTTCATGTATTTCTCATCAAAACAGTCACTGGATAATATACAGAGTTATTTATGGTTCAGGAGTTAGGAAGAGGGTAGGAGACATGAATTTGGATGCCATCTCTGGGCAGAGAATGGTACATCAGCCTCCCATACCATGAATTGCTCCAAGAACAAGGCCGTGTGTGCAATCAGGGTATTACGCTTTTTAAAGCACAGCTTGAGGAAGAAAGGTGATAAATTTTGCCTTCAGGAAATGGTTTTGATCTTTGGACTCCAAACTGATAGAGGTGATTCCCGGCAGTTCTGAGAAAGGTTCAGCAGATTTGGCTGCCTGGGGCTGAATGTGCTGACCCTAAACAGCTCATTGGTTTCAATGCTGACTGGTTTTCTTTCTGGAGACCCAAATTCTCACCAGACCCTCCTCAGTGAGCTACAGACTTTCCAAATTCCTTTGGAAAGCTTACCCAGCTTTCCAAATTCCTTTCCAAAGCCAGACATGTAAAAGCACACCGTGCAGGGCCCTGAACTCTCTGTACCCGGGTAGGTTCTTCGGGTCTAACTCTGACGACTTTGAACTGCAACTCACAGGTGAATCACACCAAAACACCTGAAGATATTTTCAAACACCTTTCTGAATCTTGCACTGCAGGCTTGTTGCCATCCAGAACCTGACGCTGGCACAACAACGTGTCGCTCAGAACCTTTGCAGCTGAGGTGTATTTAAATTTTCGAAAGCTCGTGGGTACTGGAGATGCTGATCGTTCTTCAGGAAGGTCTTGGCAGACCCAGGCAGGAGCCGATTGCAGAGCCAGCAGCCTGGGCAAGTGCCTTCAGAAATATTCTGATGACCTGGTTTGGTTTGTGTTTTGGTTTTTTTTTGGTGTGTGTGGTTTTTTTTTTGTTTGTTTGTTTGGTTTTTGTTTTGTTGTTTGTTTGTTTTCTGTTAGAAGCTAAATAAACTTAAGCATGTGGAGGGAGGGAATTACACAGCGTAAATTTCAGCTATCCCTGTGTCTAATTAGAAGCTGCCAACCAGCCTTTTCAGAAAAAATGTATTTATTGCTTAAAAAGTCCCTCCTCAATGATTTGAACTTGAAGACCTCTTCCACCTGTGCTTACAGAACGGCGGCTGCTGTGGCTGGGGAAGGCTGGGGACAGCTCGGAGCAGAAGTCTGGCCCCAGCCCCGGGCTCCACCGCCCCTTTCTCCGCGCTCAGGTCTCGAACACGCGGCCCTGGCTCCACGTTCACCCCGCGCTGTCCCTGCCCCGCCCCGGGCGCCCCCCGCGCCCTCAGTACGGAGCAGCGGTCCCGGCTCACGGCGCCCCCTGGCGGCAGCGCTGCGGGCCGCAGCCCTCGGTTGGCGGCGGAGGGGCGGAGCCGCCGCTCTTACCCTTTAAACGGGACGTACCAAGCGCTGCGGGGATGGGTTGAGATTTATTGTGTGTGTTCTGTGGAGCCTCGGGGCAACCCGCCGGATTGGAGGGCGGTGGAGAGAGGGAGAAACCCTGAGCTGTGCAGAGCCGCTGCCATTGGGCCCTTTCCATCGCTTTCCCTGGTTTCCCCATGCCCCCAGCTCCTCCTCTGCGGGGAGAATGAATAGTTCAGTCCTACCGACATGGCCGCCACCATGAAGAAAGCGGTGAGTGTGGTAGGAGGGTACGGTGGGATTTTTCACCTTTTTTTAACCTTTTTTTTTTTTTTATTTTCTCTTCTCTCCGCCCTGGGCTCCCCCGCTGCTGCCCGGGCCCCTGCCCCCTGGGGTCCGTCGTTTCTCGGTGCTGGCGCGGCCGTGTCGCGGGGTCTCCTTCCCTAGGCCGCTCCGGGTCAGGCCCTGCCGGAAATATCCTGGTCGCTTGTCCGTGGATTAAGGTTTAGCTTGGATATCAGGAAAAATTTCTTTGCGGGAAGGGTTGCCAGGCACTGGAACAGGCTGGCCAGGGAAGTGGTGGAGTCGCCATCCCCGAAGGGGTTGAATAGATGTGTAAATTTGGTTCTTAGGGACATGGACTTGGCAGTGTTGGCTTAATGGTTGGAGTCGATCTTGAAGGTCTTTTCCAACCAAAGTGATTCTATTTGGGAGCAGAGGTGTCTGGGTCAACAGTTGGTGCTGTCAAGGAGACAACCTTTGGCTTTAGGATGCGATGGGCAGCTGGTGTTTTAACTGGGGCCTCTGTCCAGCTAAATGTGAGCACTGCTGGTGCCCTTCAGGAGGCGATTTAAGGCATCAAGTGTATAAGCAGGATATAGTTGCTGTAAGACTGTTCTTCAGAAGCTCTGTAGGAATAATCTTGAGGTGAGATTCAAGTTAGTGTAAGGAATGAAGTTTTCATTTTGGCCTCCCCTCCTTCCAGGCTGCAGAAGATGTCAATGTTACTTTTGAAGATCAACAGAAAATTAACAAGTTTGCAAGAAATACTAGCAGGATCACAGAGCTGAAAGAAGAAATAGAAGTGAAAAAGGTATTTGCTTCATATTTGCTTCATATGTCACTTATTCTTCATTGCCTTGAATTAGTTTTCAGCTGTAACAAAGAAAATGGAGGCTGTGGATTACTTTAAGTAATGCTTTGATTCTAATATGGGTGTTCTAGTATTTTGAAAGTAGCCGGAGAATGTTAAAGTGGAAAAAGAAGTCATGAGAAGTAAAGGCCACTGGTACATTTCTGCATGCAGTTCTTAGAGCTCCTTAGTTGTCATATATGAAGCATTGTCTGTGTATAGTGGCTGTTTGTAGTATTCTTAAAATTTTATGCCTGAGATTGTTCATATTTATTTTTATTGAACCAGTAAGGCAGTTATTTGTTGCATTCTTTCGATATGTGAACAGAGATTGTCTTTATGAGCACAGAGGTTTTGTTGTGCTAGGCAGAAGAGGATACATCATTCTATTTTTCTTTTTAGTATTAATTCACTTTCCTTTGACATTAGACATACCATTTCCAAAGAAGCTTTACTGAGTTTTTAAAAAAAAGTTAGTAGTGTCACAAAATGTTTTCTATAATTACTTTGTCTGATATGTATATTGTAAAAATGTTGCATTTTTATGCTGATGTTCCACTGATGACTTAAGGTGCTGTGATTCAAACCAGTCCTGCTGTTGCAATGAAGTAATTAACATCCGCTGTCTTGTGTGGGGTTTGTTTCTGTTCTCTAGCTAAGTTTAAGAATTCAAGTGTAAGAGCATATCAGATATTAGTGAAATTCAAATGTGCTATATTTCCCTTGTCCAGACAGTTAATTATCCTATTAATGACAGATAATGAGTATTGACTAGAAGTTTCTACTGTACAGCTCCATTGAATTTAATACTTATGGTAAATTACAGCTCTGGAGCTGTTCTGTTGAAGTCGATATGCTGATGGGTAGGATTTTTCTCAAAATGTGAACTCATTGAGTTTGTTATTCAACTGATAGCATGACAGTCTATCCATTGAAATAACTTACCTAGTACAAAGTAACCAACTTTTTTTATGCCTTGATAAATAGAAACAACTTCAGAATTTGGAAGATGCTTGTGATGACCTCATGATGCTTGATGATGGTGATTCGCTTTTGATACCCTACCAAATTGGAGATGTCTTCATTAGTCATTCCCAAGACGAGACACAAGAGATGCTGGAGGAGGCAAAGGTTTGTCTGGGCAAAAGGAGCTCTTTTAGTGGCTGCTACAGTGTCATGAGTGTTGGAATGGGATGATTTGTTCATCCTTTGAAGCTTTTGCTTTCTAAAGTTCATGTTTGATTTATGATTTGAGGATGGGGATGTGTGTGCATGGTAACTGGGATGTCAGTACACAAAGTCATGCCAGCCTTGGTTTGGCTCTGTAAAAAGTCTTACAGCCTGACTTGGCAAAAGGTTGGCAAACAGATCATTGTGTATGTGTTGCTGGCAAACATGACTCAGTTTGCTTTACATAACTAGTTGATGTTTTTTCTTTTTCAGAAAAGTTTACAAGAAGAAATTGAAGTCTTAGAATCCCGAGTGGAATCAATTCAGAGAGTGTTATCTGACCTGAAAGTTCAGCTCTATGCAAAGTTTGGAAATAACATAAATCTTGAGGCTGAGGACAGTTAAAGGTGTTCTAAATATACCATACCACTTTCCCTTGTTTTATTGTTTTGTCTACATTGTTCCAATTACATTTAAAAAAACAAAACCAAAACCAAAACACTTTTCCCACTTTCCTGTCTTGGGTTCCATCTATTTAATGAGAGCTTTTGTATTTTGGTTATTGCAGTTATTTATTTGTTCAGGAAAGCATTAGCTTCATACTGTTGGTAAAGCATCAAGATTGGAATATTTGCATTGTTTATTAAAATAATAAAGTCAGGCACATATTGTAGTTTCCTTTGTCTTGTTTTCTACTTATGAAAATACTTAAGTATAAAAACAATAGAAGTGGAGAATTTTTGATTTGCGCCGCAATGGCTGTTTGATTAAAGTTTGCCTGTAATATATAGGGCATGATTCAGCTGTAATGCTATTCAGCTGATTTTAGCAGCCTTCCTGGAAATACTAAATCTATCCTTTGCCTTCAGTCTTAGCTCAGGTAGCACAAACACGGGTAGCTCAGTGCACAGCGTGGCAGCAAGTTGACGGGGGAGACGGGAGGGCTCTTTAAAGCTTGTATTGGTATTGAAAAAAAGCTTTTGGACTCTCAGTCATGTTCAGTCATTGATTACTTAGTATTTGGGAATCACAAGAGATGCTGTAAGTCAGAGTGGTGAGTCTTAACTTCTAATTTTTATGAACATTTTCTAAATCCACATTTTTTACCAAATTAACGTCAGAATTGTTTGTAGATGGTGTTGCCATGTCAGCATCAAGCCTTGGAACTACACCCCCATCCCTGTGGGGAGTTGAATGTAATTTTTAAATGTCTTAATTTGCTGGCTCCTTACATCCTTAAAAAACATGTACTGTCTCACTGTAATTGTGCTTTGGGACTTTTGCCTGCTTTGATTAATGTATTGTTGCATGGAAATACCTGCTAATTATGACTGTGTATTTAAAAATTAAATGTTAGCATTCTTAAATAATCTTTTAAAGCTGCTTTCCAAAACAGTGTGGACAGAGAATTCAGTTGGCCAAATATTAATTTACACTAATTGTTCTTGATATAAGTAATCAGGTTATGAGATGGGTATATTTTTATAAAGTGGTTAATATCTACCTATTGTGTCAATTGTGTAGCATCTCTTCTTCAAACAGGGTGAATGTGGAGGGAAAAAACCCAGACCCACTCAGTTTCTCTATTATTGGTGTAGTTTTGACAGGGTGGTGATGTTGAACTTGATTTTCAGTACAGCTGAGCAGGATCTCACCAGGGCATGACTTTTGATGAATTACAGCATTGTAACTTACATAGTTGTTCACGTAAGTTAATAATGTTGTATATAAGGTTTAGCAAAGCCTTAAGAGAAGACTGTCTTCAACCGTGAAAATCTAATTCCTCAACACAAGCACTTGTATTACATACAATGTATGGAGGAGTTTCAAAAACTGTGCTAATGTTTTATCTAGGCCTGGCATTTCCCAAGTTTATTTTCAGTAGAATTCCAGTGGTTTGCGTTCTTCTGCTGTTGGACGTGTGTACAAATACCCTGGCTATACCTGTACAGATTTCTAACCTGGTTTTTCTCACTGTTTGTGGTTTTAATTCAGGCCTTTCCTTACTTCTTGAGTGAATACTTCAGCTACTCTTAGGTAACTGTGGATGTGGTAGCCATGACAACTCTGCTGCTCTGTCTGCCGCTCCACGCTTGTGGCAAATCAAGTGTACTGGGCCTTAGAGGAGATCTGTGTGTTCCTCTACATCGTTTCTGAACCCTCCATACAGTTTTCTGTGTTAGGCAGGTATTTGGCACCAAACTACTTAGAGCAATTCTGGGTTGACCCAGAGTTATTTTAGACACTAAAGGGAGAAGATGGGCAGTTATTTGATAGCAGCTGATATGAGTGTTTTGCACTTAGGTGACTCAGCTCTGCCTTATCCTGCTTTATTCGGTACAGCTCTTAGTCCAAAACTGTCTGAGAGCAAGGTTACAGTCTTAGGAGGTGCTGGTATCTTGAGTGTTTTTCTAAACAGCCAAATCATTCATTTGTTATGTTAAACTATGCAATCTATTTGTCTTTATAAAGCAAATAAAACCGGTAGGAGACTTCTTTTTCTAGGTGAAAACTGAGATAGAGTTTGACCCATAATGAGAAGCACCAGTAGATGGCATCGAAGAGCTGGGAAGCCCGTTTTACGGTAATGCCAGGCCTGGGCTGGGAGAGCAAGTGCTGATTTTGGTAAGGGAAACTTTGTGGTGAGCACATTCTCGTTAGTTGGTTGGTAACACTTCAAAATTCAGTCCGAAGTGACTGCTGTGCCAGCTCTGCTGTTCTGAGCGTATTCACAGCTGTGCAGACTGCAGGGGTTTAAAATGATTGTGGTTTCCAGATAACAGACTGCTGAGCGGTTATGATGCTGTTTGGTGACATCAGCACATGAATTTCACATTGGGTTGACTTTTATTTATTGGCACTGGCTAGAGCTTCTTGACACATAATTTTATTGCCATTATAGTTGATATGACAAACATCTAATAAAATAAAATTGCATTTCATTTTGTATCAAAGCAACGATTCATTTAATATCATGAAGTTTCAGCTGATGCCTGTTGCTATGACAACATGCAGTAACTTTGTGGTTAGCATAGGAATTATCTCAAGAATTTCCTGAGTTTCATGTCAAATATGAATAGCTTGCAAAGCTTTCTTTATACTAACAGGATGTGTGGGAGACAGATCACAGGCTCTTTCCCTCTGCTCTTTAAGTGCTGGTTTCAATTCCCTCTTATTTCAAAGGTGAAATTCTTCTTGATGTCGAAGTTGATACAAAAGTTAGGAAATTTTTCAGAGTAATTTGTCTGTAACCTGCTATTTTCATTTGTTCTCTGCACTGCAATGGAGAATAGAAAGTTTGCTTTTTATTCCGCAGTAGATCTGGTGCGTTGATGAATGAGCTCGGGCTTGGCTGTATTTCACACAGTTCCTAGCACACTGAAGAACAGGCATTTGGGCTCTTACCTTTCTCTGCTTACATGATTACCTGTAGTTTCATGTTGAAATGGTTGTATTTCAAGTAGTGGAGGTGTAGAGATGCTAAGATAATGAACTCCATTCACAAATTGGAGAAACAATTTAATTGTACAATTAAAATAATGTAAAATGAAAGTGATTAATTCAGAGCCAAAAGAAATCAGTTTCCCTTAGCCATGATGAATTCTGAAAGGAGCAAATAAGAGATTCTCTATAAATGTAACTTTTCTGGAAAATCTCAGCTATTCCCAATGACTGCCTCATCATTAATGTGCACATCTAAGTTCATTCTATACTATTTTTCCAATAAGGCCACAGATTCAGTTGTTATGCATCAGTGTGCTGCTCACACCTATCTGAAGTGTGTGAACCAAATTGTGTCACATTCTATTCTGTTAATCATCGCAATGAAAGGAGAATGTTCTAGTTCAGCTTCAAAAATGCTACTGTCTCGGTCTTTTGGTTGTGAAATAGAACTGAATTAATGAGCTATAGTAGTCTGCATAATTATACAGGAACAATTTATTTAAGGCACAAAGCAAAGATGGAAATTTGCAAAAACTCAAAAAAAAGATTTCCATTTCACAGCTGTTATGGTTCATTTGGAAGCAACGGAGTAAGAAAGATCTAAGAACCAACTCGCAGCTTGCTGTGAAAAAGTGGCACCAGCAATGTTTGAAATGGCTCCACTGTACTTTAGAGACAACAGAAATGCAGCGGGGTTTTTGCTCACGGTGCATTAATGAGTTCCGTTCTCGCTATTTCTGAAGGGGTTCTGAGCACACGTGGAAAAACGAGCAGTGCTTTGGAAAAACACCTAAACTTCATTTTGATGTATACTTGTGCACATTTCCTGATTTCATTGCTGTTGCATTTGTATGAAATCGCTGTGCGTGGAATTGGGGGTGGAAACACAATGAGAAAAAAAGTTTCAGTTTTGTGTCCTGTGTTGTCTTTTGGGATTTTATATTGGTGTTGGTACCTTCAGTAAAAGCCATCGAATTTCATAGCAGTGGGATTTTCTCCCACACAAAGCCAGCCGTGGCTTGTTCTTTTACCTAGATGTGGGATGTGACAGAGTTTATAGGGAATATTATAATTGTAGCTGGGAACAAGAAGAGATGATACCTTCCCAGCCTGAAACAGCTTTGCTGATGACCTTGGCCCTCACACATATAGCTGTGCAGGAACAGAAAATCCTCAACAATTTGCCCGTATTGGTTAATATTTCAGTTTTATTGAAAAATAAGAGTTGACCCTTGTCTGCTGAAGCATTTCTGAGTGCCCCAGACACATTAGGCCAGAGGAAGGAAGTGAATTAAACTTTACCACTATCTGTAGTGTGATGAATGTAAGACCAGACATGCAAAGATTTCTGCTGTAGTAGAAGCAGATGTCCTCAACTCCAAGTCTGCAAAAGTTGGATGTGATTTGCGTTAAGCAGATAGTTCACTTTTTTTTTCCTAGGCGTGCTATTAAAATTGACTCAAAATTATTACCAAAGCCAAATCTTGATTTAGAACAAAAAGTGGTAATTGGTCTTCTCTCTTAAGACAACAGGCAAAAGCAGAAATTAGAAAAAAAAAGTGACTTGCATGTGTACACGTTTCTAATGTCTCTGCAACGTAATTTTCAAGACTCTTGTTGTTTTTCACAAATGGAAAATCTGAAAAAACCACGTCATTACTCATTTTCCTTGTGGCTTAAAAAGGGGAACAGTCAATAGGCAAGGCGGCATTACTGAGGGAAGAAAGGACACAGCCATTTAATAAAGAATAATGAGATTAAAAATACAGCAGAGCCTACAACTGTTCCTTCCTTGGTTATTGATACTGAGCTTTATTAGAGCATTTAACAGCTTGGAAGGGATTATAGTTGTTGTAGTACTGGCTACCATGGAAATGCCACTTCAAATGATAAACCCCTTGGAGTGGCACTGGTATTTCAGAGGATATCACAAGTAATTATTCAGGTGAAGAAGTGAAATTTTAGTAGCTTAGTGGAGCTGATTTCTTTATTCTCCCCTGCCTCCTTTCCTCCTGCCTTTTATAAAGAGCTAATCTTATTTCGTCTCCCCTCTCTGTGAAGCAGGTATTTGCAATGCTTATCTCAGCTTTCCAAGGCAGTGCACGGTGCAGTGATTGCAGCTAAAAACACACCTATCCCTAGTGCCTGCAAAATGTTAAAACACTGAAGAACGATTGTTCTTAGTCCCTAAGGAGAGGAAAATGCTTTAAGTGCTCTAAGAGTATGAGTGGAACGGAGCCAGCCAGCTGTGATGTCCTGTCCATTGTAGCTGAAGACATAAAGTACTTGTAGTTGTCTTGGTTTCAAATAATGTTTGTGGGGACTGAGAAAAGCTGGATTTTGAGCATGAAAGTGTATTTGGAAGATCTGGAGAACTGAACGCCTGTTTTTTTAGCCAGAGCCTGCTCGGTACAGCAGTCATTAAAAGGAGCGGTGAGGTAAAGACATGCTGACATTTATACGGTAATCCTTTTGGTTTACTTTTCAGAGGAGGTTCAAATTGTGTTATTGTATCTGAACTGGGTCATGAAAGTTGAAGACAGACGAGTCTTCTGGCGCATAGAGCGTATCCTATTGAGTACAATGCAATTTATAAACTGAGAGAACCTTAAGCTCCATAATTCTGCTGGAATTCTATAGACATTGCGTGCATTATCCTCAGGTAATCAGAAGAAGCCTGTCTTTTGCATAAGGATCCAATCAGTGCTGGAAGCTTCACTTTGTGTATCAGGCACATCACAGCAACCGTCCAGGCATTTTATGAATGTCCTCCAAATCAGGAATTAGCCATGAAAAAGTAAGTTTCAGGCCAGAATTGCAGTTAAGAAAAAATAATCTAACTGTATTGGAGGTATCTATTTTACAGTAATTTCACTGGGTAACTTAGAATTGAAATCTGTGGATTTAAGTGGAAGGGGTAAATCATACCAGAGGGACTTCCTTCCTTTCTGTTGTTAAACGCAGTCTGCTTGCAGATCGTGTAAGAGGGGACTGAGAATTCACCATTGTATGGAGTTTGGAAAATTAAATAACGGAGATGAAAATCTTCACGGAAGAACCAATAATTCCTCCATTGCCAGTGCAATGAAACCGAGACTTGAAACATAAACGAGACCTTGAGCTCCTTGAAGTCTCTTAGGTCCTCAGCAGAGGGTGAATTCTGGCCATTTAGCCAGGAACGGGGTGGATTTATTCTGAAACTCCAGCGAGAGTTGTTTTGACCACAAGGAATTGGTCTCAATGGGTGACGTGGGCTAGAAGGACTTTTAACCTAAGCTGGGGTGGCCTTTCTGACACTGTTGTGAGCACAAGGCATTTCAGGACAGACTCACTACAATAGCTATTAATTTTGATTGGATGCTATGAGAATATAGATATATATATATTAAAAAGCTAAATTTCTCACTTTTTTAACACTTAGCCAAAATCTGTATGCTCTTGAAAATTTTAAATGCATTTTAATGTTTTTTAATGTAGTTTGTGTTCGGTTCTTTTTCTCCTCCTCAGATTAGCTAAATGTTTTTACTTCTCCATCTCAACTATTGCAACGGCGAATTAGTCAACGTTTTCAGAGCTTTGTAAAGCATCATGTAGGTGTCAAGATTTCAAATAATCTCTCAGATAGCATTAATCACTATATTGAATAGGCTTTCAATTAGAATGCCAATTAAAACTGATTTGTTTTAAAGAAACAGACATCTTTTTAATTACAGTGTGCGCATTCAGACTTGTATTTACTTGCAACAAGATTGCTGAAATGCTGCCTTTATTCCTAGATGCACAAGGACGAAGCTTTTACTCAATTCTCTGCAATTAGGATGGAGTAGGAACATTATCTCAGCAGGTGCAGAATAGCTCAGAAGCCCATATTCAGCTTTACTTCCCATCAGGCTCTCAGATCTCACTTGCAAGTTCTGTCTGTATTTTCTTTTACCTTAGAACATGCTACGCTGTTATTAAAAGGTGGTCTGATCTATGTTTTAGGTTTTTTTGGTCCATTTGTAAAGCAGCTTAATGTGTCACCTATCAGCACTGTAAATCTCATGCTTGTAGATATTCTGATGTCAAGGTGAGCCGCAGTCTTTGAAGTTTTAATACAATAATCCCCTTAGCAGCCAAAGGAAAGGTTTTCAAGATAACCATTTTCCTGATCACTGGTGTGATCTGAAGTATCCTGTAAAAATAGTTAACCATCTTCTCAAAAACACAGGAGAGTGAGTTTGTCTTAGTGACTTAGCACTTGTCAGCTGAGCCAGGATAACTGTGCGTGGCATTTTGCAACAGCAGAATAAGTCATTAGCTTAAACCTCCACAAAGCTTTCACCATCAGTCATTCACCTTAAAAACCACTTAACTTCGGGTTAGTCTTCGTGCTCCTCAGTGTTCGTATTCTCATATTCCTTTAGAAAATAGTGGCTAAACATTGAATTCGTAGGTTTTTAGAACAACGCACAGTATGGCATTATGTATAGTAACTGTAAGGACAGTCCATTCCCACGTGGGTATTGAAGTACCTCTTTTCTGCAAGATCTGATGTAAGAAAGTTCAAGATTGAAGTAATTTTGAAGCAGAATGTGACAAATGCCAGAACTGTGTGCCGTATGCAAAATGGAACAGAATGAGCTTTTCAACTACTTCTATAATTGAAGTAAATAAGGTTAAAATAAACCCAGAGTGGAAAATAAATTGAGCTGAAAATATGATTACACCTAATTTTTATGGCCTTCGTGTTATTCTGCATTTACAGCATGATTCCCCCTTGGCACGATTGCAAACATTTTGTTTTTATCTGGTCATCGATTCCTCTTTCCTAAGGAACAACTTTATCCTTAAGGATCGTGAAGAATATGAACGTCCAGCCCCTCTCCGTGATACATGTCGCACTTTCAGGGAAAAGCTGCCTTTGAGTGTTTTCTCCTCACTGCTGTTATATTCTTGGCACACACTCTAAATTTGAGCAAAAAAGATAGACCTAGTCTTGTGAGTCATTTTCTTGATTGATCTAATTTACCTTGAAGGTTAATGTATTCTAAACTAATTCAGAGATTAATAACCACTTAAAGATATATGAAAGACATTTAACTGTATACCAGATGGGTGTTATAACCTAGTTTATTATCTCTTCAATGACTTTGGGAGTTCATTTGATGCGATTTAAGAGTTATTTGATTGTTTGATACACAGAATGACAGGCAGGAAGCAAAAGGTGTTTTCAGAGCTCACTAGTTAATTCTGTTTGCGTACACTGCATAATTCAAGTAAAACAGTTATGTTCAAGGTGATAATTAATGGGTTTTTTTTTCTTCTTATGGGATTCATTAAAACTCTTTCAGTGATCAAATAATTATTTGGACCAAGGCAGTGCTGGACTTGTCCATTCTCCAGCCTGCTTTTGACTTCTAGGACGGCTGAATTGGTGATGCTGCTTTTCCTCTTTTTTTGCAACGCTACACCAGAATGCACCAGAATGTGTTCTTGAGAAGAATATAGTCCAGTACATGCTATTTGACTCATGATATAGCTTCGAATGCAGAAGAGATGTGAGGTATTTGTCAGAAAAGCACAGAACAGCGTTTTTGTTCTACTTCTTATCAGTGAATTTGACCAAAGCATTTAACACCGTCAAGACCTGGAGTTTCGCAGTGACCTGCAAGTTAGGTTCTCCAAGAAAAAAAACCTGAAGCACTTGTAAAGTTCCTGATCCGCGTATGGGCCAGCACTGCTTTGTGAACACAGTTGAACAGACTATGAAGTTTTGCAAGCACTGAATGACGTTGATTTGCTGATAACTGCCCCGCAGAAGCAAGCACGTACACAAGAAGTCATTAAGCTGGTTATAAGCTTGGTTTGAGAGGTATGGACTTGCAATAATCTTGGGGGAAAAGGACATTATGCTTGTCGTTTTGTATCGCAGCCTGTCATTAGTCATTATAATTCACAACATATGTTAGCCATGAACATTTTTTGCTATTTTGGAAATACATTATTGGAGGGTGTTCTCTTGGACAAAGAACTGTCAGATATCATTAGCACAGCCTGTCCATCTTTGGTGAGGTTTTTTAAGAAATAAACCTTAGAAGCAATACGATATCAGTCTCTAGATTAAATTAAAGGTCTGCAAGGTGGATACTTTTTCTCATTTTCTACACAAGAAGGCACACATTTGCTACCGATATTGCATACAGGTCAGGAGAGATTTCATCTGCTTACCGCACTGCATTGTAGGTAGAAAGAAGTTTTATTTTAAATCGTTTTGGAGCATAACAGTCTTCCAGGGAGATGAAACCATGGTTGTTAATGCACACTTCACTGGGCTGGTGTTGTATCTCAAATGGAAGACAACAGTTTCAGAAGATTGCCAAGTCAGATGTTATTTGGTGAACTGAAAGATGGAGTTTGTCAGCAGGGCAGTCAGATGAAAATATCCAAGGAAATACTGAAGCACAACCCCAGGCAACACAACACAGCTGGGAATTATTGATAACGGAGAGGACGTGCTGGTGTTGGCAGTTCATGTTGGGATGGTTTGATCTGAGCAGTAAAATGTAGCTGATATCAAAGCAAATGGCACTGAAAACTGACAGCTTCACAAGGCAGAGGTTTTTTTATTTACACCTGATCATGGAAAGGAAGGAATGCCATCCGTAGGCTGGACTCTCCACGATCTGATGTCCCACGAGGCAATACAACAGTGCACAGCCTGTGGTTCAAAAGTACTTCTTGCTCTAATGCCGTTGATTACCGCAGCATCCCATGATGCAACAAAATACAAAATGATGCTTATCATAGAAGAGCGGTCCCTTCAGATGCCACCATGCACCTCTGAAGCCCAAAGGAAACTCACATCTTAACAACTTCTAATTTTTTTAGTTTTACTGTAATCCAGCATTGCTCTGCGCTTTGAGCTTCTCTCTCTTTTTGCACTGTTATCTTGAATACTAATAGCCGTAATGATCAGAATAGCAAAAGATCAGTAGTTTCTGATTGCAGTTCGTAAACAAACATAGTTTTTGTTGTCAAAAGCATCTTGGTTTATAATTTTTATTATTCCCCGTACTATCAATTTGGTTTTGATAGCAGTTAAACTAGAAGCAGTCGAATCAATTTTCTGAGCATAGACCATAGAATTTAACTGGATACAAAAGCAAACTTATTCCTGCTGTCAGAAACAGGATTAGATCGTGTCTTTCATCCTGTCATTGGTCAACCTCTAGACTGATTGAATAGTTTTGGATTCTTTATAAAAAGCATTTGAAGTTTTTATGAAAAAAATCACTTTGCAGTGAGAAAAGGGCAACTTTTTCTGAAAAAGAGAGATCTATTTTTGCCCAGTTCTAACAATGTGGTAGTCGCTGGCAGAATAATTATGAAATCAGAGTACAACTTGTTAGGCATTACGGACCTAACAAAAAGACTTTCACGGTATTAAGAAATGTCAGTAACTAATGTGTTACGGTAACACATGTAGTAAGACTTTCTCTAATTAGTCTGTGGACTTTGGTTCAAAATTGCAGTTCTGACATTTCAGCCTTAACGCTGAACATTCTTGACTATCTGAGCTTCTAGTTTAAGTTCATTATTTCAAAGACTTTGTAACATTTATTTTCTTGGTGACTGTAGTTATTTGGCAAGTTCATTGATAGTCTTGAAGTGTTAGGTTCAGAGCGCTTGTAGATAGGATTGATTTTCTGTTGGAGGCCAAGTATTTGAATTACCATGTTGGAAACCTGTCTCTCCCTTCAAATACAGAATACTTTTAATGTGAGTTTGTGTGTGTGCAGAGCTTTCAAAAAAGAAAAACAAGCCATCTACACAAAACTCCATGACCATGACTTGAGTTGGCTGTACATTCCTTCGTCAATTTAGAGTTGTAGATAAACAATTTAGATATTTAGTTATAGTAAGCACATAGCATTTAGCAGCATGAAGGTGATATTTACAGGGATCTCATATTTTACCATTTGTGCTGATTGGTTGAAAAACATGTCTAACATTTTCTGTAGACTAGAAAATGACTGCTTTTCATCTTCCCTATTTGATTTGCTTTGGTATCTATGTCCATTGCATTTCTGTCTGTCTAACTTACCAGAGTGATTCTGTAATTCCTGTGATTAAATGTGCAATTAAGGCTTAAGAACTATTAGCGCGAGGGATTTTGAAACGAGGATGGGACCGTAACATTGCCATCAAATTTAAATGTCAGCACCACTGGAACAGGAAGCGGGGCTTTGATCTCTCGGTGAAGAACTGGGCAGCCCTGCCATGCAAATCGCTAACGGGTACAAAACACCACGAGCCATCAGGACTCAATGTACCCAGCAGCAGCACTTAGCAGACCTATAATGGATTTACCCGTGGCAATTTTTTGAATTATATGTATGCTGACGGCATACAAATGACACAGAGCAAATTATATTATTTTGACTTGTTTATCAACTTGTCATCATAGCCCTTTCTTTCTTTCTTTCTTTTTTTCAGTGCAGTATTGTAAATCAGACTCATGCAGAGAAAGTCACAAAGATGCACTGGCCTGTCTAGATTTCCAGCAATGTTATTGTGAGAAATACATTAATTTGTCTGTATGGAAAGGATTTAAAGGTTGTTGCATTCATTTGTTACCAGAGACTGAGCACTTAATCACAAAGACTTGGTTCAGCAAGAAAATGATCTCTTCTTCTCAAGTCCATTAACAGTACTTTTACAGAGCCTTGAGAAATATAAATATTGGAGGATATTAATGAGAACGACATCTATACCTGATGTATTGGTGCCCAAAAATGTGATTAAGTGCCCTGTTAATTAACTTCTTTTACTATGATACTTCTAAAAGCATAGTCATTTTTAAAGTGTGTTGAACTGCCTAGAGAAGGGCCGGTGGTTTGATCTGGGTGAACTGCTGTCCCGGCACTGATTTAATTATGAATAACAGCAACATACTGCGCACCCCAGATACGTCACACCATATAGAACAAAACACCGAAGCTGGTGTTTTATCACTACAGCAATACCTCCACGAGCACTCCTCCTTACCGTGTTACTGCCAATGACAGAGAAACCTGTGCCTTCCTTCTAAAGATGGGAGTTTGAGGCACAGAAAAATTAAAGGTCGTACACATGATGATGAAGTTATGCAACTAATTATTATGCATAAATAATTCCAGTTTTTCTGCCTAACCTCTGTGTTTGTTAAGAGTTCTGGTAATGGGATAATCTCAGTAAAAAGATGCAGGTAGTTTTTCCTGTGTTACAATGAAAAAACGAGGGCAAGATCGGTACCTTTAGAAACAGCCCTTTCTTTCAAGAAAGTAGAGAGAATAACGTTCTGAAATGTATCTTTTAGAACAGCAGTTCAATCCTTTACTTGTCTGGTGGCTGAGTATACTATTTAACAGCGATATGTTAAATTTTGTTAGCTTTTAAATAATAATTATTATTATTTTTATTGAGGAGCTTCTTTCATTGACAGAATGACTCCAATAACAGTTGTGAAAAGTTATCACCGCAGCATTGGAACATACTTCACAACGAAGGAGACATTAAATTCACTCCACTACATTTGCATTCTGTGGTTATCAAAGAGTTAATGAGCTGTGCAGTTTTAATGAATAGAACAAAACTGAAGAGAAAGGAAAAGAATATTAGAGTTAAATCCGTGAATGAAGGCTTTAATTACACTCCCATCTTCAGGTCATTAGCTGCGTAACTACCTGTGGACGATCTGATAATTATTCTCTCATGGCACTAATGAATTTGTTTGGATTTGTAAAAATGTTAATATCTTTTCTATGAGAAATTAAACCCAGTGACATGAGGTGTGTAAAAAACTGCAGTCAAAATACCTGAACATGCTCTGCATATCTTCCTTCACCCCTCATGTTTCTACATACTGCTGTTAATTGAAACTTTTCCAACTATGTTGACAAAGTCTTTTGAGCTCGAAAGAGGTGGTAGCAAAACATCAGGATGCTCAGAAAATTCAAAAGAGCTGGCAAAAATAAACCATCAACTTCCACTTGTTGCATTTAGACGTACACAGAGCAGTTTAATTCTGCTGCTCATGGTTGTTCTATTCTATGGACACTGAACAAAAATTCTTAACACTTTTTAAAATAGCTTTGAAAACCGTTATACTATGGAAGGCCTACTTTGAACTGAAAACTGGTGTTTCATCTCTCATTTAACAAGCATCAGAGTTGGATATATCACTTCTCTCTAGCCTTTGATCTCACGTTGGCTCTGTTAATTTATGGATTAGCAAGGACGGGGAAAAGGCGTGTGATGAATCAAAGCAGGATCACTACGGTGTTTGCAGATGGCCTAGTGGTGTCGAGTATCTCATAGGAAGGCATAAAGCATAACAAGAGATTAAATTGTTAGATACGTTGATCATTTGAAAAGACAAGACAGAACCTCGTGACATTTTTGCTGACTCATGATTTGTGTCCCGTTAATAACAAAAGCAGATTGTTGCTCAGAGAAGTTGTGCCTGCACAGGACAAGAGCGGACAACAACTAAGTGTTATTTCTAACCCAGAAATTGGCCTGGCCGAACAGTCTGAATTTAGAAGGCTTATCGATACAATTTCTGAAGTTATTTAGAGTCTATTTTACAAAACACTTGATTCTGTCCCAGGCAATCATAACAGGTTTAAAGCAAACGCCTTCCCATCTGTCTCGTTTTATTTAAGGTTTTCATTTTTTTCCCCTTTTCCTTTATAAAAAAACCCAACATTTCTGTTTAAACTGTTATTCTGCCTTTTTACTTAAGCATTTTGTAATGGAGCTACAAGTTAATCACACTGAGTACATCAATTTTGACTGCAGTTAATAAGGTACATGTGTAACACCAGTGACTCAAACAATGCCCTTGGGAGTCCTACTGTGCCCGCTGCGATTTACGCACACAAGGAAATTACTCTTCCAAAAGGGAAGAGGCAGTATTAGTATGAAGTTAAGCATATTAGGCTTTATTCAAAAGAATTGTAAACTTTAGTGACTGGCTTTTGCCCAATTGCAGAGATGATTTACCCCGAGCTGCAGGGCTGAGCTCCCAGCTTTGAGCAGAGTTCAGTTTGCCCATTGTGCCATTGGGCAGAGGAGGGAGGTGAGGAAGCAGCAATTCTTTGGTGGAAAACCAATAAAACATTTGTTATGTGGATACTGGAAGCTCATATAAAAAATTAATATACACTTTCTTCCATAACAAACATAAGTTCGTAAGTAATCTTGACATAAAAAGCCCACTGTGACCAAATAGCACTTTTGTTCCTTAGAGACTTTGTTCTGTGTGATATTTTGATGGTTATGAGAAGCTGGCAGCCCAGACAGCTGTCTTTGCTGACCAGTATGCTTAAACTCTGGAGATATTTTGCTGTATATCATTTAGCTTTTCTTCCTGAAAAAGAAAAAAAACACCTGAGAGGGTCTGATTGCTATAAAATTCATAATGGTTCAATTATGTATTGACTTTCTGACTGTCCCCAGAAACCCAGCACGTCCCGTGCCACTGTCCCTGCACCCCCTACCCAAAAACTGTCATGGTTTTGTTTTCCACCACAATTCCTCACTTGTCTGAAGCAGCCAAAGCTTTTCTGAATTACTTAAGCTCGTTAGTACAACAAGATCTGTGTGATGTATTGGTTGTATTAAACAAATCAGAAGTATTTGCTTACAAAAAATTGGAGTCGAAGTGTCATAGAATAGCAATTTATCACAGGGTCTTGGTTCAGGGATTCAGGACACGAAGCATAAAAAAGTACTAAAGGTTCATTGTATAATAAAACAGCCTTGAGGGGGATGTAAAATTAAAGTAAAAAATTGGACTGCGGAGTAGGATCATCAGTTTGTGTAAGCTGATTAAATTTTTTTACAATCAAAAGGCAATATCTAGATTCATCAAGAAGCAAACAAAATTTATGTGAACAAGCAGCTTCTTCAGCATCTCTAAAATGCATTTCTGGTTTGGTGATAAGAAACTTGAATGGCAACAATATTTGGGAAAGTATGACCTAAGGGGAAAAAAAAAAAGTCAGGTAACCACAAATGTGGTCACACTTAAATGCACAATTTAAGATCATCATTTTGGACCACTTCTTTAAAAAAAATGAATAAAAAGCAAAAATCACATAAGTTTTCTGAAGTTGTGAGCTGGGATTAATCCAGACAACAAATCTCCAGTGGATTCAGTTGCAGTATTTAATAGAGCAGATCAGTATTGCTTTAAAAATCTCTGCTAAAAGTCAAATGAAGCGTTCATGTTTTGATCAGCACTAATTGCTAGATTTTACGAAAATACTTGTATCAAGAGACAACACTGCTGTAATTAGAGGTTAGTTTTTCCTGAATCTTTTCTTGTACCTTCCTTGTTTCCCTACCCCGTTAAAATATTTTCCTTTTTCAGAGGGCTACAATGATTTGTTTTGTGATAACGTGAATCTGTTTGCAGTTCCAATGTTTGAATTATTTTTAGTGTGCAATTCTTCTATGTGCAAATACAAATATTCTCATCTGTGGCTGTTTTGCAAACACAGTAGTATTCCCTCGTGGTTTCTTTCACGGCAACCTTGATCTCAGCAGGTTTGGTAAAAGTTCACTTTCATGAGTTACGATAAATAGTTTAAAAGAGGGAAGGAGACAGATGACTTAAAACACTAAATATAAATCAATATGATTATGAGCAGGCTTAGGTAAGGTATTAGACGTGTTCAACTTAGTATTCTAGTGGAATATAGAACAGTCCAAACAAGGACTAGGAACACACACAATGTGACAGGACTTTGTTAAGGACATTGGGAATAAAGTTGACGGCTTCAAAAAATCATTGTGGGATCCTTAATGTCCCCTGAGAGAGGAAGAACATCTGTTTACTTCTCAGCCCTAATGAGGTAAATTATAATACTATCAGCTTCAGCAGCATATTGGGAGTTTTGTAGATCCCATGTCAAAAGTCCATTTGGAGAATAATAAACGAAAGGAATCCAAGGGGAACTCATGATCTAGAAAGCAGCTCTGTTTTGTAGATTAGTATTATTATTTCAGAAAATGCTAAGTTTGTAGGAAGTGTTTTGACTCAGCCCTGCCTGCACAAACACTGTTGAAGCCTAATTGCGTTTGTATTGTTAGTACTATTAATACTTCACTCTTATTCTTTCATGCAAAGATCTCAAAACGCTTTAAGCAATCCACAATTATTTGTTGTGTCAACTTCTACTTTTCTGTTTTATTTCTTTGATTTCTGTTTACAGCCGAGGAACAAAAGGGGTTCATTTGCTTTGCTCAGGGTCACTCAAAACAACGGAGGAGAGCTCAGATGTTACAGCTGCCAAAATCATGTGTGAACCAATAGACCATATTCCTTCCACTGGACAATTCTGGAGAGGTTGCTTGGCGAGTGTAATACATTTGGGTAGCATTTATTTTAGCTATTCTGAAGAGGCTACTTTAAAATACACTAAGGGTGAATTTTTTTTCAGTGATTCCAAACCTGCTTGATCCATTTTTCTCTGCACATTATATGTGTAATTGCACTTACGTGCAAATAACATTTGAGTGAGTGCACAGATCAAATAAGCTGACAGCACCCATATACAAATCCTGTTGGCTTCTAATACAGCTACAAGGCTAAATATTTGAATACACAAGTATGGCTAATTTTTAAATATACGCTGAAGTTAAACTGAAATCAAATGGCATCAATCACATTCTTAAGAGTTAATTTTCTTGTGTCATTTTGTAAAGGGAAATGGGATTTTTTAAAATGATCCTATCAGAATTTCAAATATCGCAACCAAAGAAAATAAATAGGCAGGGAACCAGGCCCTGTAACTGAACTTCAACCTTCGTAGCTCTGTTTGGTATCTTGAGTAAATGTCAGGGACTGAACTGTCTGACAGAAATTGTGGCAGGAACGAAAGCAGCAGCCAAGACATTCAGTATACAGCATTTATTGTAATAGAACTGGCAATAAGCAGGTGTCACACCAGCCGCTGGGGGCAAAGTGATTCAGTCATATCCTCATATTCCATCGGTGGGAAAGTCTCTGATAACCAGGCTAACAGCTGATTGATTGCAGGTCTAGTCTTTATGTTAAGTGTATTATCTTGAAGCCAAAATAAGTAAGAATTAATTTGCCTGCTTTAAATGGTTGCCTGATTAGAAGAAGCTGTAATTGGAAGAGCTGGGAGAGGAGGTTAAATTAGAGTGACCACTACACTTTCCTAAGCTCTTTCTGGTTTGCTGTGGCTCTGAGGAGGAAATGATGCTCCAGAGAGTCTCATTTCAATTAAGATACTTTTGTATTACTAATGCTTAATCTAACATTTTTATTATATAATAAGAGCAGAAAATGCTCACTTTAAAAGCAGTGTTAAGAAACCCTAAAAATTCAAATTTTTTCTTTTTATTGATCACCTGACTTATTTGTTTTTTTGTTAGCCAGACTGCACTCAAGTAAAGAATCCATTCTTATCTTAAATTAACTAATTAAATGCAGCAGTCATTTAACTGATGCTCCATCCAATACAGCTACATTTCTATGAACTAAATTTACTTAACAGCCTCAAACATCAAAGAAGGGGAATTTTAGAGCAGGATATATTTATAGTTAGTCCCAAGTTAAGTGGTGTCAGCTGAGTTTATACATCACCACACCCCTCTCATTTTTGTCCCTATAAGTTGTGGTGAGATCAGTGTGGTCTCTCTTTTAGGAGATAGATGGGAATTTGTAGCATTGATAGTTATTTTGCTCTGAAGAGGAGAATAAAGTAACCAAAGTTTTATTATTTTTAGGAAATGAAACAAGTGTAGGAAAGGTCTTTTGAGTTACAGAAGTTTTATTTTCTGAAGATGTGCGTTTCAAGCTTTTGATGTAAGTCACTTCTATATAGTGGGTTAGTCTACAGTTGGGTTCTTCTATGTAGAAGTTTAACTGTGCCTTTCTGGGCTTTTTCTGAAGTCTTATATAAATAGGAATGCTATATTGTATTTTTTCTGTGTCTCTAAGCAAAATCAAGAGGTTAGAAAGCTGCAACATAGATATTGCATAGGAAAAAAAAAATACAGTTCCCTCCCTTCTTATAAAGAATTCTGACTTCTGTAAGTAAGGAAATGTATTGATTTTTGTTGTACTTTCGTAGCAGAAACCTTTGCAAAAATTTGTCTTCGTGTGTTCTGTTACTGGACAATTACTCATAAGCTTATTTCTGTAAAATCTTTTACTCTCAGAATTGCTGAAAATCCTTTTTCTAGTAGATGTTGAGGGTACTTGGGAGTTTTTGGAGCAAGTTAGAAAACAAGAAAGAAGTAAAATACAGGACTTGAATGTAGGGGAAGACGGCTCCATATTTTTTGGTCTGGTGTATATGAAATACTTTATTATGGAATAAGACACAGGGGAGTTTTTATTGATTTGAAAGACAAGTCTACTCATATTCTAAACTTTCAACCTCTTTTGAAAATATATAAAATTCCTCGGTGAACTGCTTGGCACTGACTTACATTTGAGCCGTGTATGTGGAGGCTAGTAGATAGTTAGTTTATGCCGTTTCAGTCTTCTTCACTCTCCTGGGTTATTTGCACATTTTGCAACAAACCTTTGGATATATCCTGATACTGACATACACGTCTCCACTGACCTCTCACAGCCTTGGCTAGAAGTGTTAAGTTCTTTTAATAGGAGCAATTGGACTTTGAGGGATAAGGAGGCGATGCCTCCCACACATCTCAGCAAGGTGTGACTTTGCTGTAAGCAAAAGATTTAATGTGTTTCTAGCTAGTTTTGTAAGTCTGAAGTGACTTGAGACTAATGTTACTTGGCAGTCTTGGCGATGTCTACTATTGAACATGTGGATTGTGTTTGATTCAAGAACGGAAAGCTTGAATTTTAGTAATTTAAAAAGAAATTTGGATGACATCTTAAAATTTTTCATGAAAATCAACTACCTCTTTGGACTTCCCCCAATCACAGCTGGGGTTCTTTGTAATTACACTCTCTACAGGATAAAAATCTGTTCACTGTGGAACCTTAATCCAAAACCTGCCAGTCTAAATAGGTGTGACAAAGAGGTTGAAAAAAGGTGGGGAGGAGTCGTGCCCAATGTCACAGAGCAGGTCAAAGTAGAACCTGTGAGAGGTTCTATGTCTCCTTAGGTAAGTTATTTACTAACTGCACTGAGATTTGGAATTGCTTTGTGCTCCACAAGGGAGGCCTAATTACTCACTCAGGCCTCCATCACTAGTGAATTATGAAGCCATCTGTATCTCATGAATACAAATTCCATTCTCTCTGGTGTAGTTATATATAGTTATATCATTAGGGGGATGGCATATTCCATACATAGAGAAGGATTGAGGGACATTCTTCTCTTTAAAAAACAGGAACAGTTCTCTAGCAACACAAATGATCACGTGCTCATAAAGATAGATTATTTCACTTTACTCCTGCTGACATGCAATATGTCAATTAAAATATTAACATATTTTTAAATTCAGTGGATTGATTTTCACTTTGCCTTATTTTTAACTAATTCATCTTTGTTCACTGCCTGAAAGAAACGTGGTGTATTTATTCATCCCCTGAGCCAAAATGGGGACCACTGCATGAAATACTTGCTCCTATCCTCTGCTGTTTTGCCCCCAAACTAACAGTGCTGTCAGCTTTTACTCCTTGGAGACAGGAAGCATAGCAGGAAAAAATGATTTTAGGTATTTTATAATATTATAGTTTCTGAAAAGTCCTATAGCTAGTGTATATAGGAAATACGATGATTTCATTCAAGTTTTCCTTGCTGCGAGTCCTTCAAAACTGGCAGTGGTACAACTGAGCTCTAACCATTGTGCCTGAGATGCGCTGTCTTGTGAAAATAACCCAAAGAAATGGCTGCTTTTGTGCAGGCTTTTGTGTAAAAAAAGAGATGAATGACATGAGAAGCATCCAGGCACTAGAGGCAGGGAAATGGGATTCACACGCCTGGTTTGGGGCAAAGCGGGGAGCTGGTTTTGGACCTTGTGTTCTGAAAAGCAAGAGAGGATGCAGCTTTATCACTTCACAGGACATGAGAAAAAACGTGTGTCTGCTGCTGTCTGCAGTCCCTTGGAACGTCTGTGCTGCTCCCCAGCATTTAAACTTGTTTATCACTGACTCACTGAGACCAGCATTGGGCTGACATTTTCCAGGGCAGATTTCTGAAGCTGTGCAGTGAGCTGGCACTGAAATAATTGGCCTAATTTTTCAGAAGTGACAAAGATCCCACTGACATCTTCATTACATCCCGAGACATTTAAGAAGATAACACTAGGCACCCACATTTGAAAATCCTAGCCTTTTACCTCACCAGAGATTTTTTTTTTACCTCGGAAGGAATTTCTGAAGATTACTGTGTTCTTAATGCCCTTTGAAATCCTTAAAAGGTTTTGGGAGTGGAAAGAACAGCAGCAGTGTTACAATACAGAGTGTTCAGTGGTTTTGTTTACTTACCAGGTCAAAACCCATCCGAGGCAACCAGTGACACCACAGACCAGGAGTCTGGGGGGTTAGAATACGGGGGAGTAAGGTCTGCCCACGCTATTCTGTGTACAAACACCTGCAGGTTCTGTGATAAGCTGCATTTTGAACTGAGTGTTACAGAAGTAATACTGACTAAGCTTCTCCGTAAATCTGATTTCAAAGGCGTAATTATTCCCTTTTTCCAGACCCAGAAGCTAATGGGAAGTGACTTGCTTCAAGTGTGAACGGAGCGCACTGAAGTGAGCTGCCTTCTGTCATATGGCGAGAGGGTATTAACTGGAAATATCGACAATGAGGTGAACAAAAGATGATCCCCGTTTTTCCAGTCAGAGCTATTTATCATTTACGTATGTTGGGTTTTATTCTGTGTTGATTGAAGTCAAATGTTTGTTCTCTGCATTGCTACCAAGCAATGGTACAGCCAAGTGGAAGCTTCTACAATTTAAAAAATGCAAATTCTGAGGTTTGTTTCCATAAACTACAAGCAGAAAACAAAGGCTGTTGTTTATAATCAGTCCATTAGTATTTATCTTCAAAGAATGTTAATTAGTCTAATGAACATCCGTGCCTATTGCTTTATTCACTTAGCTGTGTTACAAGGAAATCACCCTTTCAGACGCTTGGAAAACTGAGCACAGAAGTTACTCAGCAACTGGCTAACAGTTTTGATCTGAACTATACTTCACTTTTAAAAGCAATTACAAAGGTTCTTGACAGATGTAATATTCTAGCTGTAATCTTATTAGTAGAATCAGCAATGGTAAGACAAGTTGCAGTCTGGATGAATTTACTGCCAACGCTAAACTATTTATTTTCGGCAATACTCATTCTTCAAAGAGCAGATGGTTCAATTTTCTGAACCAGCTGCTAATAAATAGGAGAAGGAAAATCGAAGGTGGGGATTGGAATAACTGTTATCCACTCTTCAAAATTCAGGAGGGTTTAAAGGTACGCAGGCATTCCAGCCTCAAGTAATGGATTTGTTGGTTTGTTTCCTTAGACTGAAGTACTTACAGCCTCAAGTGATACAATATAATGTTTCTTCAAAACTAGCCTAAGGAAGCAGTGAAAATACTTGGTCTAGATGTTTGGGAACTTGGTTTTGCAAGCAAAAACCTGAGGTTTAGAAGATATATTAAAGAACCAATTCAATTGCATTTAGCTTTGGAAAAATGGTATCAATTTAACTAGTCAATTAACAGTCAGGTCTTACAAACATTTACTTCCGTCACTGAAGCGATTCAATTGCAATATTTGTTCTGACCATTCTGTTAGGTGGAACCTTTAAAACACTCTAAGATATACAGGGCATGATGCAATGACATGACAGCTGAACATTGAGAACAAGCCCATTAACCTCAAGACCTTGAACTGATGAATCTCTGTTAACCCTTCTTAAAAACAGCCCCCCAAAGCAGGAATGCTCTGGCTTATGGGATCCAAGGCTTAGCTGTTAGCAGTGATACAGTCTGGGATTTTTTTAAGCAGATTCTCGTTTCCTTCTGATTAGGCAAATAAAAACATCCTGCAGAGAATTCCAGCTGCATCTGTCCGCGAATTTTGTTCGCCGAATGCTCCCCAGGAAACTCACACAATGCTTATGATTGGGGACAATTTATATCTTGCTCCTGGAAAACAGTAGGTGCTGCCAGAGGTTTATTTGCACAAGGTTTGGGAACGTGTGGTGAGGGCACAGGATATATGAATGGCTGTTGCACCACTATGAGGTAGAAATGAATGTACCGTTGTCTGTGGGTACTTGTTTGCGTATTTATTTTTTTTAAATATATGTTCATGGAAAAATGCTTGGTATTTTTCCCTTCTTTCGCTTGCAGGTTTCTCCTCTTTCATTCTCTTTGGATGCTAGGATGCTGCACGCTTGATGTTAGCTGGTCCACCGCTTTCTCTGTTCTTATTCCCTGTCATGTAGCCGTCCAGGGGTAATAAATATTCCCTAGTCTCTCCAGTCCAGCTTCCAAACAGCTTTCTGGAGCTCCAATGGTGTTTCAGTGGGGCATTTTGCAAAGCTCCACAGCTGTAGCAGCACTCTGTGATTTCAGGCTTTCCAGAAGTAATGGCATGTAGCCTGTTGGTTCTAATCCTCATGGAGATAGAATCCTTTCTTGACATTTTCTTGTGCATTTAATAACCGGTTGTAAGCTGAACATCCAATTAATATAGGAGACCTGGCCATCTTCATGTGCTTAATCAAATAATGGACTGGAAGGGAACTGGATGTATTTATTCAATTTTTGCTTAAGCAGAAACAATTAAAATTTTCTGGCTCAGGAACAAAGCAGACTAGTTTACTGTGAATCTTTGGCAGCAATGATAATCCACTCGAAGTAATGAATGGCACAGCCTGGATTTTGATGCTTGGTCTGAAGGGCTGTTGAGGTTCCTTGAGGGTTAGAAGAGGACACGGCCTAAACAGTAGGACCATCTTACAGTTGCAATCAAATTAATCATGCGGGCAGTCTGATGGTGGTGTAAAACCAAAAAACCTCAACCACCAACAACAAAAAAACCTCCAAACAATACAAAAATAATTTGCAGAAGCATTTGGAAATAAACTTTAACCATAGTTGCTTTCTTCACCGTTTTTCATAAATAGGAAACTGAAATAGTTTCTCACCATTACTGTCACGTGGATTCTCAGAATATTACTTTACCTCTTGGACTTGTAGTTCATTCCTGTTTGCATCTGGTTGGATACTCAAATATTCAGAAGCGTGGCATAGCTCCTTTTCACTTTCTTTTTATCAATATTTTGCTGATGGAGAGAAATATATAGGAAGCAAGAAAATAGGTTCCTTCATATCACACTGTTCAATACAACGCCATTACTCCAGAGACATCTGTACTTGTTGAACCGCTGCCTCAATGGAATTAAAATGTGATTATGTACTTTCCTGAACTGAGATCTAAACTATTTACACTTCATTATTTTTCCATAGTGGACTGAGATTGTGAAGCTACATACTTACTTACAGATATTGTAGTTTTGATCAAATGCTACATACAGATCTTTTAGTTATATTGATCTTTTTTCATGTTTGCTTTAATATCACCACGATACTTGCTGCCCCTATGTTGTATCTGTATCCAATAGATTTAGAAATAACTAATGTATTAACTGCGTAGTTGTCTTCAGTGCAGAGACAGTGTTGATGCCAAATTTCAATTCTATTTCAGCAAGGAAATGGCACACGCAGAGACTGCATGATTCTTGTCATTCCTTTTTGCCGGTGAACAATACGGAAAAAGAAAAAGGCAACACTCCCATCTAGATACTACCTGCATTACAAGTCATTCCGTTTGTGAATTGCATTAGCCACCTTTTCAAACAAATAACAGCACAATAATGAAGAATTTAATTCTCTTTTTTGGTTGCCTTTCTTCAGCTTAATAACATTCTCCCAGGAAGAGTACTTCAGCTTAAGCTAATAAACATATTTCCCTATGGAACATGTGTAACTGCGTCACTTGATAATAAGCAAGTCTGGTAAAAATGAGAATAATGTCCATTAATTACAGAGTAGGATGCGTAAGCATCAACCTGTGTTTCAACCACACACAGCAATTCACTCAAATGGTATGTTAGCACTGCCCTGGATTACTTTTTATATTTAACAGATTAGAGATATTTAAGAAGATAATGAAATTGGGGTTATTTAGCTGTCAGTAGTTCAGTTAAGAGAGAGAAATTCTTCAAAGGAAGGGTCGATGATACCATGGTTTCCCATATGTCGTTAATTGCATGTCTCTGTATCCTGCCCACCTGGATGACAAAACCCGTCACTTGTGGGGCAGGGCAGTGGCGCACCCCAGTTTTAATGGCATCGTGGGGCGCAGTGCTGAGAGATTTCAGCTGAATTACACAACCAAGGTTGTTTGATTCACTATTCTCAATTTAGGGCTTTCATAGTTGGGCACCTGTTACAAAAGGAGAAGGAAATTGGAAAGGCTAAGATTGGTTCAAAATGAGTATTGCAGTAGATTAGATTGGGACTTTCTCTGCTTCACTATTCTCAAATGCAGTTTTGAAGCTCTGTGGATAGTTTGGCAGCATTTCTTTCCCTTCTTCCTGAGAACTAGAAAGAAAAATGGCCTTTAAATTGAGTAAGCCTAATTGCCACGAGACAGGAGAACACGGACCCGGCAGTAATTTTCACTAACCTACCGGTGGTGAGAAGCGCAGTTCGAACGACTTTAGTGTGAAATTGTGCAGACAGACTTCATTAGGAGGAAAGTTCCCACTGGGTAAAACCGCACATGTTCATTCCTTCTCTGACTCATTTTCTTTCTAATATTACGGGCACGGTTTTATTTCCCCCACAGTTTTGGCAGTTTTGTCCACAGAGCTGGGTCGCGTGTGTTGTTACCCCCTACACAGCTCATCTGCTTTGCTCTCCATTCCACGGTTGAGGGTGAGGAACGTACAGCTGGAAAATACATTGAAATTTATTTATTATTATTATTATTTTACCACCACCTCTGGTTTTATCCACCATAAATTTTCCAGCAGAAAACTAGTGTTGTCAGAACAGAATTATTTCACCAGGTGCGTCAATTCCGGCAATGTTTTTGATAGGGATTTATGAAAATACAACCATTTAAGCTTTCTTCTTTTGTTCTGACAGTCTCCAATTCCTTATTTTTACTTTCAGGTTTTAAATGAAGTAATTAATACTAATCAAGTCACATTGAATAAGACACGTCGCAATTAATTTTGACCTTTAATATTTTAAACGTTCCCTGCATGAAACAATATGGAATTCTTAGTCTGTGAAGAACATCCAAATGTTCCTTTTGTTCTGAAAAAGAATGAAAATGAATGTCAAAATATATATTATTCCATGGAATGTATGGTTGATTTTTCTCAACGGATGTAATAATAGATAATATTTCAAAATGTCTTAACTTTGAAAAAACAAACAGCTTCAGTTTGCCTTCCAAGCATTAAAAACATCAGTTATAGATTTTTCTTGCTTATATGCAGGGTTTGGGTTTTGGTTTGGTTTTATTTTTTTTCCTGTTTATTTTCCTGTGATTTAGGGTTGTTCAGAGGTTAAACCAAATATATAGACAAGGAACCTAAAATTATTTTAAACAAACCAAGCATAGTGAGGAAATTAAGACTGCACTAATGTTTTTAAAGTATTTTTACTTCATTTTCAATGTAAAATATCTAGAGTTTAAATTTTATTATGGGACTGAAGCAGTATGTGTGAAAGTAGCAGACAACAGTGTATTTAGCCAATCTGGATTTGCAAATTCAAGTCTACGCATATGCATCTCAGCTTCTGTGGCCACCATGATAGAAACTTTCACAATTACACTGATACTTGTCAACTTAAGTTGTACTTATGAACATTCTTTCAGGTTCTGAAATGCACAAGTATAGCCCTAGAAATGCATATATTGAACCCTAGGGCATAGCAGAAACAAGGCTGGGCAGCTGAGTGAAAGAAGGAGACAGATGGATTGACAGAAGGATTAACATAGTAAAGTTTATTTTCTTTTGGCTGAGTATTTGCTTGGCATCCAATAGAGTGTTTGATTATTATTCCAATGAAACGCAGGCTTTTCCCTCTCAAATGTCACTGCAGAATGTCTTGGCCTATTTTAGAAGCTATTTTCTTTGGTATTTGTTTTTGCAGATTCTTTTCCATATCTGTGCATATTAATGGTTTTTATATCAGTTTGAATACACATCATTTGGTGTCACAGTGTGAAAGTGAGGAGAATTATAAATAAGTTTCTGAGGAGCAGGTAGTGATGCTCATGGTAAATAATGGCTGAGATGCCAGTAAATAACGGCTGGTGTACTCCAGCTTCCTGAGATAGTTTTTCGTCCAGGTTTGTAACGAGTGTACGGTGCAGGAGAACAACAACCTGTGGCTGTGCTTGGTTTTGGCTGTAGACAACCATTGCTGGAAAACCCTGATCAGTAAAGTAGGTTTCTTGGTGCATCATTGAAAGATTCAGGTTCATCTCAGCCTCAGTAACTGCTGGTGAATCCATTTGGAGACTTTATGGCGAAATAAGCTTCGGTTTCAGCAGCGGCTTGGGCGAAGTCCTAGAGCAACGTATGGAAATTATCCAGAGGGACCATCTAAAGGTGGCGCATTCTGTTGCTATGAAAAGGTGCAATATCCAGCCTGAGTGGCTCTTGGTTTGAAAAAATGATTAGTAGTCCCAGAAATCCTGTTGATTTCTGTCACTAGTGCCTGGAATTTAGTATGGCCCTTATCTGTGAATGCTTGAAAAGACCGAGAATAAAATACTTAGGCCCTGTCATGGAAGGCAGATCATATGGCAGCGTTTGCCAGTCAGTCACATGTAGTTTGAGGGCTAATATATCCTAATAAAGGAGGTGTGGGGAGAGCAAGACATGTTTGTGAAGCCAAGTCTAGTAAGGAACACAGGCAGAGAAGAAGGGGTATCTACCTCCAAGTAGCTGATTTTTCGTTTCAATGTTTTTTTCATTTGATATCTGCGAATCCTGGGAGACGGTTCTCTGTGTTTTGGTCTCGTTGTACATTTGGAGTAGCAGTTTTGATAGGGTTGATCTAGATTTAGCATGCAGTAAATGAAAATATTTTATTAATTTATTCCCACTTCTTCAACTTGCTAGGTGTCTTAGGCTGTTTATAAAACTATGTATGTTAGGAAAAAAGAGTGGAGTAGCAGAATGGTACATTCTTTTATTTCTTTCTAACATCTGGGTCAAATTTGATCAGCTTACAAGTCAAAGAATGCTTTCTGCTGTCGTGGTAAACACAGCTGAGATTGAAAGTCAGGCTGTGGTGGAGGGAAGGCTCTAGTCTTTTCTCCACATCTTTGCCTCATGCAGTTACATTGTCAGCTAAATTCTTCTTTCAGGCTCTTTATAACTGTGTATGATGCTTGGATGAAAGAGCCAACTTCTTAATTTTAGAAGGCCAGGTTGCCTGAACCCCAGAATAGATGTGGCTCCTGTCATAGATTGATCGTTCTTAAGAAATCACAGCTCTGCAAATGCTAAGGGGAAAAATGTATTTCTTTAGTGAAGCAGAAATATATGAATCAAAGATACAGAGGAAACAGATTTTATTGTGTGAGGTGGTATGGTTTTTGTCGTGGTCCAGGTTTCTGACAATAATCAAACCTCTCTGCAATATTGCACAAGACAATATCCCTTACAAAGTCAGTAGAAAGTTGGTCATTTATCATCAGTTTATCAAATTCCTCTCCTCTCTCCTGCTGTACACAGTCCTCATTTGGACTGGAAAACAACAGAACAGGAAAAAGATGCTGTTTCACTTCACTGAGAAATGGGTTTGGACTGGTTATGATAGTCCCAATAGCAGGGGAGAGAATTTTATCACTTCTGTGCATTGAACTTGATGAGGTGGACTCAAACAGCACCCAAATCATGATATAGGCAGCATATTGTCCTTCTCTTTTAGAAACCTTGAATGTCAATGAGAATGTAATTATTAACTGAGAGATGGAAGGAAATAAGGCAATGGAATATAGCTGAAGAGTAAGGTAAAAGCTCATCTGCTTTTGCTTTGGGCGGTGGAGAATTTGTGTGCATCATGCAAATGTAAGGTTTCCTATTTATTATTCCATAATTAAGAAATGAATGTGTTAAAAAACAAACCCCAAAACAAAACAAAAAACAACAGCAAAAAAACCAACCCACAACAACCTTTGTGTCAAATATTGATTAGGATAATGAAGTGATACAGCACAATATCTTTCACAGATCCTTCTTAGTTCTGACTATTCCAATGTAAATATTGTGAAAGGATCTATTTTCCTCTTCTAAAACTTGGTTGCATTTCGCAGGAAGATCTAAGATATTATACTAAGATAATATGCTTTTTCCCCAAATGGCCCGTTGTGCTTTTAGCCATTTGCATTTCTGATAGCTTAATGTAGACTGTTTGCTTCTGAAATTAATGTTTTAGATGACTTTCATTAAAATAACTCAATATAATTATCATTTGTTTTTATCTAATTATATATTCTTTTAGTTATCCCTTGGAAAAAAGTTGGCTCATTATCTCATCGCAATGATGATCCAGCCAGAAGAAATTTTTGCTTCTTTTTTGTTTTTTTAACCTCTGACTTGGATGCAACAAAACAGCTCTGGACAGTTCCAGTTTTGGCATAAACTATGTCAGGGTTTGTAGAATATTGGAGAAATTCTAGACCTGCAGAAGAAATGGAAAGATGATTTTGGTTTGAGCCCATCTACAACTCCAATTCAGGTCCTCTTGGGAGGCACATGGGAGATGGAGGACGTTTGTCAGCCCTTTTCTATATTCATATGGACAGAAAGCTAAAGAAGCAACATATTTGAATACAAAATAGCAAGAAATGAAAAGGCAGTGCCAGAAGGTGTGAAGTAAACAGCCTTGTTAAATTCTCACCACCCAGCAAATTATGAGATCTTGCCTCCCCATCTTCAGTTTGAAGAAAATGTCAAAGTTGCTTAGAAAATTGACTCTTTGGCATCAGTGAGGAGCCAGACTGCGAAATAACCATCTCTGCACTTCTCTTTATTTACTCTTTTGGCAGACTTGCTCCTTCATTAAAAAATGAAGGTTCATTTCATCCTGTGGGCTGCCAATAACCCAAGCAGCGAGACAGTCCCCTTTTGTAAGCTTATCCAAAATGAACAAAACACCGCATTATTTGCAGTCTCGGTTGTTCTAAAGCTGTCACAGCACGAATTGACATGAATTGCATCCGAAGGACCTTGTACTGATTGAAGACCAAAACCAGATAAAAAAAAATAATAATAATTAAAAAAAAATCTCCCTTAAAATTCATCAGTCATTTTTTCAGGCTGAGCAGCAGTGTAGAAATCAGACTTAAGCAGACTTCCTACTGTTCACGCTTATGTTCAGTCTGGGAACAGCAGGAACTTTCACCTTTGCTGGCAGTTGGCTGCTGCACAGTCGTATTTAGTCCATGATTTTGTCAAGTTTGTGGGAAATCTGCTTGGATCACGTTCCCTCTTCTTGGTGCAAGGAACTGAAGGACCTCTCCTGCTCCTGTTCGTTCTTGGTGGTGTCCCAAGCCACACAGAACTATTGAAACGATGCTGCCCAAGAGCCTACCCTGATGCCTCTCAGCACCCCAGACCTTCAGCCGCTTTCCCTGGGTTAAAGTCTCTGGATATCTGGTCATTTTGAGGATGCCATGGAAAAGAGAATGCAGTTAAACAGCTATCCTTTGGTGTAACAGACCCGTATGAAGCCAAGGCTCATCAAAACAACACGTTCTCATGCTGAGTGTTTCTTTTTCTGCTTGTGATCTTTGTCCCAGTCCAAGGGAAATCAGGCTTTTGAAGACTTGGGAAAACTGCATTTCTTCCCACTCTTGCATCGATCCTCTCCACCCAGAGGTGGAACAAAGCTGTTACAACTCCTGCCCTTTGTACAACCACTTCGGTTTGAAGAAACCACTCGGGTGTGGTACTATCCAAAAAACCATTTAATTATTTATAACGTACAAAGCCTGGTTACATCTACAAACAGCTGCTCTGGCATATTTCTGAAATGCAGAATTCAGTGAATGCTGCTAGAGATCTCATAAATCATTCAAAGGGAGACTGCTGAGAACTACAGGAGCCTTCACCATCCATTCGCCATCCTCTCCCTCATGCACCCACAAGTTTTGATGCTGGCTTTGCTGCTCTGTCATTGAAATTCCCCACAAAACTTACATTTTGATTTCTTTAGTGAGAAGCTCATCTAGGCTATGTTGCAGTGGAAAGGAAAATTTTATGCTGGATTTCTTTTTAATGCTCAGAAATGTGGGTTTTTTTTTTTCTGGCAATGCTAGCATAGCTTAACTAAAGCAGAGAAACAGGTTCATAAAGTGTTACTATGAGTAATATTAATTACTACTGAAATATTACAGGCAGCACGATGCAAACAAATTTTATGGAACAATTTCACCAGAATTAGTTTCATTCTGTACTTTTACAAACTTCTCTTACTAGTCTAAATTAATAAAAACCAGAATATAACTATCCTATAATAATTTTCTAGAAGTGTTTATAAAGAAATAAATTGTGCAGCATGTTCTGAATATTAGAAAGCACTTCCTCACTTGGTCAGAAGCCAAAGAATTGTAATAAGCTAGTTTTAATTCAAAATGAACTCGTTCCTATGCTAGCTGCTGGAAATGCACGAGACAGGCATTGTGCTGGCACAAGGAACATGGGTTCTACATTCTTCTGCCTGTCTGCCCCTGGAAAACAAAAAATTCAACACCAAAAATTCAACCTGAGGTATTTCTAACCAAAGGGGTTTTAGAACAAAATTAACAGCTGTTACAATATTGGCCCATGGCGTTCTCTGGTCTGTTTTCTGAACTTCTAATCCATTTAGAGTGCTTTTTAAAAGATTAATAGGTGTAAATGCGTGAGAGTGATCCCTTATATTGCATATGTAATACAAACAGGTTGTAACATGCTAGGAAAATAATATTTCATGCTAGAGAGTGGGAGGGGGGTTCAGGCTTTCTGATGGAATAAATCAAGAGGCCACAGTATAAACAATTGAAATAATCACTTTGAACAGGTGTGGATTTAGCTGTTGTCTGTATTTGATTCTGAAACAGCAGGAAGAAGGGCACAAACAGGCTTAAAACCTTTGTATTGAATTCCTCCCTAGAAAATATAATTTTGGCTACTGGTAGCTAATACTTTCTAAATTGCAATCTGTCTCTGAACAAGCTCTTATACCTGTGAACCCAACAAAGTGGATTAGCTGTTTTATAGTTGTTCTCAAAGGACAAACTCTGCCTGGACGACCCCAAAAAGATCACTTGTTAACTCACTTTCAAGTTTCCCACTTGAAGCTGTTGACGTGTCCTTAGGTGGGGGTAGAGTTGTTTGTGATATTCTGTCTCCTTCCCGAGGGGAAAGCTTTCCCAGTACAATATATGTGATTATCTTCTACGGTCACACCACCACTGTGACTTTGGTGTGACAAAACAGCTCAGACTCATCGCTGAACCTGCTACTGTACAAAACCCAGTATATCTGAATGACGCTACTAAGAAGCTTTGCTAAATTTTGCCCTCAAATGTGAGCTGATCAAGAAAACATCTGCCTTCCTCTGTCATGAAAACTTAAATTTTTTAGTGAAAGCTACAAAATACCCCCATTTGTCATAAAATTGCCAAGATTGGAGTAAAAAAAAAAACCCAAACATCGCTATTCCTTCTCTGCTCTCATACTGCCAAACCGTTTTGAAATTTTTAAATCAGTATTTAGTGCTGCAACTTTGACTTTAAATGCTTTGAGTTATAGGATGGTTTTTATCTTATTTTTAGTTTTGTAAGTCTTGTGGCTATGAATATACTAACATGTATGGCAACGTAGTCTCTTAAAATATTATCAAGGTTGTACTGTATGGGACAGAAAGTAACTGGAGCTTGTTGAACTGGATTGTTTTTACAATCAATAATCAAATAGAAAATGCTTTTTTAAGCTAAAACTCTATGCCAGGTGTCTTTTCCTACTCCCACATCCCTCAGACAGTGTTCTCCACTGTGCCCACCTACCTGCCTTTCCCCTTTAATTCTGAATGCTTTTAAATAGATACTAAATAGTTAATTTTTCTAATGCATTTGAAAATCCAATTCATTATTCCCAACAGCCTCAGGTTTTTCAAGCTAAAGATGGGATAGAACTGATTATTATTTGCTAAGCCAGTAATTGGAAAACTGATTTTCTGTTAGCAGCCCCAGTTTACTCTGTTCAAGGAGAAGAAAACATTGACCTTTCTACCTGTCACCATGAAGTGAGTCACGGCTGACAAATGTTTGAAGCTGATGTGAACTATTTGCAAGATAAATCAGTATTGCAAATCACCCTGTTTTATTTTTGTCTTAGTACTTCAGATGGGCCCAGAAAAGTGCTTCGGGCTTCTCTTGTCTCATCCAATTACTCACCAGCGCTAGGCACGTTGTCTCAAAATAACTTACTAGACCATTTCTTGCTCTGGAGGCGAATTGAGACCCCGTGGCCATGACCCACGTCTTCTCCCAAGCACATGGGCTGGAGGTGCTGGTTGGTGCTGGGGAAATCTGCTGAAAGACAGCAGGAAAATCCTCCCTGGTCACCCGTGGGTTGGGCACAGATCCCACCCACGTTGTCCCTGTAGCCCAGGAGCTCCCATTCAACCTTTCCTGGGTGTCAAAGGGGCAGCGGGTGAGGGAGCCGATGATGACGGCCTGTGATTGCTGTTACCTTGTGCTGGAGAATAGAGGCCCGTCTTTAAAAAGGGACTATCAAGCTGTCTGGCCGTTTCTGCAGGGATAGAGCTGGGTGAAAATTTGGGCAAAAATAGCAGAGAGAACAATTTCATGGTGCCAGCAGATGCCTGGAGCAAGCCATAACTTGTCATCTCCAGAGGATGACGAAGTCCCACTGTGCTGCATTTATCTCTAGCTGATCCCAGCAGAGCATCCTGGTAGATTTGGGGTAAGAACCTGGCTCTGAGCATCTGAGCTTCCAACATGTGAATATTTTGGTGAACTCGCTTTCCCTCTGCCCCCTGCCAAAAATCTGTGGTGTCAGTGTGACTGGACAATATGCTGAGGCTTAAACTCCTGTTCTAGCCAAGGTGAAGCATCCTTTGCTTAATTTCTTCTAATTTAGCTTAATTGCAAAGTATTGGGTATGATATTAAGTTTGGCTTGAAACTTGTGGTATGGTAATGGCTTTAATTTTATCTCTCAGCTTGAAGACTGACTTGTAAACATTAGCTGACAGGCATATCTTTCATCTCACTGACAGTAAACCTATCTGTCAAAAGTCCCAATTAATATTTGGAGAGGGAGAAAAGCAATGCAATTCAAATGAGACTAAATCACTTGAGTTAGGATTTGAAAGTTCTCCTTTTGAACACCTTAGATGTCTCTTTCAGGTATTATTCTACGCGTATTGTGTCCAACTGCAGTGGCATGGTGGCTGTTTGATCGGTGCCTTTGTGCCTCTAGAAAGAAATGGCCAGTTGAGATTTTTTGTTTTCAATGTCCTTGTTCGTGCTCATGCTTTACCAGTCAACAGCTGTGCCCTAGGCTGCAAAGCTACTTGTTTCTCGGTGTATGTCATTCACTGCTGTATTTGTCATCCATCCATTTCCCTCAGTGAAAATGAATATTTTCCTTCTACACATTCCGTTAGTTGTAGATATCTGAGAGTTTCCTATTTACATTTTAAAAGACATGAAGACAAATCCACAGCAGGTCAGCAAGCACTGTCTGTGTTCTCAATGTTCACATTCTAGCTGGCCTGCACGAATGAATCTGTGCAGCTCCCCAAAGGCACATCTGAATAAGCACATTACAATACGATCTGAACGTGCAACTTTGACATTTTGCATATACAGATATATTAACCATATTGTTATTTTGGTTGTCATTTGTATTCACGTCTTCGCTTGAACAGTTTAAGAAATCAGTAGGCAAAAATCTTGGTCTTCACTTTCCTTTTGAGCCAGGTATTGCTCACATTGCTGTGGTACATTTGTAGCTCAAAGTAGCTGGACTAGAAATGCAGAAAGAGCCTGGTCCTCCTGCTTCTGAGAGCACTGAGAGAAGCACAACTGTCCATGGTTCTTCTCAGCCCTGATTCAAGTTTTCTGATAAGTGGTTGCTTTGCATAGTGCGTCATGACTACCACTATATCTCTGTGTCAATGTGAAAGGCTGTTACAAAAAGCCAGCATTACCCAGCTAATGATACGAGCTGTGTGGCGTTGAGTAAGAGATGACAAATAAGTCTGGATGTCTGCTATCTGCTCAAATGGGGCTTGCTTGAATGAAATCCCTGTAAGGAAAGAAAATGAAATGAAGTGTTTATTCTTCAGTGGATTTTCTTGTTATAGGAAAAACTGCTGGAATGTTTTCAAGTAGTCTAGGAAGTAGTATTAAAAGTTTCTTCTGGAGAGATGGAGATGTAAGGCTTAATTTGGAAAAAGAAGTCTTACCTCAAATTTCTATAACGTATGGACATAGCCAACCCGATTCTTCTATTAATCTCGTGTGATAAAGGAGGGCAATATGCCAAGCACCTTTACTTGTTTGACCTTCTTCGAAGTTCGTTGACATCAAAGGAAGCCTTCTCAGTGACTTCAGGAGAGGTTAAGCACTTGAAAACAAAGCCAGCCCTTGTGCAATATTTTAAACATTTCTAGCAGAAACTTCTAGGTGAGAATGTCAGAAGGTTAACCTCATCTTTGCTGCTGCTGCCTTTTTTCTTACAATTTTGGTGGTCACTGATGCAAAGATATTATGTGGATTTTTCTATTGATGACTTTGTCGTTGCACTTTTCCCTACCTTCTTATTCGCATTTGATGCTGCAGCCCTTGATGCTGCTCTTAAGTGAACCTAAACTTCTTACATAACAACTCTTTCTGCAAGTTCAGGAAAAAAAAGTATACCTGGCAAAGTAATGACAGAATGAACATATTGTCGTTCTCTAGAACTAAAAAAATGTGATGATTTTCTTCATAACTGTGGCTACTATTGATATATACTTGGGTTTTTTCTTTTTTTTTTTAAAGCAGAGAAAATACAAGCCCATTCTGTACTAAGTTTTAAAACTTATGTCATCCGTTGAACAGAGAAACTGGGAAAAAGAAACACCTGTACTTCTACATTGCACAGGTTCAGTAAGTTCACATAATGTATTACATAGAGCTTTTCTATGAATTGAGGTCTGAAATTGTACCTTAGTACACAGGTAAGCTGGAAGGTAAAGCAAAATCATGCTCCATTGAAAGAACTTTAATTTGCATGCAATTTTATTGATGAAAGATGGATTCAAGAGGGAGGAAAAAAAAAGGAGATCTAGGTATAAGACAAAAAGCATTTATATCTGGCATCAATAATGTGCAATAATGTGTATTATCTCCTAATGTTAGAGCAGAAAACAGGTGTGCTTCCTCTCTATAAGGACGAACTGCTTTAATAATAATTTAATACAAGTGAAAACAGTAATTGATCTAATTTACATTAGCATATAAATTATTCATTAGTGAACTGCCTAGAATAAAATTAGACTAGCCAGTGGAAAGAATTACTATTTGTCTGTGTGTGTTCCTGCCCTCAGTGTGTCATATTTTCTTGTACAGCTGGCAAATTCTTAAATGATATGTAATTTCAGCAAGGAGTAGTTCTGTGCAGATGACACATATGAATACAACTACCTAAAATGTGATTATCCGTTGGTAGAGACTTTTTAATGTATTTTGCAATTTAAACAGAGATATAGCCAGAGCTCTTTGCTTTTAGTTTTCTTATACTCTGTTTTTATGTCCTGCTCTTTGTAATTCCCATACAGAAACTTGAACTTAACCCTTCTTCGATCCTATTACCCCTCATATGCCTTTCACTTAGTAAACACTTAATTTTGCTCTTTCTCCAATGGAATGACGATGAAACTGGATTCAAATTTAGCTATTAGTCATTTGCTCTCTCAGAAGCAGCGATATTCGCCACACCATTTGTCTAACTTCTTCTCAGGAAGGGACATTTGTGGAGGCAGTCTGGGTACATGTATGAATAACACTCCGTTTCCTATATTCATTTCTCCGTTTCACTAACGGTTCAGTCCCATGGGAAGATCCTCCGTTCAGATTGGTGAGAACTGAATGTCATTAGCCCTTCAGTGGTCGTTTGCGTCCATTTGGCTCAGCCCTTCTGCTCACCGGGGAAGGTGTGCGGACGCCAGGTCTGTTGCTGTTCCCTGGGATTCTTTGGCAGAGATTTGGGGCAGTGAAAACCTCTTCTGGGTCATAGCTCCTCAAGGACGTTATCAGAACAGACATTTTAAAAGGCGTTTTCTCCAGGGACCTTCATACTGCATCCAACTTGCTGACGTGTTAGGAAATAAACAATAACGCAGTGCTTTTCTACTGAGCTTTTCTTCAGAAATCTCCAAGGGTCTTGCATAACATTCACCTGCACTAAAAGCCTAGTGAGATGATTTAATCCATCACCAAGTCCGGCTAACTGAGGAGTGGGCTGCAATGGCTCTGTCACAGTGACAACATTACCGAATGGCTTTGGGATGAGAATGCAGGAGAATGTCATACCCTACTGAAATTGTAAATGTGCTTACACTGGGTGTAATTACATGTCATACAGCTTGCTCAGAGCACCAAAAGTAACTAAGATGCCTCCCGAAACCCGTCATCACTACAAGGGGTGATGCTGTGAGACTGCAGCAGGGTACATTTCATGAAGGATTCAGTTCAATGACCAAACAAAAGCTTAACACACTCTCTACGACAAAAACCATCAAAACAGGGATTAGGGAAACTAAGTGGGCTTTGTGCACAAGTCCGTGAACGTCAGAAGTGCTCTAAATTAATCACATCAAATCTTTATAAATGAGCATTTTTCCCATAAATTGTGATGCAATTAAATAGATTTAGGTGTTATCTCATGGGATTCAGACTGTACTAATAAGAAAACCGTTTTGGTTTACACTTCTGATTTTTACAGAAGTGTGTGAGTAAACCTGATGAAGTTTTAACTGGAAAATCCCACTGGCTAAGCTTTCAACTTAAGTCAGTTTTAATATGTCCTGGGAAGGGAATCCATGAGCTAACAGGAAGGATATGTGGGTGTTGCTTTTTAGGTGATGTTAAATAAAACTCTAAAACCAGAGGCAAAAAAATCCAACAGATAACATGTTGGGGTGTGTGGTGAAACAGAAAAGTTCCACTTGCAGCAAGTGCTGAAAATAACCATCGAATTCAGTACAGTCATTTCAGCTACTGTTACAAATACTAGGATTGAATTTCCTTCCTCTTTATTCCAGAAATGACTTGTAGAGAGCAGAATCGAACTTACCATTTTTCTAAATGTTGTTGTGCTTCTTTTCATTGAGGAAGTCTCAGGAAGAAGTCTGGCTGTGCACACACTTTAATGGGATTTGCTGCGTGTGCAGCGTAAAGTGCTCGTGAGCACCAGGCAGCCGGCTTGGAGTTGTGTAACCTCAAATTTCTACTGGGTAGAAAAAGTTTCTTGACAGAGAAGGAAGATCTAGGGAAATACCTGTGTTAAACATGCCCAAGGACTGTTTGTCCTTTAACTCTTTGAGCAAGTTCCCAGCCACCTCCATCGTCTGTAATTTCTTCAGAAGTTTGGAGCTGAATTCTGCTTCAGCGTCCTCTGCCAAGTGCCATTGGTTTTGCTTGCTTAGTGTCCCTTGTCAGAGTTTCATCCACTGAGTTTGATTAAGAGTTTGGCCAATAGGATTTTCTGATCAAAACCTTGTTGCTTGTTCTATGGGTTGGTTTTGTGGTTTGGTTTGGTTTGGTGTTTTTCCGTCACATTCAGTATAACTTATGACAGGTAGACTGGGCTCAGTTTACTTTTTCCTCACCTCCAGTTGTTCCAAGCAGCACAGAATGAAACACAAATTCAAGTATAAAATTATTTCCATTCCGTTTCTTCTTTGCTAAATTGCCTGTGGTTTAAATTCAGAAATTGCAGAGGGCCAAATGCTGTTCCTACGATAACTGTTCTGGCCTTGTAAAGCAACCGAGAGCAGAGTTTGATCCAGCTTCCCTGTTGTTAATCACCATAATGGTAAACAAAACCTAATGTTATGAATGCATTAAAAGTAAATGAAAAACAGCATTGCAAAGTAAAGTGGCGGGTGGATGCATTTGCTCATTATATACTAAATAACCCAAGCAGTTAACGCCTTTGCTGGCTAATTGCCTTGCTTTCTGTATTAGACCAGAAGTCATATTTGAATATAAATTGGGGTGCCGTGTTTATCATGTACCATTTTTTATGACTAATTAACTTTCTCTTGCATTTAAACCACTAAAGCCAATTGAACTTCAGAATCACAAGCACCGTCCTCTCCATTTGGGAACACATTTAAAATTCCAGCAAGGGGTCACAGACGATCTGAAATTCATTACTGGCTGTTACACCGATACTTCAGATCACTAGAAGAACAAAGTGGTACTGCACAGATTATTTGTTGTGCAGTCACTTTCAGAGCTCTCTGCTGTTTGCAGAGTAACCTAATGAAATATGGACATGTTTACCAAAGATTGTTCATAAGAGATCATTTCAAGCACTCAAGTTAAATCTTTCTATTTGGTACATTAATTGCTCTTTTATAATAACAGTGGGGGTTGTAAATGAATAGTTTTGTTAATGAAGATTCATTTTCAGATCAGAGGGATTTTTTTTTCTCTCTCTTGAAGGTAAGCTGAATTACTGCAGATGGCTTAGCCTGGGGGAAAGTATGTATTTTTAACAAATTGTAATTGCAGAACACATTTCCATGACAGAAAGCTCTTGCACTGTTCACCTCTTGAACATACTTTCTGATTTTATTTAATATTCTGATAACCATCTTGTGCAGCTATACATGCATAATGTTGAAAATCCTTTCAAATATGATGATAGCAAATGCTGTCCCGCATGTGATGCCTGAGTTTTGTCACTAGTGTGTTTTATCGAGCGGATGCAGAGTTTTTGCAAAAGGAGCAGCAGTGGTGTTTGGGGACAGGCAGCATCATCTGAGTGTCAGCAATTGCTCTGGCACAGGTTCTTTTTATTCCTGAGCGAATCAGTCTCTGCTTCAGGTGACCATCTGAGAAATGCTAAGGAAAGCTGAGGTGCCTTGCTTGAGCTGTGTGTTTGCACTTATTTAAAATCCAGAATACAGGCTGCATTGCCAACTTATGGAAATGTTTTTGTTCTCGGAGTGGGTTACTAAGACAACAGTTCCACTTGATTCTTTAAAGTAAATTCATTATTTGAATGAACATACAAGTCCTTCTGCCACTCCTTACATTTCTCCTGTCATTTTCAGCTTCCACGTTGCCTCAGGGTAGTTGCAGGGTGCTGACTTGTTAATTATACACTCTCTCTATTCTCTGAAATTCCTAAGAATAGGATGGCAGATGCTGCTGTACCAGTTCTAGTGTAGAACTGGTACAGGATGCTGGTGTAGGACAAGTGCATGATGATCATCTTTGGCCCAAAAAACGAGTGCTGGGTTTCTGATACATATTCATGTATATATTCGTCAAAGGAATGTAGCATCCTATTGTGGTTTCAAACCATGGCGATTCAATTCACTGTAGCACTCTGTTCCTTCTAACATGCACTGGACTCAGAATCAAACAGTGGGGTGAGAAGAAACAGATTCGGCTTGAGAAAAATTTCTTTAAGTGTACTAAAAAAAATACACATTAATGGTCCTTAAGTAATCTAGGAATGTAGATCAGATGCAGCATTACAGAAATGGAGCGTTACTACAGTGTTGGTGGTCTGTGAGATGTATCAGAGATGTGGCACGGACAGATTTAAAATTAGTACTTCCAAAATTTTAAGATTGAGCAGTGCCAAAATAATTTTGTTGCGTTTATTCCTTAATTTGAGATACCTTTCAAAAAAGTGCTGAACATTAACTTCCTAGAGATTTGACTATTGGTGTAAATTTTGCAGTGAGGGTGCTCCAATATAATGAAGCTGGTTGACAGCAGAAAACCTGAAGACAAGGAGAGAGATTAGCTGAAGAAAACATCCTAATCACATAAATCATTACGCCAGGGTAAAATGTAATGAGCATTTTTTGAAACATGAGCTGTCTGCACTGTGACATCCATTTAACATCGTACCATCATGCCACACCAATGATTTGTTAACTTTAATGAAATCTCCCTCCCTCTTCACGTCACCCATGCTTTTGATTAGTCTGAAGGTATTCACAACAATACTCGGTATTGATTTCCCTATAAAGATGACTTCTTGGTCCCCATCGATAAATGTGGGAGCAAGTGACACTTGTGACCGTGCAGATTTCAAATTAATGGGCTACGCTGGTACGACTAAAAGAAATGATAGGTACCTCGTAGTATTAATCATTTTGTGACAGTCCGTCCTAATTGCACCACCTACAGAAAATTCAGCTTTCAGGGTTAAAACGTCCTATTGCATATCATCCATCCTCAGAGATGTCTGTGTTTTCAGCACCACATGTTGCATAAAAATGGTGCAGAAGAGCAGATGCTACACTGGGGCATCTTCTAGATGTTGTAGCATCCTTGACTTCTAAGCAGACATAAACAAGCTCCCACACGGAACATGACAATAGAAATGTCTTTGCAATCACAGGTGAATTTCCAGAGCAAAACTAAAGAAACATTTTTATTCTGTAATGTTCTCATTGGAAAGACTGATTGCAAGAGAGGGATCCGTTTGAGAGGCCATATTTATCCACTTGATGCATGTGTGTGTTTACTTACATTTACGTAGGAGAAATAGTCTAACACATCCAGCTTTTACTTCCCCATAGGGGAAATGCAAATACCCATTTAGCTAAATAAAATATGGCCATCTTTGTGATTGCTAACATCTTTTCCTCCTGATCTCTCATTTATAATGCGCTCTTCAATCCGAAGGATGCTGATCCCTTGAATCTTGTTAATTCCCTCATGGGGAACAGGCTTTTACTGACTTCCAGCCTTATCAGCAAGGAGACAAATGAAGTCTTTTGTCTGATTGTTTTCTCTTAACAAATTACAGGTTTGATGAGAATCCCATTAAACTTTCAGTGTGTGTTGGATCATTTTCCTATTGCAAAGCTGCTCTACTTTTTCCTCCTCTTAGCTGTTAGAAAGAGGTGAGAGCTTCCACCAGCTGTTGCCTGGGCTTGGTGTCGTGCTCCGAATGCTCCTCATCCACTAGGCAGCAGCGTTTGCAGACTGCGATAATGCCAACAGAGTGAGATTGTACTAAAAAAAAAGTGACTTAACATTTTACCTATACCTGTAAATTGAAAAAAAAAAACCCACAACCAAACGCAAAAACCTCACAACCCAAAAAACCCAGCAATTTACCTACGTGGCAGAGGTATTATGGGGCTTCATGGTATGGTGCAAAGAAGGTGGTAATTACTGTGCAGATCTATATGTACACTTGTAAACAGGCATGCAGTTCTCAGTACAAATGGCTTTTAACTGTCTTGTTCTCTTTAGCTGGCAATGGTTCATGCAAGATGTATCTTGTAATCAAACATGCTCTGAAGCATAAAATCAGTGTGTCTCTCATGAGATATTAGCACCAGGCCCTCACAGCTTGCCGGGGGAAGGAAAACCACATTCCTTCTCCCTTGCGCAAACTCTGAATCACCAAGAAGCTTGTTTGAACTGTGGCTTTGCGGTGGCAGGTCCCACATGTTGTCTGTCTTCCTGGCTTTTGCTTTCAAAAAAAGGTGCTGTGCTGAAAGCAGAAAAGGCTGTACGTTTTTTTCAGACCACAAAAGGGTGACACCGTTTTGCTAGAAATTGTGTTGCTTTTGACGCGGTGAGGTCACGACAAGAACCAAGATTCTACAGCCTAATAATAATAAAAATGATTATATTAGGGTGATTGCTTAAAGGAAAGACAGGGGACTTTAGCAAGAAATAAAACGAAGCCACAGACAGTTCAAGTCCTGCAAATGCTGTTGTCTCTGGAAGACTATAGATGGTGATGGGTCTGTCCCTGTCCAGACCACACTCCCCACCACAAACTGGGTGGCAATGGTGGCTGTGGGGTGAAACACAAAGCTGGGGAGGGCACTTCTGCTTCTTGCTGTAGGGCGTTGATGGGAAACCAAGAAAGCGACGTGTGCTTATGTGATTGCTGCTGCCACAGACTGAGTCAGTCTCATTAGCACACCATTAAGTTTTTCTTCTAATCGCTTCATTGGGTTAAGGTCCAGTAAGCATCTAAGAGTATTTATCTATTCAGCAGCAGAGAAAAGGAGAGTTATACAATATGTGATGTTGCTCATGGGTTGTCAACAGAATAGAGATGAGAACATTTTTACTTTCACATAGTAGACTTTGTTTTTTCCTTCCTATTTATGATTAAAAGATTAAACATTAATTAGCAGCATTACAACAAATGAGATTTATAAGGAATGAATGTGAGGCACAAATTTTTTTTTTTTTGACTGTTTTCTTTCAATTCTTGATTTTACCAAAGGTCATGAAGATTGATCAGATCCATAGTGCCAGAGGACATCAAACTGGATAATTCTATCAAAACTGCAGTGGCTACATCTTCCAAAATGCTGCTTTTGACTAATTAAAAAAAAAAAAAAAAAGTATTTTTCTGATTTATTCTAAAATTATCCTCATTGAAAGATGTAAGAGTTGGAAGCAGTAGTGTATTTTTTGCTCTTATCTGCCTGTCATATATCCTCTAAGTTGCTTTGTGTTAATTTGTCACATATTTCCTAATTACCATTAACCATCTGAAATCTTCTCTAAATGAAATGCATTGTGGACATAGCCATTTGCAGTTATTCAGTTTCAATTAAGCAGATCTTTTTAATAAACCTGAAACCCTGCTTTGATCTTATTTGTGGCTTCAGGAGCTGCCTTCTAGCTCCATTATAATGGAACTTGAGTTCTAATTTGTTACTTTTCAGCAACCTTGTTGGCCAAATATCCTTAGAAATGTTGCAAAGTTCATATAGGTTGATTTCATTTGTATTTTTTGTATGTGTTAAATGACATTCTCAAACTATTACTTTATATTCCCCCCCACTTTCCTATATTTATCAGTAAAAATATTTCCCAACTCAATTCATTCTTTACAACGAGATACAAAGAACTATTTAGTTTCCATACGTGCATGCACACACAAGTTATAGTACGACATTCTTACACGGAAAACGCTTTTGTCGGTCAAAGAGGTTTTTATGTGGAGTATGTTTGTAGCTACCTTTGGGAAATGAAAGGCAACAAGTTTTCTTGGCTTTATGCATTTCCAGCATCTGTACATGAGCTCGTTGCAATGGCTTTTCACCTTCCTAAGCAGGTAGAAGTTGCTGTCCTTGTGGCAGAGGTCTTGGGCAGTATTGCTGCAAAGGGGACAGATATCTCGGCTCTGCTAGTCCTGCAAGAGGAGCTGGATAATTGATTTGGGAATGGGTCTGTGTGACCCCGGCTCTTTCAAAATAGTTTATTTCTGATAAACTCTCTCAGAGGAAAATTATATTTTGTTTAATACTGATTTTTTGACACAGACGCAGTTTGCGTGCAACTCTATGGCTTGTGCTCCCTTACGGATCGGACCGCGTTTTACACTGCCTCAGTTATTAAAGGCTAAAAAAAGTGCACACAGAACTTAGTGCCATGCCTTTGAATTTTGAAGTATAATTGTTTAGATTTTGTAACATTTGGGAAAACTTTCACTGACAGATAAGGTAACATCGAAGTCTTAATAGTTTATTTTACAAAGATATTTTGGATTCTTTCTAATCTTCTTGCATGATTACTTACCTTCTCCAGTGCAATTTGTTGAATGAAAGGATAATCTTCCTTTGGGATTACTTTAGGAATTTTAGACCAAAAACTCCACAGTATTTTATATACAAGACTATTTTACTGTTGCTTATGGTGCTTCTACTGAAGTTCAATGTTACTATGTACCCACTAGATCAGTTTTTCATTCTGCTTAGCTGGTAGTATTAACGATTTCTAGAAATCGAGGTACAAGGAAAAATATCCAGAAATTACAGTGAATCAGTTGCAAAATGTTTTCTGGGATTATTGAGGTTGTCTGGCTGAGATATCAACTAAGAAATGTGCAGAACTGTGTGAAAACCTAAATCAAAACTCTGGCCAGAAATATTCTGACTACAGTAACTAAAAGATGGTTCTAACCAAGCTGTTATTCAGAGTTATGTTATTACACTGAAATTAAAAGACCTAGAAATGTAATTTACGAATCAAACAAACGAAAGTTAGTAGTGATATTAAACAAGGGGCTGGGGCTTTAAAAACCTGCAAATTTTCACATTTGCAATCCAGTCTTAGGTGGCAACAACACCTCAACACATCTAAAGTGGATTTACAGATTTCACTAGATCTGTATTTTATTCTATCAGTGTTGTCAAGGAGCTGTTAATAATGCAATATAGTCAAATTCTTTAATGTGTGACGGATAAATACAGAAAAAAAGCTCATGGGGGAAAAAAACAATGAAGAATTCTATTTAAAAAAATCACCAGTTGCTTATACTTTTAAAGCTAGAAACCTTACAACTGGACCTTTAAAACTAGTAGCTGTAGGTATGTGTTTTGCTCATGAATATAACCAATTGGCAAGCACATTAATAAAGACAATATGTGCAATTAGATTTGCAATTATACATTTTGTTTTATTGGCAAACATTCCTTCTCCGCTTTGAAACAAAGAAGAAAATATGATGAGTAGCTTTTGGATGACACTAAACGTTACACATAAATACTTTTTAGCAAATCTACCCCAAGCAAGCCTAATAGAAACCACTGATTTTCATAAAAGGAAATAACATTTGGTTGAAGTTTAATGTTAAGGAAATGAACTGTCACAAAGTAGAAGGCTTGAACAGACTGAGAAGGGATGACAGCAATGCCTGTTTCAAACCCAAATGCTGCTAAAATGCCATGGTAACACTCATGCATTATTTATTTCCAATATAAGCATTACTTTTGCTATCCCGAACTGAACCACAGCTGGGACTTCGAGTTTTCTTCCGATAAAGCTCATCAGTCTTACCAATCTGTCAATCTTACCAGGCTTTTCAATTAACCAAGCGGTTGTTGGATCCACTCGCACCCACAGAGCCGCACCAGGCCGTGCCATGGGGGACACAAACTGCCCTGGGAGCTCCACCAGCCATGGCCACATCCATGGGTTCCATGGATTAATTGCCTGTATTGTCTTCAAGTGATGGATGTGCTGTTGGCCCTGTGTGTAGTTGCAGGATGTCCAGAAAAGAGAGAGCAAGCTGCTAGAAAAATGTGTTAGTTGGTGACACCTCTCCAGATCCCAAGGGATTGCTCTTTTCTAAGGAAGCTGGCAGAAAATACGTTGATGGCCGAACGAATTGCCCTGGCCAGCCTGCATTTCATTATCCGTGCACCAACCTTGTGTATTAAAGTTTTAGATCTTATGTGAACTCCTGCAGTAAAAGGTTAATTGTGGGCAATTACTTGACATCTTAAGGTGGCAGCATGCGTTGGGCATGGGGACGGTGAGGAAAGCTCCCAAGACAAAAGATAAAGACTGATGTGTCCTTTAGTGCAAACTGGCATCGTTCAGCTGAACGGAATGAAATTCTGCCAGTTTAGATTTGCTGAGACTCCAAGCAAAAGCTCATAATAAAGTAACAACGAGCAGACACCAGTTTCTCTAGTAAAAAATCTCAAAACTGGTGTTATTGATAGAGAGTGAAGCAGAGGCCTCAGAATTACTCATCCATCATTCAAGGCGTGAAGCCCTGGAACAGCCATTGCCCGAGCACATAGCAAACATCATTACATGAGTAAGACCATTAATTTATAACGTCAGTATGGAACTGCTTTAAATTAGGTTCACAGTTAAGGCTCTTAATGAGTCAGGGCTGCAGCATTTTATTGGTCATGGTCAGAAACTATCAAGAAGAGATTTGCAGGAGAGAAACAAATTCTTTCCCAAATCTAACCCGAGGGACAGACACTCCCGGGGGAGGCAGGGAAAGGACAAGGGGAATGTGGCACCTGCTTTAAAGACAATTAAGCATTCTGGTCAAACATGTGCTTTCCCTACTGCCAGGAGCCCTGGAGACATAGTCATTTCTGGAGCAGGTTTACTCCCTACCCTGTTGATGGCACCTTATGGCCCTGCCTAAAACCTTCCAAGTCCGCAGCGGAATGGAAAAATTCTGATTTCTCCTACTGTACGTTGCAAAAGCTGCTTCAAAATGTGATAAATGGGCTCTCAGAGGAACCTGAGAGATGTAGGCATCAAACCCCACTGAAAATTTGTTAAGAGTTGGGCTTCCTTAAGCTCTTCTGAAAAGCCCAATGCAAACAAGTGATTTCTGAAGCATGAAAGTGATGCCCAGAAATTCTGCAATAGTGCCAAGAGCAGAGAAAACTGCCAGTTTTTTATTCCCGCTTCAAGGTCTGGCAATCAAAAGGGACGGGTAATGTTGTTACAACGAGATTAGTTACAATTTAAAAATTACTTCCCGTTCTTTCGGCTATAGTTTGTTTTGGAAGAAAAGGCTCTTGGAGCTTGAGTGTATAAATTCATAAGGACTCACCCTGAACAGGAACAATTTGAATTTCAATACTTTAAGACAGATGGCAAGTTTGGTTTGTTCATAGATTATACATAAAATCCTCCTAGCCAATTTCCTGTTGTTTACTAAAATGTATGGAAAAAAATGAATGTAAAGCTGAGCAGATAATTATCAGGACGGCTGATCATGGGCTGAGGCACAAAGTCACCAAGAAATGCACGCACCCGAACTACCTGTGCTGTGTAGCAATTCACATCAGTTAATCTTTTGAAGGAAGAATCAGCAGAAGCTATTTAAAGACAAAAATAATTGTGGTTTGGATTTGTACATGTGTCAAAGAACGATCAAAACTGAAAAAAATAATGCGAAGCACGCAGGGGCCATAATGATTTCCAGCCCTCAGATACTTATTTAGTGAAGGGCTGGGCTGGATGCAACTGTTCCCAAAGGTGGGAGCTGGAATAGTCGTGAAATGTGTGTGAAAGTGTTTGCTTAAGTCACCCATAAGAGTTCCTTGTGTAAAAACATTATAGAGTTTTAATAGAGTGATGGAAGTTTCACCAAGTGGTTTGTTACGGGTTGCTGAGTACCCAGGTTGTGCAGCATTTTAGTAACCACACTGCACTTCATAGTAACTTACAACCTTTTAGCTTAGTGCTTTTTGCCACCCAAGTGCACATATTGTTAATATCCATTTGATTTTTTTTAATGTGTTGTAAAGTACTTATTGAAGGATCGTTAACGTGAAGTGAGATGAGTCTGGCCACAAATAATGACAAAGTTAAATCTGAATTAATCTAACATTTAAGTGTCAGTAAGGAAACCAGGCATCGCTGACAAGACTTGTTAATGTTGGGCAGTGCATGTTTCTCAAGCTTTGTTGTTTTTCTTTATGAATGAGGGCTCTTTGTATATTTACGCCTGTGCTTTTCTCCTGCTCTCTCCCTGTTCCTGCTAATCAGTGTGTGTATCCACCATTTAGGACAACTGATGAGTCCCCAGAGCCAGCTGAGCCTTGGCAAGCAAAGTCACCTGTGTTAATGAATACTCATTTGAAATAATTTACATGAGAGATGCAATTTACAATATTTTCTGTGTAAATTGCATGAAAATCAAGGATAATTGGGTGTTAAGTCACTCTTCTCCATTCCTCAGGGAAGTAGCTGCATGAGAAAGGTCTGTAAATGCCACCCAATACAGCCAGATGTTCAATTTGTGGCAGCTTTGTTAGAAAACTTGTTAAACTTTGGGTAATAGTAAACAAATATTTTACTGATGCATTCTGCAGTCAAAACCCCTGACTTTTTTTGCGTCACTTTTGAGTGATCTGACATAAAATTGAAATTAACTCTTTGGCAAACTTTTCCTGCTTTAGGCAATCTATGCCTGGGTTGGAATCTGCTCTTCAAACTATTGAACACCAGCAATATTTATACCCCTCAGGAGGTGTCATGAATTCTCCTGCTATTTCTGACCAAGACCCTGGGAAATCTGAGCAATCGTTCAGCCTTTGAGAATCTTTTCCCATTTGGATACCAGATTTGCTGGTGCAGTTTAGGAGAAGGGACTGAGAAAGCACCATGGCTGGACCCCAACAAGTCCCCTTAAATCTTCAGTATGGGCTTAATTTAATTGTCAGTGCAAATGCAATTAATAAATGGTGTCTCACAAAGAAAGATCAGCAAATAGCTCTGATCTCTTCTTAAGCAGAGGACCTGTCATTTGAATTTTACTACTCTGAAAGTGTTCCTAATATTTTTATTTCAATCCTAACATACAAATTCCAGATTTGTTTGTGTGCCATAAAAATAATGAGTTACTGTCCTGATGTCTGTCTATCCTGAGTTAGTCTTTGTTTTATAATGGCTGTTTTGAATTCCCACCTTCAAAGTTAGCAAAGAACATCTGTAAATTTGGGCTGCCTTGTCAAAAAAGTGACATGCAGGCTTTCACATGCGTAGTGAATGTTTCCAATTGTATGTGCAGGAGGGTAATTGATGCAGGCTTTTGTCTCAGCTCTGGTTAAAGACAGTCAGAAAGTGCAGCTTTGAAGCTATTTTTTCTGATACTTTGTTGTGAAGGTCCTATGGTTCAGCCATCATTCTTTCCTAGTAATTTGTCTCGCTTATAAAGGGAAAAAACTCCCTTGTTTTAGCCTTTTAGTGCATCACAAAGCACAACTCTTCCTGTATCATCTCGGTACAACGGAATTGATACATTGGGATAATGACGCGGAAAACAAAACCTGCCCTTTGCGCCTTCCCTGTTCAACAGCTCCAGGGTGCAGCGCGTTGTGAGAGCTTCGGCTTTTCCTGCCTGCAATTCCCGCTACAGTGGGGAACGGTGTTTGTTTTCACATTCATTCACCTGATTCAGGTGCCCAGCTCTGCTAAGCGCTCACTCAAATTTAACCTTGCGACTGCACAATGAAATATTAAAATCCAGACCCCGAATCTACTGATTACATGAGGCACCACCTAATACCAAACTCTGCATTGTAAACTGACACTATTTGATATCTTTTCCAAATGCCATTTGCAAATACTATAATTAGAATATACACGTCTTTCTAACTCATTTAACAGCAACAAAAGATCAAAAAAAACCTCAGGCATAAATTTTCAGTAGACATGCAGCAATAAATGTTTAAATACGCACTGTGTCAAGATAAGGATTTGCCTGGTAGACGTTGGTAACACAGACATCAATTTAGCTTGACATTGGCTCAGTAATGAGTATTCAGGACAAAACAACAGGAAATAAATTTCACTGGAATCAATCAGTATTGGGATATCTATAAATATACGCACTGAAGTCTAATTTAGAAACAACTTCTGATGTTTAAAGTTGTGACATGACATAAAGAGGCTTCTGTTTGAATGCTCAAGTGAAACCCTCAACATTTGGGTTTAAACTGAAACTTAGCTTTTCTCGCAGTGTAATAATAGTAAATGATTTATTTAAATGCACTGTAATAACAACCAGCATCCTGCTACAGCACTGGTGAGGCGGGAAGGCTCAGCCTGTGTGCCAGTACTAGCCCCAAACCCTCTTCCTAGACAACGTCACCAGACACAAGGTTTAGGTTCCTACAGAATGTCCTTCTTAAAAATGTCAGATACCATTAAATATAGGCCCTGGTTTAAATATTTCCCTGGGTACCATTAATAATTTCCTAGTCAAGTTCCTGTCTGAGCAGACCATAGGCAAAATGTCCATTTATGGCGTGATTTTTACACATCTGTCTGCTAAATCTCGCTCACAGCTTGATGATGACAATCTGGGCCTTGAGATTCCTTTTAGCAGCTTGTCTTCACTGAGCTGGCAAACGCTGCCTTACCCCAAAAGACATCGATTTTACCATCAGTGGTGGCAGGTCCCGCTTCGAAGGATCTCTTGGAGCAATTATCCAGCAGTGCTGTGGGATTTAGCTGGGCCGGCCCCATGTGTGTTGTGCAGCGAAATCCACTTACACAAGCAACACAGCTAAGTCCATCACACAGAGAAACGTCGAGTCTTTCACGTGCACTTGGCGTAATCAGGATTCAGCTGCTGCTGAGCTCCAAGTCTTTGGCACTGCTGTGTTGCCTTCTCACGGCCTGATGAAGACACCGGTCGCGTATCTGGGCATCTACTCTGGGATTAATATTCTTGTGCTGGCTCAAATGGGAAATACCAAACAGGCAGTGGAGGAAACGGCGTTTGCACAGACTGTATCAGTCCAGCTCTGCCATGGCCAAAGATCAGAGCGAGGTGCCGGTCCCAGAGCTGCGCTTTGATACACTGCAGGCTCTGATAAATCACCTGCAGGAGAAGGGAGGATGGATGGTGACCTTGCGACCTGCCACTCGCTCTCGCTTAATCCCTCCAGCCGTGCTGTGCAGACGGAGGAAGGTCCCTTGATGTGTGACTTCAGGAGAGCGAGGATGAAAAAGTTGCTTAAATGCTTGTAACTGTCACAGAAACACAAAGCAAGCAAAATGAATGCTGGGTTTTTCAATCGCTGATGTTACCCTGGATTCACTTTGCTTGCAGATTCAGTCAGCATGTATTTATTTCTATCTTAACATTCACTGTGTTGACAGTAATTTTGTTAGGGACAAAATATTATAATCAGAACCAGAGTTTCCAGTAAATGGATGCATTTCATTCGCTGCTGCCTCCTTCCCCCACTATCTGCCTCTCACCACCTTGGTCTACACAGAGCAAAATTATTTTAATGAATCCGGCAGAGGCAAAGTAATTTCAGTGCCTGATACTGCGATATTACTGTGCAAAATGGCATGTTAGCCTGGTTAATAGATTATTTATTTTCATTAAATATTGATTATCAGTGGCTTATGCTGGCAGGCACTTTCCTATTTGCTGTGCAAGTAGCTATATGCCTACATTCTGTTATGGTAGGTTGGGTTTTTTTTTTAAGTTAGCTGTTCAGTCTCACCAATTTTCATGTTTTCGCACTGACTGACATCTGCATAGTGATTCTGCAAACAAGTCATGTGTGCATTTCACTAATGCAACTTCGTACTTAAGATATTTTAAAAAATCCCTGCAGAAAAGGAGGGTGTTTTATCCAAGGGTCTTGCCCTCGCTTTACCAGGTAAGCTGACTCAAAGGTGAGCCCAAATCCAAAGAAACCAAGACACAGAAGGGGAGGTAAAAGCAGAGAAAAGTATCTGAGAAATCTCCGTTTCTGCGGGGTTCATTCACTCATCATCAGTGAGCACAATGAGATGCAAATGGTGAAGGCAGAGAATTTCTGAGCAGTTTTATCCCGTGCATCCACTGTGCGGTTTTGCTTTAGCACCAGTGATAGAACAAGGCACGATTATAAGGCACAACCAATCAAATCTCTGCATTGTGAAATAGGTAAATTCAGAATAAACTCCCTTAAATATTTTTTTTTTCTAAATTTAAATATGGCTGGCATAATGATCCAAGGTAGATTTGGCTTTGAAAAAGGAGAATAAGGGATTTCAAGGTTTGCAATAGCATAGGAAAAAACCCAAGGTTTTTTAAAGAATGGCACACTTTTATTTTTGCTCATTATCTGTTGCATTCCTTTGCAGCTAGAACCAGTCCAACTTCAGAATTTCCATTGCAGGAATCAGAATGAACTGTCAAAAGTTTATCTCACACCGGAACAAAATTAGACAGAGGAATGCCAAAAAGCTTTTTGTGGGGATGTTGTGTTTGAAATACTGCATTCCAGTAACCTCAAAGTACTTGATAAGGTCAGAACACTTCATTGTGACATTATCATTTCTAAACTAGCCTGAAAAATCAAAACAATAGTGGAAAAACGTTGGCATCTTGACCTTACAGAGATAAAATGTTATGGGAGCTTTTCATAAAAAAAATATTGATGCATGTCATACGTTTCCAGAAAATCATTTCAGGGTGATCAAATGGAGAACTTTTTGTCAGGAAATGCTTGACTGGTATCAGCTCCATCTGCTCAAGGAAAAAACTTCCACAGAAAATATTGCTTCCTTAAAATGGCCCCTGCAGTTTTCTTCTTCAATTTGGTGAGTCTCAGACACGTTCGTCAAATTTTGCCTTTGGAGTGTGATGAAATAATATCGCGGACACAGGGGGTGACACGCTGCAGATATAATAAGGTGAACGGAACTTCTTTTTAAAATGTCAGTAGGGCATTTGGAAAAAACAAAACCAGATACCTTCATTTTCAGTTAAAATGCACAACAGTGATTTCTGTTTCCAGAGCCCTAAAAGCAAATGAGCCCATTGCAGGGCAATACAATGATAGTTATTATAAGATTAGAATATAACAATAATCCACTTAAATTATTAACAGCAGGCTAGTACTTCAAAGTGACCCTTGGCTCTTATTTTCGTAACAAATAATAGCAATATCATTGTCATTAAAAGGAAAAGATTTTGCATTTCAATGCAAGCTTATTAAAAAGCCTTTATGCAGTTTTGAATGTAGATAAACATGTGCAGCATTTCCTTATAGGGAGTGCAAATGGTCAATAGGCCCCTGGGAATATGAAAGGAGGACTCCTGTCAAAACATTGAGAACACACATTTGCATCGGTATTGAAAAACTGGTAAACAAGTTTTTGTTGAGTGATAGTATTGGGTTGAAAGCCTGAACAATGAGATTTTCTGGCACATTCTTGGAACATATTGAGCACATGGGAATTAAAATGCATTTTCTCTTTGAACTATAGCATGTGTAAGGGATTTATGTTATTCAAAGTAAAAACATAAGTGGAGACTAATATCCTAATTCATCAAAGAATAAGCAGAGGCTTAAATCCACCTTTACTTAGCAAAGCTCTTAGGAATGTGTTTACCTGCAAGAATATGCTGGTGGCCAATGAAATCAGCAGTATGTGTGTACAGGTACTGGAAGGGATTAGAAGAAATGTCTAAACTTGTTGAAAAGACATCTAAAGTGGCTCTGCAATTTCTTTCCTGCTACAAATGTCTTTGAAACCAAAATAAGCACTCTCTGTGGGTTTTTTTGATGTTGTTTTGGTGTTGTTTTTTCTTTTTCTTTTCTTTCTTTCCCTGGGTTTAGAATACACTTGATGCTTCCAGCATTAGTATTTTTGTGGTGCTTGAGCCTATGAAATATGTTTCCATGCTGAATGAACGCTTCTATACAAGATGAAGCAGGCTGGACGTCTTAACTTTTCTACCTTTGACCAGCAATAAAATCTAAAGAATAGTGATACGGATCTGGTATTCACACTGCTCTTGGGTTTGTAAAATATATTTCACAAAAATACAGTACTTGGCAATTTTACAGTGAGGAACCTACGCTTTGTAATATGCAACTTCTGTGTTGATTTGGGGTCATATTATTCTAGTGGATGGACTTGTCTGAGAATATTTTTCTCATTTCTGGTGTACTTTGGTGCATGGGTGTGGAAGTTTTGGTTGGTTTGTTTGTTTGTTTTTTCTAGCTGAAGCTGTTCTAATTTACTTATACTGTACAATTTTCTTATGAACTGCATTCATACTTCTATTTTAATGGCTGTCTCCTAAATATATAATTTAATAAATATATATACATACACATATATATACTTGATTAAACTTCATGTCCACATCCGACATTTTAATTATTTTCTTATAATTTCCTAGTATTTATCAGTAAAAGTGGCTGAGTCACCATCCCTAGAGGTATTTAAAGGAATACATAGATGAGGTTCTTAGGGACATGGTTTAGAGGCCGACTTGAAAGTGCCAGGCTAATGGCTGGACTTGATGATCTCCAAGGTCTTTTCCAACCAAAGTGATTCTATGATTCTATTATACGCATCCTATAAAATATCTCAGTGGAAAGGAGAGGGAAGTGTAAAATAATAAAGTAGACCCTGAGATAAGGACTGCAGACTTGTCTCCTTCATCCTAAGTGAATTAGCCCTTTAGCTAGGGAGTCTTACACTACCTCTGTAATCCACTCCATCAATTAATATTTCATAAAACCTTCCAAAGCGTAATCACCTCTTCAAGCAAGAACTGAAAGCAGCACGCCGTTGCCACAGCAGAGCAACCACCATTTCTGGCTGCTCCGAAAATGAAAGAGCTACGTATTGAAACCAGAAAGGGGCCGGTTTTATCAGAGATGAGTTTTGCAGTCTTTGAACGGCTAAACACAAATGGGCATCACTTCCACGTCTCTCTGCGCTCAGCAGAGCTACAGATGATTCTCTGCTCTGCCTTCCTCCTTGTTACCCTGTTTGTGATTTTCACAGCATGATAATTCCCAAAGTCATCTTTCTGGCTGATGTCCTCCTAAAACGGCCTATATTTGTAATGCTATTAAAAGCTGTTATGAAGCCATGACCAGTCCCTCTTTCCAGGACATAATATTGATAGCGTACCACTAACAGGTAACCCGTGCAGAGCAAGCAGGGTCACTGGAGCCCATCTCTCCTGGGCTCCAGGCGTACTTGGCCATATTTGCATGTTCTTGGGAAAGGAGAACTCAGGGGACGGAGAAGGCAACCCCAGGGCTCAGTGCCAGGTTGGGTCTTTCATTACTGCAACCGCACATTGCCTAGAAAATGCAGCATATGCTCGCTCGTGTGACATTTCCACGACATGAAGTGCACCATAAGACAACAGCTCAGGTTACCAGTCTTCAGGAGGAGATTCTGGAGCTGCGCCACTTGGCAGACTTTCAGGCATCTGAAAGACTTTCTGGGAAACCCGCTTTCCTGGGGAAAACCGCAGGTGGGAGCCTCACGGCCTCAGCAGGACGGGCAGCTCTGATTACTCCCAGCAGACCCACCTGCAGCCGGAGGAAACTCCGCTTATTACAACGCGGGGTGGCATCAAACATCTGGCAGCCGTTAGCACAACTGAAAGAGTCAGGAATGCTGGGGACTGGGGGGATCCCCCAGCGTTTTGCTCCTTCATGTGGATTTGGGGTCCGCAAGCCCCCCGAGGGCAGCGGGGGTGGCAGGACAAGGA
>VWYH01009546.1:138934-225896 GCA_013399365.1 Pampusana beccarii | reverse complement strand
CGCGGGGTCCGGGTGCGGGGCGGTGCGGAGCGGGGCGGTGCGGAGCGGGGCGCGGCTCCGCAGCTGCTGCGCGCCATGCGGGCTGGCTGAGCGGTGCCGGCCGCCTCTGAGTGTCCCGGGGAAGGATGGCCGCCAATTTCAACGACATCGTGAAGCAGGGCTACGTGCGCCTGCGGAGCCGGCGGCTGGGGGTGAGTGCTGGCCCGGCCGGGCTGGCCACAGGGGCACCTGCCTTTCGGCTCTTTTTTTTCTTTCTTTTTATCCTCTCCCTCTCCTTTGTCCTCTTTTTGCAAACTGAGCTCAGCGGGTGTCTCCGCAGAGGAGCCACGAAACAAAAAAATTGGGGGGAGGGGGAAGAATAAAGGCACCTAAACGCGCGTATATCCATACACACAATATGATGTACCTGTGTGTCTATATATATGTATATATATATATATATTTTTTTTTTTTTTTTCTTCCGTTGAGAGGTGGGGATGCTGCCTGCCGGGAAGGCTGTGCTACCTCCACCTCCCGTCATATGGAGCTCCCCGGGCAGCCGCCACCAACTTCGGGCCGGAGCTGTGCAGGGCACGGGAGCGCGGGGGCTCGGGGCTGCGGCCGGGGGTGCGGGGCAGCTGCGGGCAGGGGGGCGCTGGAAGCGGTCTGCGGTCTGGAGCTCCTGTGCAGCTCAGGGCTTTAAGGTCCCGAGTGGGACAGGTGAAGATCTTGTGATATCTTTAGGACGTTTAGGTTCATTTGAGTTGCACAAAAAGAAAATTCAAAAAAGCCCTCTTTAGCTTCTTATTTAATTTTAAGCTTATTTTAATGCTGGGTTTTTTTTTACTACGATGGTATGTTCCTAGTTTTGGTTGTAGGTACTAGTTATGCAGCAGTGGTAGGCCAGTTCCCTACAGCACCTGGTTTGGCATATGGTCTCGTAAAGCCTGGTCTGTTGTTACGGTTCGTGGGGTTCTGCTCCCCTGAGCAAGCTGCCAGGGCTGCTCCAGCAACGGGACTTACATGCTCCATACCTCCTGTCTCCCTTAGTGAGCCAACGTGGCTTAAGGGGGATGCAAACTGGAGGGAGGCTTTGTGTATATACAATGCTTTAATTGGTATATCTGTCTCTCAGGACAGGAAAGAAACTCATTTGTTTACTGAGAACCTGTGGGCTGGCAATTCTGCATTGTTCATAGCATGAGTTTTGCATCAAGATTTCTTATAGTGGGCTGTGTGCGGTCATATGAAAGCTTTTGCTGGCTCATTACCATTACAGTTTCTTTCTCCTGCTGTGTCCGTGTTCAATGGCTCCTCTAGAGTTTTGGTAACTTGCATCTTCCTGACTTGTTTGGAGATTGGAAAGCAGCTTGAAGTATTTCAGCAGGCTATTTTTCTTGTACCTGGACTTGCAAGCATAGTTCATTCTTTAAGAACCGCATGATTCTGTGACAGATGGAGATAGCATCATTATGAGAGAACTTGTAGTAAATTTGGCAGAATTAGTGTATTGTAACTATCCATTCATTACCAAATACGTGTCAGTATTCAGTTTGCTCCAGCATAAATGAAGAGTAAGATTAAACTTTGACACGTCTTTCCATTCTGTAACAGTGAAACCTAAAGGTCTTATGAGTAAGGTGCATCTAACTCTGAGATAGCTGTGAATTCTGATAATGTCTCTGATTTTCCTTTAATAAAGCTTTCTAAAACACATTGAGAGTGGTGGTGGTGAGTAAGTGTCCAATGTCCTCTCAGTATAAATGCATTTGACAGTTGAATACGGAAACAAAGGGAACATGGAGAATGACACTGTGTCCATGGAAATGGAACGAGTGTTAAATGTTTTCTTTTAGAAGACATTTTATTTATTTTATCTCATTCCTTCTAATTCCAAATGTTCGTATCATTATTAATGGCTGGAAAGTGTGAAGGGGGTAATGGAAAGTGCTTTTGTGAAGAAGTCCAAGCAAAGTTCCAGAGAGTTTCCATGGCCATGGATTTGTTAAAATGCAGAGCCCTGAGTTTGTTGCCCTGAGCTGCCCTTGGCTCTGGTTGTGCTGTCCTGACAGCTTTGCGGTGCTGTGAAGAACATTAGGAGGGAATGTAGTAGCTGCTGTGAGCTGGCTGTCACTTCTATAGGTCTGGTGACAGAGGCCTATGCTACGAGGGAGAGGTGACCTGTTCAAATCCTGCCGCTCTATTTGGAAATAAGTAGTTTAGTCAGCGGTAATGCTTTTTTCTCCTTGTGCTTTTCAATTTACAGTCTTGGCCCACTACTTAAGCCAGAGTTGAAACATGGCTGCAGATTTCTGCCTGTAACTTGCATTTTCTATAAGCTGCTTAAAAGCCCAGTGTCCCGATTTACAACAGCCAAGTAGAAGTGAATAATTATGATAAACCTGAGTTCTTTAAATGCAGGACAAGCTTGTGCTGCTTCCAGCAGCAGGGCAACTGTCAGCACCTGCTTCTCCGTGCACAGACCCAGCTAAAACGTGTCCCCCCTCCTCGGTGTATTTTCCTCCTTGCTGCATGTGTGTGTGTATAGAGCTTGACTTTAATCTTAGTGGCTAATGGCAGCTTGGATTCTTCAGAGGAGATGGAACTACGCAAGCAGTGTGTGTTTTCTGGTAGCTACGTTGGGGAGGGTTGTTGGACGCCCAGGAGCTGGAGGTGGGAAGGGAACAATGCTTTAGACCTTAAAATACTGACTTTCAAAGAACTTGCCCATATCCTGAAAATGATAGGAAGGACAAGCCTGCTCCAGCCTAGTGTAGGGCTCCTGGTTAATTGAGAAGTATTTCAATACTGTGTGTGTGGCGAGATGTAAGTGGGAGTTACTAAAATACATTCCACTATTATGGTGGCACAGCTGTAATCACTGCATTGTCTTTTCAGCCTGAATTCAGCTCCTGGGTTTTTCTCTGTAATGCTATGGTAATTCCATCACCAAGGGAACTAGGAGCAGAGCTTGTATCTGCAAATTACCTCAAGAAATGACTTTTCTGAATAACTGGGGTGCAGGTGCTAGATTTAGAGAGAAAGGGGTGCAGAGAAGCAGCTTGTGCAAAACCAACTCTCTTTTAAAAGAACAGTGACAATTCTGGTAGGCCCTACTTTGTAAATACAAGATGGAATTTAGGCTGATTAGTTTTGTACCTGGCCTGTCTTTGTGCACTTTAAATATGTGAATTTAATTTAATATTATTTAATAGAATAGTTTCCATAGCAACATTTGTGTCACATGTGTCTTCTGCAGAGCCAAATATATTCAGAAGAAAGTGTACTCTTCCCAATTCTTTCCATCCTTATAGGGAGGAAAATAATTCTTTCAGCCAATGGTCTCCTTCTTTTATGTCATTAGCAGTGACAAAGAGGAGGTTGTGTGCTAGAAAACCGCTGACAGTGTAAAAGCACAACCTTCCAGAGTTCCTTTAAATAAAACCCAATCAGCTTCGCTCTGTGAGCAGTGCTCCCATCAGTGACCGCTGGTGACCACTGGACCTCTGTTTTGGGGAAGAAAATACTCTGTTGTGCTAACTGTTGTTGCTTGTACTCACCCTTCATCTGATTAAGTGCTTTATATCTATATATGAAATGGGAGAGTCATTTTATGGCCTCTGTACCTAAAAAGGCTTTTTTATGCTTATGATTTTCAAATAATTTTCTGTTCAGTGATACAGATGTGACCTTTATGAGGGGGAATATATTATGGAGATGTTGCTTCTCCTTAATGAAAAGGCTAATTCTTGAGTTTTCATTTTAAGCATGGATGGATGTGCACTGCTTGTGAACGTACTTGAGCTTTCGTGTTAGGCTGGACTGGCTCAGCTGAGTGTTTAAATAACTATTAAAAATCAAAACATGAACAAATCTTTGAAACAGACTGCTTTTGTTACACTGGTGAGCCTGAAGAGCTTTCAAAGGAAAGAGGCACTTGATAGTTGTCTTCGAGGTGCAGCCAGCCCACCTCTCCTTGTGGGGTGGGAGGGTCCTAGCAGTGTGTGTTGGTTCTAGCTTAACACTTTTATGGAGCTCCCTGTTCTTAAGGCTTAGCTCACCCTTCCTGCATCCACAGCTAAACTCAGCTTTGCTGAAAGCCATGTTTCAGTTCAAGCAAGAGTTATGCAGCACAGACGCTGCTCTAAGGGTGTCCTCTACTGCCATTGTCAAGGTTGGGCAGAAGCGAGCGCTGGAGTCTCGGGATGGAGGCAGGTGAGCCCTTGCTCAGGGTCCGGGCAGAGCCCTCCCACAGCCCTTGCTCAGGGTCCGGGCAGAAGTGCTGGTGCTGTGGCAGCGGGAGGGTGCTGGCTGCCCCTCTGTGCCGGCCTTTGAAGACGGTGCTTCTACCCTTGAAAGACCCGACAGAGCTTGCAGGCATCTGGCCTGTCCCTGCCGCTTGATGTATGGGAGACTGCTGGAGCAAGATGCCATGGGGTTAGCTGTCAGCCCCTCGTTTCTGGGATGCCAGTAACACCCTTGGCGTGTCTCGTTGCATTAAGTGATGAAGTACTGTTAGTGTCAGAGGGAAACAATCTCTTCGATGAACAGCAACAGCTTTGAGCTCTATGTAGCTAAAAGCAAAATAGTGCTGATCGAACAGAAGTGCCTCAAAGAAGCAGCTGAGCTGTGCTGGTGGCAGGCAGAGATGTCTCTGTTAAGGGGTTGTACATGTTCACAGCCTTGCACAGTCTTGTTCGGTTCTGCACAACACTCGATTGACTAGAAATCATTGGCTCTAAAAACATTCTCTCTGGTTTGCTTGAAAATTGAGTACCTTCTTCCCAATAGAGCGTTTGGCTGGGGTGGCTGACGTGGCTGCTTTCTAGGAGTTGCAGAATACCTTTCGGAGCTTACTTCAAGGTGATACAAATATGACTGCACGCTTTCTCCCAAGCTTTGTATACTATGAACACATCTGGCTTATGTACAAGTATTTCCATTGTATCCCCGTTTCTCAGATAGTGTCACCTTTAAACTCGTGAATAGAACAAGTATATCAAAATGTGAGCTTCATTGTGTGTGTTGTGATGCTTGACCTGCTGTGGTCCAAGGTGGATCAAAGCTCTGCGTAGGCAATGTGAGGAGACTGTGGTAGTGAACAATCTTTCAGGAAAAACCCAACAGCAAGGATACACAACATCTTTTAACTTTTTAAGGTTTAAAAATAGGTGTGGATTGAACTACAGTATTTTGTGCTCTCGTGTGCTCTTCCCTCTGTCACCAGCTTCCCAATGATGAAGCCGTCTTTATCTGCCTTGCTAACGAAGCTCTTAAAATGTCTTATTTTGGAAGACTTTTGATATAAGAGGTCTATGCCATGATACAATATAAATCCAGGTTAAAATAAGGAATGAGTTACTATTAAAAAATGGAATGCACAGTTGTTTGCATACTTATTTCTTTCATTATAAATCGAAGAAAGTGTAACAGTTGTGATACTTTCTGCTTCAGCAAACCTCTCTTCGACGCTGAAACTATTTCTGCTCCCTGGCTGTTTGCAACATGTTACTCCAGGTTGTCTGTCTTGCAATGGTGAAGATGCAAGAACTGGAGCTGTAAAACAACTTCAGCTCTCACAGGCATAGACGTAGCCTCTGCAAGCTTAGATGCACGTTTCCATAAAGGACTCATGAAAACACTAAAGATCACATGTATCTAAAAGCGGAATAGGAAATGCTGGGTTAATTTGCATGTGAAAATTGAGGTGACCTGTATTCTAGAAGAGGATGAAGATTTTTCCTTTATAAAAGGAAGGGGTAATAAAATTAGAACAGTGTAGGGCAGCGTATGCTGCTGAATTAATATACATAGTTTACTGCTTCTGCATGACAGAAGTACTTAAAACAAATAGTCCTGGCGGTTTGTTGTTAGAAAAAACCTTACAAAGTATTTATCTTTCTAGAACATATACTATTGCTAACTAGATACACTGGATGTTTACAACCCACAGAAACAATCTGAACACTAAAAATAATGTGCAGAACTCTCAAAATTGGACATTATTAACAGGCAGCCTGATTTATTTTATCATTACCAAGATTTTTATGAAGGTATTTCTGGCATGTGCAGGTCTGGGAATCTGCTCCATGAGTTTGTATTGCTATTGGATTATTACAGGCTATTAAAAACACTCATTTGAGAGGTTCCATTGACTTTAATGGAGCTGTGCTAACAGCTAAGTGTCTGTTCCTGAAAATGCAGGTCTCTGCAGAGACTTCTGTATCTGTTTGCCAGAGAATAAAGCTCGCAGAGAGGAAAAGAGTAAAGTGGAATTTTTTTACCTAGCAGTCTATTGCTTGTACCTCTGTCTGGCAAAGGGAACGCTGCTAACAGATTTTTGCAGAATCCTGTCTCATGAGGTATCTTCCACTTTGCACTTAGGAGGCGAGGCACAAAACTGCTCTTGCAGTCATAGCTGTTTAACACCACTTCTAATTAAATCTGCAGTCTGCACAGCTTGCTCTTGGGGTTGGCTGTAACCCCATCTGTTGGAGGCACCTCCTTGTTATGCAAGGAATGATCAGCCTCATCTGTCTATTAGAGCGGGTCCTCCATGGAAATTTGGGCTGGGTCCAATAAGAAGATCTGAGCACCCAATGTGAAGGGTTAGCAGGGTTTTAGCAGCTGAAGCCCAAAAGTGCAATTCTGATACTACTTGTGTTTGTCCATGGGGGTTTCCTAAGGACGCGGAGATCAGCCGGTGTCCTCCAGGGATTCGGTCATGGCAAGCACTGGGTTGTCCGCTATCTGCTGTGGCCTCTGCTGGGGCCTGATCTTCTGGGAACGAATGCATAGAAGGGAGTTTTAGATGATGCTTTTCACCACCTTTGTTAAAGATGGAGAAACTTCTGTCCATACCTCTAGCAACAAGGTTATTTGAACAGATAAGATGAACAAAGCTCGGTCTAGACCTCTTTCTTAGACCTGCTCCTTTCGCAGGATGTTCTCCTGGCTGGGGAGGATGTTGGTTGAGGTTCAGCCTTTCCTAAGTGATCTTGCTCTGGTTGATGGAGCAGTGTAATTCGTTCTTGTGCCTCTCCAAATCAACTTGGATGTGATTAAGTGATTTCACATTACAAGGGTGGCCTTGTACCTGTGCTGAATGGCACATGAAATGTGGCTGCTGAGCAGGACCTGACTGCCTGGAGTGGAGGGAAGGAGAAAAATCAGAAGTTTGATTTCTGAAAGCAGCTGTGTCGATACCATCGATCTCACTGGTGCAAGGACCACGCTAACATACAGCAGAAAAAACTTGTGTGGGTGCCATTGTTCTCAACACTGTTTAATGCTGATCTGAACCAGCTTAACTACATCAATAAAGTCCTGGAGTAAGAATTATGAGGAAAGGGTAGCTGTGTCTCTTCTGAAAGATGTGGCTGCTGGATCTATTATACAACTCTAGGCTTGTGCCCTCTTTAGTATTAACCTTGTTAAGGACAGAAACTAGATCTGTGCATGTCATTTTTCTTTGCATGATGGGTCTGACTAGCCCAAAACCTCTAAATCGCATCCGTGTGAAGGAATGTGGTGTAAGCGGTGTCCTCCAGCGCAGAACTGGGATTCCCCTCGCCAACCTCCCAACAGGAATTTGTAATAGTTTAGTCTTCAGTTTGTTGCAGAGGAAGGAGTTTGCTTCTTCACAACTTTCTAACTAGTTTCTTGTTCCTAGGAAATGCTTGCTGAGGTAGAGTAATATATTCAGTACTTAGATATTTCTGGAATGATTTAAAAACTTAATGAAAAATTGTTCTTAGGCTTCTGGACTTCTTCTTGCTTTGATTAGTGCTTTATCTGCAATATTATTATTTTTTAAAATATTTACAAAATAAAACCATGATGTTATTAATAATCTCTTGTATTGGAGTGTTTCATGAGAATTTACATGTCGGACAGTGGATATATGCTAGATTGAAGCGGGAAATTACAACAATTTTGTATTATAGACTGTTCCTCAGGAAGTATAGCATTAATGCATACTACATATACTTGCTTTAGCACTAGACAGGAAACTTCTGATTCATGCTTAGAAGTTTGGGAAAACTTTTGTGTAAATTCTTGGACTTGTCCACTTCAGCCTTTTGTTTTTAATCTTCAGTGGAAATTTTTGATTGTCAAAAGCTGAAAAGAGATGAACCTTTCAGGGTTTTCTATTCTTGATTTTTAATTGAACTGACTTCTGTAGAAACTTCATTGAGAAGATTGGTGTTGAACATTTAAAATGACATGTACTTTTACAAGTTTTGCATAGCACTGTTTCTGTGAAACCCTGTGGGAGGAGAGGTGAAATGGGGGGTAGACAATCTGCAGGACTAGAACCATATGGTTAAAGAGATTGGTGCTTGAATAAGCGTGCCAGAAAGTTAATATGGGGATTTTAAAGTATGAGCTGTGAAAACTGGAAACAAGAATGATGTAAGGCTGGGGGGGAGAAAGGAAAGTTGTCTGCCTATATCTACATTTGAAGCAACTTATTAATAAAACTGTTGTGTTCACCTATACAGCTCCTTTCAGTCTGGAAGCACTGAGATGGAGAAAAACTGAACAGATTTCTTATGTATCAACTTCAATGTGCAAGATATTATACCCGTTGGATATCCGTATTTTTAGAAAACTGTTGAATAAGGTGTTGGAACATATTCACAGATATTAAGATTTCTAACTGCTTGGAACTTGTAGTGGCAGCAGGGATAGAATCAAGGACGTTGCTTAGAAAGTTTAAGATTTTATCCTTGAGCTGATAAGGGGAGGAATACTGATAAATGTCATTCAAGACCTAATGCGGCTCCGTCTGGCTGCTGGCATCGGGTTTATCAGCCCATGAGTGAGTCCCCTTTGGATTTCCTCAGGCACAAAGTCAATGGGATTTGAGTCCAAGTCAGTAGGTGTCTTGATGGGCTTCCTTCTGATGCTTGGGATTGTGTGCAGAGACACAAATGTGGGTCTAATTTGATTCAAAAAAATTCCCACCAAAACCCCGAAGCACAAGCTTAAGAACTCTTCTGATTTTTGCTCAAGAGGCAGAAGACAGGAGATGATGCAGATCATGATTTGGAGCATGGAATTCCTGTTCTGATGGTGGCCTGTTTCAGAAGCAGAACAGCTTTTCTTGTGCTTTCCAGCATACATTTTCTGCTAAATTACCTTTCACGTTCTTCTTTGGAAGATAAGCTTAGTTCTTTAAGCAAAACAATGAGACTCGAAATTTTATGTTTTTTTCGTAAACTGAGATAACTGGTAAAGAAGTGCTTATTACTCATTCACTGAATTGTTCTAAAGATGAAGTTTTCATTTTAACCAGTCTAATGCAAACCTGAGCAGAGCACCCTTTTTCTTCCACTTTTACCTTAAACTCTTCCCTCATCTTCTGCCAGTTGTGGGTCCCAATTCTGCTTTTTCAGTATTTGCTCTTCCTTCGTTAGACAAAGCTCTTTATGGTTTCTGGAGGTGACTGCACTACCTGCTATGCAACGAAAGGGTGTGCCAAGGATGATTGTAGAGGCAGTGAAAGAAAAAGAAAACGCAAGTATAAGCAGATGAAATTTAGTCTTTCACAATTTTGATGCCTTTTCATCATCAATTCGTTACACAGTATGAAGTTAATTCTCCTGCCGGTGTATATGGGCATTGCCCTGAAGTTAGATCAATGATTAATTAACCTTTTGCGGTGTCTATGGAAACACTTGAAAGAAAGTAACAGATGTGAGGTCTGCACCTGAGGCTGACATCTTAATTTGATGTTTGTGTAGTTTTAGGTATACCATAGAAACTGATGGATTGTTCCCGTTATCTTCTTGTCTGACTTCACCAAGTTGTGCCACAAATACCAGTGGAAGTTCATGCTATTGGAATGGATAGTGTTGTCGTTTGTTTGGTTAGCTTTTTTCCCCTTTTGCTGAAAATAATGTGACTCGTTTCAATCCATAAGATCAATACAGTAAAATCAGTGGTATGTCACCCCAGTAATGTCCATGTAGGAGATTAACCTTTCTTTTTACTTACCAAATAATGTTTATCTGGGGAGCTATGGTTGGCAAATGACAAATTCCTCTTAATGCTCCCATTAATGTCTCCACACCAGTGAGGACGGAATTAGCTGATTGTACTGAACTAACTGCATACTATTGAGTGGCATACTCTTGGCACAGTGCTTATACTAAAATACAAATGGCTGTTTTCTGTTAAATGAAGTAGTGCAAATTAAGACAGTATTCTGCTAAGCTTTCACAGACATCTTCTAATGCAGCAGTCATACTTTCTTGAGGATGGAGTCTACTTAAATGTGAATGAGCTCTCAAACTCTTTAGTTAGTACTACACAGCTGGGACGTGAAAAATTAATAAAGTTGTGTTTGCCCATTTTGAACTAATACGTAGATTAGCCGTAGCAAACTCAAGAGGACTGCAGGAGCCAGTAGAAAGCTGAAGTCTACCATGGAAATATTGGCTCTGGAATCCTCATTTTAATCTGTATTTTTTTAAGTCAGTATTAGTCTATCCCCACTACCCTAAAACTAAAAATACCCCACGATAAACAGAGTGAGTAATGAACAGTTTCATCTGGTCAGTAGCTTTAAAAGTTCTGGCAGAGCAAGGGAGTTCGTATGTTCAGAATCACCAGTTTGTGCCCCCGCTGGAGCCCATCGGCTGATCACAGGTCCATGGGCTCTCTGCTGTGATTCGGATCCTTTTGTGCACATGCCTTCAGTAATTCAGGATAATTTGAAGGTTATCACTCTGAAGCCAGTGCAGAAAAGTGAATGAAAAGGGAAATGCATTTTGACTGCTGTGGGCTTCTCCCTTCACAGCTTTGAACAGAGTATCAGTCCCACTAGAGCCGAGGCAAATGACTTCAATTATTTGCTGCAATCCTGTAAGGCAATGCTGAAGTGCGTTTTACTATGATTTAATGGGCTGTAATTCTGTCACTCTTAACAAAGCACTGCATTTTGGTGAAGTCCAGCTTGCAGTGACTCACTTGGTAGCATTATTTGGTCTTTCGTGCAGGTTCACTTTGATTTTAAAGTTGGTCTAAGCTCCAGAGAGGCTGGGGAATGACCTGTGACTGCATAGCTTTGATGTCGCCATTGGAAGAAAAATGTGGAAGGAATAAGATAGATATACCTTGTGTTGGGATGGTATGATGGACTAACCTTGAGACTTACCTGAGGTGTGTGTAGGCATGGGAAGTAATGTGTTTGTTACAGGAAACCTGTGATGCTTTCTGAAGCTTGCAGTTAAATTAATTGGTGAATGGCAAAGAACGACAGCAGGCCAGAAATGGGCAGTTATACCCATCTGTTAGTTATGGGCTTGCAGGGCATTTGTCATCCTTGGCTCTCCAAGTGGCACATAACAGCGTAATTAACTGAATTTAACAGGTGGGTAAGCGGCAACAGGTACAGCTAAATTGTTCAAGTCATAGACGGAAGACTGAGAAACTAAAGCTTTCCTCCCATGTCTGGCTATGGATACTGGCAGCTTACTGCTGAAGAATTTACTGAGATAAAGACCTAATTCATGTGCACTTTCTGCCCTTTTTTTTCAGTCTCATTATGTGTAGTCTTAAAACTACAAGTCCCACTCTGACATCCGACTCTCACGAGTGGCTGTATGCTCTGGGGGGCTGAAACAAAGCCTGCTGCTGGGACTTCGTGAGCGGTACAGTTCACCTCCAGACGTGGAGCAGGTCCCATCCCTGCGTTCTGCTGAGTGCAGGAGATCTGATGTGCTAATTAGTAAGCTCTGCAAATTGTTAATGAGCTGTATCAATGCCGTTTTCCTCCTATAGCCCGTGTAGTTAAAGTTACCGAATCAGATACTTAGTGACAACAAAAAAAGGAAAAATTCCGAACCATAATTAATCACAGTCATTTTCCATTACTCAGCAGTTACCTAATTCTAACACAGCGGTAGTTTGTGTTAATTCACTGGACCGCACTAATGGCCTGACCTGGTGGGACAGCACATCTCAAGAGCTCAGCCAGCCTGAGCTGGCTGCACAGACTCAGTTTTTAGTCAGCATTGGAGCCTTTACTTTTTCTTCCTTTAGTAGTTAGAGTCCTAGGCTGATTTCTCCTATCCAGTTTCATGCCTAGAATTAACTGTACCCATATATAAAGCTTAGCATATGTTCGAGGAACCAAATCAGATACTTAACTCCAGTCTGACTTTTTTTAAACTGTCACTAGCGAGAGAGGATTTCAGCTGTAAATGCTTCTTGGCACTTTTAGAAACACTCTTCTCTAATGGCTTTAATGCAGCTCAGAGTTATAACCTTTTCTGTGTGTGATTTAGGAAAAAACCCAACAAACCAACAACCCTATACTTTAAAGCCTGTAAGTTCATAGAGTCTGAAAGTAGAAGGATATTTCAGGTAATACTCTTTCTAATGCTATTCCACCCAACTCATCATTTTTGTAGGGAGAGTAGATTGGAAATTGAAGTCTTGCTTTTAATGTCTTTTGGATCCTGAAATTCTAGACAGTCATTAGAGAATCTAAAAAATGGAGTAAGGTTCTATATTTCCTGCCATCACATCAAACAGTGTGACTACTTATCCCTTACATCTTCTGTGTTGTTTATCACACAGTGTAACTTATTAACACGTTAGTTTATCAACAACTCTCCTGCGAGTTGCGTGTAAGGAGCACCTGCCAATGTAAATGCAAGGCACCATTCACTGAGTTGAGAAGAGGAAGAAACTGCTCCTTTGCAGAACACTTAGGATACTCATGTGGGGTAAGCAAGTCCTAAATCCCAGCCCTGTCTTCTTAATGACGTTTTGCATTAGCAGTTATCACTGTTCTGTCTCAGGTGCCACCCTCCTGCGTGTCCCGAATGCTGCTCTGGGTGTCCCTCCAAGTCCGGTGGCTTCTCCGCCCTGTCTGGGCTGACAAAACCAGGACAACCATAGCATCCTTCCAAAGCCCTCGAAAGATTGTATGTCAGAGAGATTTCACTGGTAATGAGCTTCATCATCTGGCCAGGATCTGTAGTTAAGATGCCTCTGAATGCTGGACTTCCAGCTGCTGAGTACTTCAACATTTTGAAGGGGTACATTGCTTCTAAACTACTTATTAACAGTCACAGTGATTCACTGTAAAGGGCAGAATTTTTGTTGAACGTTTTATCCCCTTTGTCTGATCCAATGACTAATATTAATACCGGTAACAAGCAAAAAAAGGTAAAATGCTGCTCGTGTTTCACTGTCAATGGCCATTGTCACAGAGCGTAGTAGAGACACAAAATAGAACACAGGCTCCATTACAAAACCGTTAGGTAACCTTGGGTGAGCCTTTTGGTGTCTGTGCTTAGATTGAGCTCCTCCCCACCCAGCCATGGCTCGGACAATGTGCCCCAGATCGCAGCCCGCACACTTTCAGTTGCTGAGGATGTTTTGGCAGTAAGTAAATCTTGTCTGTGGAATTAATCCCATGTAATCATGAAGGACAAAAAAACAAACAAACCCAAACAAAAAGGTTTAGAAGAAAGTTGCCTTCTAACTAGTGTGCCAAGTGGGAATGCAGCTGTAGGCTCAAATCCAGCTGTTTGGTGTTTTAAACTGAGGCTGGAGGAATGGTTTTGAGTTCTGAGCCTGAACCATTAACGAAAATCCCACTTCTGGTTGAAGCAATTCCAGTTGGAAGGGAAGGGGAAGAACGAAAGAGTTTTTGAAGAGGAAAGAGTCTTAGAGCAGTAGGCATCCGTTGTGACTTGCATTAATAAAAGAAAGTGTATGGATTCATAAAGATCTGCCAAGCATTTCTTTGTGCACTAGTCTTACAGCAAGTTCTGGCCAGTGCCAAAGCTGGATTTTGTAACTCGATGAAAAAACTTTGCAATACTGGGCAATGTTGTGTGTTCTGAACGGGCACAGAAACAAGATTACAGCTTTATTCCCTATTAGCAGCTGCGGATGACTTCTTTGTGTAAAATATTGTTTCTGAAGATGTATACTGAATGAGAGGAAGGAGTGAGGTTTATCTCTCCACAAATGTGTTTCTTGGGGGAAGGAGAAGTCTAGTTTATTTTCTTTAGTCCCCCAGAGAAGAAGATAGCTTGATATAAACCAACTTTGATTTATGTAGTCATTATAACCTGATCACAATGAATAATGTGATATCGCTTACTCATAACACACTCACATTAAATGGGTATTCTGGGAAAATGAAATTGTCTTGTTGCCAAGTGCAGCGATATCTTTACAGACAACATGTAGACAACTTCACTGCTTATTTTATGAAGCCGGTGAACCAGTGTACGTTTCTATGCACCAAGTCATGCTGAGCTCATGTCAGTACAAGTTAGGTATGTTTACAGCTATGTGGTTCTTTCTAGTAATCTGTCTGCTTGCAATTGTTTTATACTTACATTGTGTTTTTTCAGAATGAAGTAGAGCTGAACACAGCTGCCAATATGAGGATGAACTAGGCAAGGGACAAAGCTGGCTGGAAAAGCAGAGGCAAGTTATAATCTTAAGGAAGAAATACATTGGAATTACATACTTCCATTTTGTGAAGTCACGGACAGGTTGTGGAGTCTTCACTAGAGCCACACAGTCCGATTGAACGTGATGCATAAAGTGTTGTCATACTTGCTGATACCTAGAGCGCTTTACTAGAAATCAGTCCTCCAGGTTTTCATGAAGAAACAGCTACCTAATGGAGATCTACTGCTTCAGACATGTCTGAGGAGAGAATACAATTAAATGGATGGGCTGCAGTCTGCCTTTGTTGGCAATATTTCATTTTTCTAGATGCAAAGCAAAATTCTCGATCCAGTCTCTTCACAAATTTCCTTTAGTCTAAGGATCCTATTTCAGGACTCTTTACAGCCTTTTGAATCAGAAGTGGCATATTAAGGCATTTTTTAAAATGGAAGAATTAAGATCCAAACACTTAGTGCTAGCAGCACCCTGTTGGAAGGGACCTTGTACCTGGAACTCCAGTCCACTGGTTACTCCCTGGCAAAGTTCAGCAAAAATGCTCGAATAATTTTCCATATGCAGCTGAGGTACTTCAATGGGTGAGGTATCTACCAGCCTTGGATAAAGTGGCAGCATTTTTTTCCTACCAAAAAAAAAAGGTTCAAAACATACTGTGAGAAATTTCTTGTGTTATTATGCTATGTGTTTACTAGATTATCTGTTTCTAGAGGTTATCAGAATCACAAAAGGCAAGTTCTCGGCAATAGCCTCAACTTTCTGGTAATCATCCCAAGCTACAAAATTGTACTTTTGGCTACTGTTTTTAAAAAAGCGAAGCTTGTGTTTATTTGACAGCAAGTTCAGTGTCCCTGTAAATGCAGCTCATTGGAGTTCTTTGTTTTAGGGCAGAGAGCAGAAAAACACAGCACAGGAATGAAACAGGGCAGCTTTTCGTGAAGGTTCGCTTGTTCGCAAAGGAGAAATTTGCCAGATGAGACTTTGTGCTACTGTCTCTGACCTCTGTATCCCTCTTAAATAACAAGCAAGTCAGGGGTGGATTGTTTGATCCTGAAGCAAACTAGGCTTGCTTGGCCATAGTGCAGTGGAAGCTGCATGTCTTAGTTTTATAAAATGGCCAGTTTTAAACCCTGTGACCCAAGACATGAAAAACAGCCTCCCCCCTTCAATTTCTAAATATTTGGCTATTTCTGGATGCTTTTTCAAATCCGTTGCTGAACAAAAATATTGAGGAGTGGAGTAAAAACTAGCTTTGGACGGAAATACAGATTTTAGTTTCTAAATTAAAGTGTTTGTTTCATGTGTTGGTGCTTTGTGTATAAAGAATGGACTTTTAGGCACTCGAACATCTAGCTCTTAGCTATCTTTTCTGATCAGTTGGGAGGCGGTGAAGACTGCCAGGTCTCCCTCTGCACACCCATTTCCAGGACCATGGGTTTGGGTCATCACGTAGGACAGCAAGCCTCCAGTTTCAGCTTCCCTCTCGACATGCCGCTAATTTCAAACCACAACTGAACCATGAAACCCAGGAAAGTCAAAAGAAATGTTTCCACTTTACTCAGCCAGATGCTGAGCAGTTCCAGCTGCGGTTAATGGTTCCTTTGCCTCGCGGTGTATTTCCAGCTTGGGGGTGGCTGAGCAATCCCGCCTGGTTTCTAAAGTGCAGCTCTGAGAGCAGGAATCCAAATACTCGGATTGCATCATTCCTTTGAAGTCACTCCTTCTTTGACTTCAGTTGTGGTAAAGATTTATATCAGCTGATCTTCAGAGCCAAAAATAGAACTGTTTTGACATGACCTTGGGCATGCATATTGGATCACCTATCGGGGTTTCAGATGATCCACTTTGTAAACAGTCATGTCGTTTCCCTCGAGTTTTACGTTGTTGCCTGCTCGATGGGCTGTTAGAACCTGAAATTTTCAGGAGAGGCTATAGGAGGTAGGTGCTAGTTTTTGATACTCGAATTAAATTTTGAGTTAGGCTTCCTCGGAAGATCTCCCAGGGAGAGCTTTGTAAGTTGTAGGTGTTATGCAAATGACAGCTATTACTGCTCTCTCTCAGCACATCAGACCCTGATTTGCTGTTTGGATTTTCTAATCACTGTCAGCCCAAGTGTTTGGAATGGAGGTAATTACAGCAGTACTTTCAACTAATTCCCGTTCATGGAGTAGTAGTGCAAATGTTGATTTGAGGAATAAGTGAACTAAGTATTCGTGCTGGAATAGTAGCCTAAGAGCATTTGGGGCTGGTTCTTGCTGCTGCTGTCAAAATGGCTGTAACAGTATGAGCAGTTCACATGCCGTCCTCAGCTTGAAGAAATCCTGACAAGTCTCAGACACGTACTAGATCATGATGGCATCAAAGACCTAATTACTTTCTCTGTATTGCAGCTCATAACAGGGTCTATGATTAGCTCCCTGTCTTGGGCACCACATCATCTCTTCTGTGCATTGCGTGCTTTGAAGGGCTTTCAGTGCTCTTAGGGAGATACTGCCAAATTGTTTATTCATAGGATCAGAGAATGGTTTAGGTTGGAAGGGACCTTTAAAGGTCATCTAGTCCAACCACCTTTTTTATTGCCTTAGTGCTAGAGGTTTAGGATATCATATAGTTTTTGCTCAGTTAAGATGGTGCTGGCTGTCCATCTATGAGATATATGAGTCAGGGCAGCATAGAAATGTGACTGTGATAACAGTACCCAATCTTGATGGCTCAATTAACTCATTTTTGAAAGTGCTAGGCAGGTCTGAAGTGAGGGGATATATCTCCTTTTTGGCTTTGTTTATATAAGGTCAGCAGAGAGGCGTTAACCATCAGATCACCAACATGAACGGGATTCTGGACTGCATGTTCAGGCAAAAAATTGTCCATTGTCTCTAATCAAAGCAAAATACTTTATTCTACTTTAAACTACTATTGCAGTAGAATCTCTCTGCCTAGCGATTCTCTAAGAGGAGAGAGCTGACCAGCTCATGCAGAAGGAGGAGGAAGTTCGAGGGGGAACGTTCATGACCTGACTTTGCTCAAGTTAGCCTCAGGAATGCCATTTGTTCTTTATAGGTGTAGTTACCTGGGTCGCAATGATGATGTCCTGAGGCACTGGGATGATGTATTCCAGCCCTGGGACTCTTTTGTTAGAGAATTGTTGTAATACAGGAGCGGAACCAAAACTTAAAGGCCAGTATTATATTGTAGGTATATTTGGCTTTTGCATCCTTGAAGGTACTTACATGTGACAGATTTTTTTGTTTGTTTTTTTGTTCCACCTCCCCAACTTTGATCTAATGATTAGTTTTGGATTAGTCATTGTTGAACTACAGTCATAAATTGCAGTAGGACAAACTTATAGCCATCTACCATGCTTGACTGGAGTTGATTTTTAACAGTACTTATGCTCCTGGTGGCATTTGGAAGGGCGATAACCATCCTGGATCTGTGCCTCGCTGGAGGCAGAGCAAAACTTTATTTCCTCATTTGTATGAAAATGTTCTTCTCCTCCACTGCCCCTAAATCTGTGTGCTGCAGAGCTCACTGTTGCAGCTCCAGCTTCGAGATGCTCACTGACCCAGTGAGTTGCTTCTGACTGCAAATGGTCCGAGTAGGACATCATCGTGTTGTAGTTGTTGTCCTCGTATGTGTTGTACAGTGGCAAATGCATTACTGAAGGATTCTGTTTTCTTCTGTGGGCTTTGAATTGCTAAGTTAAAATGACAAGCAAAAGGACTGAACGCTCAAACTTTTGATGCTACCTTTTGGGTGAGGATTTGGAGAGTTTTTCTTGTTAGATGTGTTGAGGTTATCTTGGCCCAGCAAACAAGATTATCAGAATGCAAATGTAGAAAGTCTCTTCCAGTATAAATGCGTGTAAACCTGAATTGCCTTTTTAGTGGTGAGCTCTCATCTTGGTCGGTGTTTAATAATCCTTGAACAATTCAGTTCGAACCCCTGCATTAAACAGGAGAGGTTGACTGGCCAATAAGCTGGAAAATTGGAAGAAAACCTTGATGGGTTCAGCTGGTGCCTGGCACCAGAGCAGCCTGTCCATATGCTAAACGCTTTTGCAGCCAAGTGGGCCAGGAATATGAGTGCCCATGTGTGCGGCAGGGTAATAAAGCTGGGTGGATAATATGGTTCTCCGAACACCTTTATAGAAACAGCTGAAAGCTGGTGAAAGAAGCACAGCTAGTCGACTAACAATCGTTTTCGAGCACATAAATAAAGTTATAGCTACTTTTAATGGACATGATTGTTTTGTGATGAATACGTTGTTCATGGTCAAAGGCTGATCAAGGGTTCAAAGGACGGAGTTGACTTGTGTGCTGGTTACCTGCTGGGGGCAGTGGGATGTTTTGATGGGTCTCATCACTGATCACTCCAGTGAATTTGTGCTGTACTGGAGTTCTGCCAGAGCTGTGAACTGCTTGATAATGGTTGACCAGATTTCTATTTATTTATTTATTTATTAAAAAAAACCACACTAATTTTAGTAGTGGGTTTGTTTTATTTCTAACTTACCAGGTGTTACTTTGGAATTACTGATTAAATGTAGGCTGTGAACAGTTGGCAAGGCTCATAATTCTTTCCTTCTATGCAGCCAGTATGTTATCTAAGCTGAGAGCTATGGTTTTGAATGTAAGAGGATGGCAGAAATTGCACCATAGTTAAAGAATAGGTGGGGAGACTGCAAGAAACGGTGGCAGAATCTTGAAAGATGAAATGGCTTAATGCTGTAGGTGGGAAGGTGTTTTTTGAACCACTGTGCACAGACAGATTCTGCTCCAAGTGACTTCAATTTAAATTTAACTGGACCTTGAAAGCGAAACACTGGTTGGACGAATTGTCCTGGGTTCTACAGTTAAATGATTTGTATTCTTCTTTACCCAGTGATTCAGTTCCTTCTCCTTTTTGTGTTCTAATATACCGTTATATGTAGAATATACACTTAGAGATTTCTTTCTCATAGTTCCGTGATGGAATGTCCATTCCTACCTGTCTGCTCAAGCTTCAAGTGTGTGTTAAGAATGCAAGACTGGAAGCAGTAACAAATCCACATGGAAGAGTGCCACTTTATTTTTAAAAAGCTGTTTCCTAGAAAGCCCTACATGTGCAAGCATAATTACAGCCTTTTCTTCCTAGCACCTTTCATGCAAGCATGCACTGTCTTCCTAAGAATTTCTCGTGTATCATAATTCAAAAGAAATAGGTTGTAACTATCCATTACTTGATTTTGTGTTTTGTCTAGGCTTCTGAGAATCATTAATTGTAGCTCCAGAGCAACAGCTGATCTATGCATTTAACTTTTAGGCAAATATTAGTGATATTAAGTCACTGGAAATGCCCAGTTTACTCTTTTTGTGTTTCTAGATTTACCAGAGATGCTGGTTAGTATTCAAGAAAGCTTCAAGCAAAGGGCCAAAGAGGCTGGAGAAATTCTCAGATGAACGAGCTGCTTACTTTAGATGCTATCACAAGGTAAGAATTGCTAATATGGTTGTTTCTGAAATGTTTTTTTTTTTTAATGGGCGATCAATAAAGTCTGAAGTTGACATGTATTAATTGTCCTGAAAACTGGAACTTTTTTTTAACTATCGAGGTCCTAAACCTACTTGTATGTTCCTTCATTCAATGGAGGGGCAGAGTGAGTGTTCTATTTTTTGCTTTGTAGCAGACATCTTGCTAAACTCATGGAAAATGACTTTATTTTGAGATATGGTGTCCTTTTCTCTCCTCAGCCCTTTAAAATCAGATCTGAAATACTTTGCAATGGCTACTACTCTTCATAATTACAGTAACAACCATCCAAGGTAACGTGTAAATTAAAAAAGCTGGGTACTTAGAGGTTCTCATTTTACTAGGATTTTGCATCTGTGGGAAGACAGTAGACAGGTACAGAAATGAAGGGCAATATGCAAATCTTTCCTGCAATGGTGATGTGAAAACCTTTTGCTAAATTCACTGGTATTAAAAGAATGAAGTTTTCCCCTCTAATCACTTCTCTGGAGTTATGTGCACATTTCATATTCATTTGAGAATTTACATGTGTAATTCTCCTGGGCATGGAGATGAAAATAAGAGACCCTTTAATTTATAATCATTGTTGGCAAAAACTTAATATATTAGAAGATTAGGAATTATGTGCATAAATTCCTAGGACTTGGCGGGTACAGCTCAGCTTGAGGCTGATCTGCACTTACTCACTTTGACACACATTTAGGAGGAAATCTTGAGGGAATACTGAATCTGAATTCAGACTTGTCTGTCTACATGCCACGTAATTTGTAATTGATTGGTCGTAAAACCTGTGGCTATTTGTAGTAAGTCATGCCCAGAAATAATGCATTCAAATTTATATTGAGCAACTTTCAAAAGTAATGAGAAGTGTGTTTTTTATTTGATGTGTGTGAGTGTTGCACAGTGACAATAAGACAATTTCCAGCTTTGTGTGAGATGTTGCGTTTATATTAGTATGGCTTTGTCAATTATTGATGCAAATCTGCATTTCTTCCATTGTATTAATGCAATATATCAACAGCATATGATGACTTGAAGTTCTGATTAGGTAATGGGTATGAAATCTATGAGGAATCTAAATAGGGCTGAATTCCACATCTGGGATATTGTGTGCAGTTTTGGGCCACTCAGCGCAGAGCCACGAAGATGCTGAAGGGAGTGGAGCATCTCCCATGTGAGGAAAGGCTGAAAATCTGTAGGTCAGCTCTTGTTGTGTACGTAACCTAACAGCATTTTCCTGCATCTGGATCGGCAGACTGGATCAGCACCATGGAAAGTCCCACTAGCTTTGAGGGATTTTCATGTTTAAGTCAAGCTTAGTCTATAGTTGATGGTTACTTAAACTATTGCTTCTTTTGGCACTGGGGCTCTGCGGTGTCCCCGTTTTTTCACTGTGGTGGTAGATGAAGCTGTCTTCTAGTGCTACAGTCATCAGCTAGTCAAGTTGATGAGTCCTGTTTATTTTTAATGAACCTGGCTGAAAAGAAGCTAATGAATATTAAACAGCATTTTCTGGCTAAAATGTGTTAACTTACAAAGAGCACAGGTGGATAAAAATGAGTTTCTTTTTTAAATAAGCCTTTTGAATGTGTGAAATGCTAAGGTCGTGAATGATGCAGCTTCTAACAGTATTAAATAGGAGGTGCTGAGAACATGTCACTGCTGCTCTATACTGCTCTATAGTTGAACTGATTCTTATAAAAAGCATAGGTTGATTATTAATAAAAAAGCCAAAACCCCACAATTTTGTGGGGTAATATTGTGAACTCTTCAATTAAAAGTACTTGTCACCTGTTTTTGATGTATAATGTTAACGGGACTTTGGTACTCAAGACATCAATCCAGAGGTCTAGGACAGTCATTGCTGTTGTCTTGGTGTACATTTGATCAGCAAGAGCAGCTGATTTAATAGCAGCTTGATGGTGTGTAGAGGCTTTTCTGTGACCATTCTAACTCTGTCACCCCTAGACAGAAGGCTGCTTCTCTTCGTCTCTGGCAATAAAGTTAATCTTCCAAATGAGACGTCCAGCCAGTCCTGTTAACGTGTCAGATGTCACTGTGTCAAATGCTTGTGCTAATGAATCTAAGGGTGAATGCAGTTCAGGCTGATAGATGATACCGTAAGAGGGAAAACCTCACTTACAGATTACCAAGGTTTCAGAAATGTGGTTGTTAACTTCCTACCCGGCTTCTGAAGTGATTCTCAAATGCTGTTGGAAACAGCATCAAATCTAGAAAACTGAGGAGCACCTGCTTACCCCATCAGTCTCAGGACAGTTTTAATCCATCATAAAGCTGTAAAGGGTAGACAAAGAAAAATGATGAATGGAGCTAATTTTTCAATAGCACCTGCCTCCTTCACTGAATTGTTTCATTTTGTTGCTCTTTATTTTTATTCTTTTTTTTCTCCGTGATGAATTGAAGTACAAATGTCACTTCAATTTATTAGTGGAAAGAGGCTGCCCAGAGCATTTGTTCTGTTGGCACAGTGGTGGTACCAGTCACTGGAGCTGAGCTGCTGTGGTCTGAGCCCACACAACATCTCCTTGGCACCTTTATCCAGTCAAGGTCTTTCCTTTACCCATCCGAACCTGGGTCACAAGCAATTTTTGAAGTGTCTCAGTGTTTCTGTCATATTGGGGACTCCAATTTGTTCACATTTGAATGCTCAATGTATCTTCTGCAGCCAGGCACCGGAGGCTGCATTTTCACATCCTTGCCCCTCAAAGTTTAAAACAACAAAAGAAAGAAATACTTATTTATTTATTTATTTTTAATAATACTGATCCTTAAATAGTTTCTAATCTCGTTCTATTTTTGAAACATGGAAAGGTTAAAGTGTCCTAAAATACAGGGCATTTGAGGACAGTCATCTGTAGCTTATGGAGTCAACTGGAAATTTGCATACACAAAACAAACTGCCCACTTAATTCATTTGCTCCCAAAGGGGAGAGGAAATAATTAGGATCCAGGCTACAAAATCTGGGCAGAGAGTTGCCTTTCAGGGAGCTGTCTGGTTTTCACTTGGTAAATGTAAATAATCAACCACAAATTACAATACGCTTTCACAAAACGATATTGGAGGAAGGAAGAAATTCTTATTTCTCCAAGTGACTTTTGACTTTGTAATGTGCCAGAAAAATCCTTAATATTCCAATACAAAACCAACTAATTGCATACTGCTGACAGGAATATACTGATTCCTCGAGGGGATCTAAGTTTTAATCCGATTGTATTAATCTTGCCTTGAAACAGCAGAAGTAATTTAAACAGTCTTTCTGCCTAGTTATGGAATAATCCATTTGGAAAATTGAATTGTGTAATTTGTAATTGTTTTCCAGGCTGGCTAATGCAAAACTGTATCGGTAGCAAATGAAATGTTTAAAGTATGACCACTCTCCTAATAACTGGCTATTAAACATTTATTTTAATGAATACTATCACTTACTATGAGTGAACTGCATAGTTTGAGGCTTTAAAAGAATTAAAGTAACTTGTCAGGATATATTGGTATCTCCACTATGGTGTTGTACAGCGAGGCTCACTGCAAGTCTGTGGGGCAGCTACATGTTCTTCTATATGGAAGGATGTACCTTGTGCATGGCTTCTCTGATCCGGTGAGTGATGGTAAAAACTGAATCTCTAAATCTGGTAGTTGATCCTGGCTCTAAATCCTTTGAATAATCCAGTGTTGGGCTACAGTGGGTTTATGGCCCACGTGTGCAATTCTGTACGTGAGCAGGTGAAAACTAGCAGCTGATGGATTTTCCCACTGAAGAAAGGGAGATATAAGCATGGCTGTAGGTTTTATTTATGTACATTTATATTTCTTAATAAATATTTTAAAAGCTATATAAAAGTTTAGTATGTTATGTATACTTAATAAGCTAAATATGTAGGAGCAAATCTTATAAGCAGGACTGGGCTGGAATTGCAGCAGCATTTTCCATTAGCTATTCCCCTGGTGTGTCCTGGGAATATTCTACCTGTACTCATCATGGGGGGAATTTTCAGGAAGCCAAGACAGAAGCTTGAAGTCCTTAACTAAGATTAAAACGCAGGATACTTGAAAACCATTGAATGTGGCAGTCATGTAGGCAATAAATATACTCCCTCGTGTTGTGCTCTGAAGGCCATCTATATTTGAGAATAATGTACTAACTCAGATGATAGGTTAGATGCTAAAGACCATTTTTACTAAACTGTGTTGGCATGTTTTTGAAGGGAATGAGAGAGATAGGATTTTTGCCTGCCTGTATGTGGTCAGGGTGAAGCTCTGTCTGTCTGTCTGTCCATACTGTTGGTTGGGAAATGAATGATTAATCCCTGTTCCTGGTTCAGAACTCTCTCACCACACAGCTCTGCAAGTATTTTAGTTTTTAATCTAATGAAAAGTATTTCAATTATATGGATTCTCATGTTAACATAAAAGAGGCTTAAAAGTAAAGGAGGGGAGAAGTGTGCAAAGGGAGGTCTTAAACCCCGAACAAAATATCATTCTTCTTGCGATTTCTCTGCTAACGCTTTCTCAGGTCTGAAATTTGTAATTTACCCACCCTTTTAGAATTAGCTTTATAAATGTACATTACTTATTAATCTCAGACAAATAAAACATACATGAATTAAACTAACCGTGAAAACACTGTTTTGCAAGAGCCTGGCAGGAGGAGAGTTATTTAAAAAATGCCAAAAAAAAAAAAAAAGAAGAAAACTTCAGCCTCAAATATTTGCAGGTGTTTGGTGTCTGCTCCTGACTCCTTTCCAAAAATGTGGTAGAGGGGATGTTAGCAGCCTGCCAGTTCTTCAGTGTGAATTTGGCGTGTATGTGCCAGACAATTTGAACCATCTGTTGCATAAGGATGAGCAACAGGAAGGCTATTTAGGCACCCGGGATAATGACAGCATTCTGAAGCACCTTGCTGGGTGGCACAGCAGGTCAAATATCAAGTGATCTTTAGACAACTTGTGCAGATGTGCTGTCGAGCCTTGGCAGCAGGAACAGCTTCTTGGCTAAAGCTGGATCCCGCCAGGAGGGACCATTGCCACCCTGGACACCTCTGAAAGACAAAGGAAACTGCAGCACTTCAGCCACAAAATGGAAGAAAGGGCAGTTGCTTATTGAGGATATTTTTACCAGACTTAAAAATGGGGTACCACAAGGTTGTGTCCGGGACAGAAGGTGTGCATGAGCTGAAAGACTCTTTGGCGTGCTGTCACTTGTGCCACTGACTTCAGAACAAGTCTCAGAGTGCCAGATTTTGTCCATCTGTGGTGCTCCTTGTGTCTGCTATGCCTGGTACTGAAGAGAAACTTAGTCTGAAACCATCTGGGAAGAGACTGGAATATGTGCAGATGAGTGTAGACACTTGGCCCTGGGGCAGAGGTCAGAATCGGGGGCTACCTGTCTGTCACTCTTCAAAGGGAGATGCTTTGGTGTCAGCTTGTGCAGCTCGACAGAAGCAAATGCCATCAGGGAGCCTTCAGATGGGTGTGAAGGCTTTCAGACCGTGCTCTGTGAAATGCCATTATACAAGAGCTCTCAAGCAGTCGATCCAGCACAAATAACCCAGGAGCTGCCAAATGTTGTAGCTAGCATTTCTCCAAATATAAATACCCTTTTTTTTTCCTCAGTTCAGAGCTGAAACAGGAGCTACAAAGGGGCTGACGATCGGTGAAATTAATGACACAATACTATTGATTTCAGTGTTTCAAGATATCACCCGAGGGGTGAAATTGCCTGCAATTTTATTTGGCCAGGCTGTGAGCCAGAGCTCTTGCAGTGTGTTTTTGGTTCGTGGTTGCTGTGCTTTGCGGTGCAGTCACTCTGCATTCACACAGGGCACAAGGCGATGCCTGGAAGCTCCTGATGTATTATACTGGCTCCCTGCCCTGTACCTGCTCCCAGCTTACAACGCTCAGAGGTAGACGCAAGGTGATGAGGCAGGGGCTTAGGGCAGAGCTTTATAAACACATTAAAAAAAAAATCATCATATAATTATTTGATCGTGTTCACCCCACCTCTGTACCACTTTTTCCTTCCTCCCTTCCCTATACACCCGCCCTGCAGACCCACAGAAAAGCCCACCAGTCCAAGCTGCCCTTGCACTAACGCCCAGGGCAGTGGCACACTCATGTGCTTTATCTTTGTCCTCTGCTCTTATGCTGAATGAGGGAGAATTTTCACTTAGAGATGAATTAACTGCTGGTTGATAATCCAGAAAAGCAAAAAAAGACCGCTGTGAATACCGTGAAGGCAAAAGATAAGAGATAAATAACGTCTTGGATAATCTGCGTTGTCTTCTTCATAACAGAATATGTTTAGAAGAGAATACAGTAATAAAAAGCAAATGTAGGAGAAGGTGTGTTCAAATGAAAACATTTTTTTTCTGTTCAGAAGGATGAACTTTGGGATTTCAAGTATGAGCTGATTCTTTTAAAATCTCTATTGGGATGTATTACTCTGAATTCGAGATTACAAAGAAGCACTTTACTGCAGTAACTAACTGGCTTTTGAGAGGAATTTATGATGAGAAAGAAAAACTTACTGCTATTCTCAGCTCCAAAACAATGATGCTGTTAAATTCGTGCCTTTTTGGTATGTAGTTGTTTCTAAAAGGGAATGCAGGAGTTGTGAGTTATGCTGGCATGTGGTCGAGTCCCCCAGCCGCCATGCTTCTCAGAACTCGTTGAAATGACCAACTGCTTCTCCTGTGAAGTCCTAGGCTGGATGGAGACCACAGGTACCCGAGATATTGGCAGGAGCAACTCTCAGTCCCCGTGTTGGGGTTCAGAGATGAAGGAGTCCTGGAGCTGCAATGTGGATATCACACAAAAGCAACGGTGTGCAAGGCTGGAGGCCTTTGGATGAGTTGGGGTGAGCTGGAGGTTGCAGTGTGGAGACTGGAAATCACAGGATGTCTCTAGTAGTACAGAAATGAGAGGAAATAGGTGATGGATATTCTGCGAGGGATGCAGAGATTGCAGGAGCTCATGCAGGGAGGCTGGACAGTAGTTGCAGCTTGCAGCCCTAATGTGACTAAAACATGACGACTTTCAGCGTAAAGTGTGGTCTTAGGGATTCTGGGAGTGATGAGGGTAAGATTTACAAGGCTGGGGTCATACTAAAAAAACAGAGATCAGAAACGTCTCTCCTTCAGTGCAGGCAGACAAAGCAAATGTTTTCATCTTGTCCTTCTCATGTTCCCAGCAGTGTTACGAACATCAGCTCCCACCCGGCCGGGAGGTGCGTAACTGCGTGCACACAGGGTTGTCAGTGATGCCGCTGGGGTTGGTTGGGTGCTTTTTCTCCCAGCGCTGTGCAGCAGCGAGCAGCCTCCCGCACGGCCCACTCTCCTTTGCCTCCCCCTCTGGGATGTCGCTGTCTCCGTGCCAGGGGCCGAGCAGCACGTGCTGCCCATCACCTGGGGCTGGCAGGGACACGGGCAGCAGGGGACCAGATGGTACTTCTGAGCCTCCGGACTGCTGGAAGTGCTTTTGGCTCCCGAGCCAGCGTGGAAAGGCAGCAAGCTGCTCCCCGACCTGTATAAACCTCCCGTGATCTCCCCGAGCCCTGTCACAGCATCCCCAGGGCTCGTCACACTAGGCACAATTACTGGGATATCCAGCAGTAGGAGTGTGACAGGCCTGATTTTAAGAAATAAGCTTTCCATTAGGGAAAAAGAAAATCCTAGATAGCTAAATGTTTCATTACCAAAATATATGGCTACATTCTGTTTCTGCTAACTTTTGTATTCGTAGGTACAAAACTTCATTAGCACGTTCATTTGCAGAAAATGTAAATGTGCTCAGTATAAATGTCAGGCTGGCTGCTGTCCTGAATGAAAAACTCTAGCTCTTTTTTTCCTTTTGCATTTGAATCCCTGCTTGACATATGAGGAAAATATATGAGACTTGAACTTGGCAGCTGGCAATTTGTGCTTGACCTGTCATGTGCTGAGCATGATGGGAACAGCTTATGACAGATTTGCCATATTTAACAATGAGTTTGTCGGTGTCTTGTTAGCACTGGGGGATGTCAGGATTTCCTGGAAAAGTAAAAAACGCTCATGCAAAATTAAGCACAATTAGGAAGTCTCAGTTTTGACACTTCTCAAAATCTTGAACCTGGAGGCTATAAAAACCTGAGTTTAAATTTGGCAGCTAACCAAGAAGGTTTAGTGTGTTCCCCATGGGATGTTCCTTCCATTATTTCCTCTGCTACTGCACCTCGAGTGATTTTTCCGGATGTTGGATGTGTTGCTTATTTTTATTTTGGGGAGACATTGTCCACCAGCTGCTCTTTGTTCCTTCCCTTCACAGTAAGATTACCTTTTCAGGGGTCTTGCTTGAAAATGTGAGTTTGGCTGTCTGTCCTCCCCTGCTGAGAGAGGATGGGTAATAAAGGCTCTCCAAGAAGAAAGTGCTTTAGGATGGGGTCCAGAAAGGTGCAGAGGGACTGGTGAACTGAAGATGCTCCAGAGGGAAGGGTTTTGTTGCTGGACCTTGCAACACCATTACCTCTTTCTGCTTCCTGAATCTTATCTGTAAGACAATTGCTGCATTTCTTTGTTTAGAGTTGACACATTTTGAAATGAGACTATTCCACAGGGCTAATGAGATCAAAGTAGTGAAGTTTTTAGGCTGTACAACTTTGGGAACATTTCTGTTAAATTCCCTTTCTCCCTCTCTTCAACCACTGCCATGTAAAAGAATTGGTGAAATGTTTCCTAATAATGAATATTTAAATGTAACTTCCTGATTCCCTGGCTGGGTGTTAGCCTGTACTTTAAAAGGAATTTAAATAATGAGCAATTCCTCCTCAGTCAAATTTAGGAGAGTTACTTATGGTTGTGAGGGTGAAAAGTGAATGTTAGAAATATGAAGCAACTGTACTATGTATTCATTAAAGCTGTATAGAAGGTAACAGATCCATGTTTATTTTTTTGGTGTAAAAGCTATTTTTCCAATCAATTTTTGGCAAACAAGCAGCAGAAATCTGTGTTTCCAAGCCTGTGAATCTTTAAAGCTAAAAAGCTTTGTAATAACTAAAACTTTGATTTTTTTTTTTTTTTTTTTAAGTGGACCATTCTAACGAATCCTTAGTTTTCCATCAAAACGTAATTTAGAGAGCAGCTCCTCATCATTCTTACAGTTTTATCCTCCTTGATGAAATGAAATCTGTTCTGGAACTGGACTTGCTCCTCCAAATGGACGAATCTTTTTGGTTTTTGTCTTCTCTTTGCTTCTGCTACGTCAGGTTGGTCCTTCTCATGGCCTTCACATAAATATTTCTAAAACTGGAGTGAGCTTTGATTCTACCTGCCTCATTGCAAAAATCCTGTTCAGCTTGTGTTGCACTGAAGCTCACATACAGATGAGAGAGAACTGGAGGACGTGGCTCCTCCATCATCCAGGGTCTAGAGTTGATTGTCTACGGTGATTCATGTCAAGGCTGCATTTCTTTCAGAAAATCATAGGCATGTTCATACTCTCTCTCCTTTTCTCTGTCCTTTGCAACATAATTCTTTTCTCTCCTTCTCCAGTCAATAACGGATATATAGCTTTTCAAGCTCCTAATTAAGACCCCGAATTGTGCTTTTTCAGGTCACAGAGCTCAATAATGTGAAGAATATATTACGATTGCCAAAAAGCACAAAGAAGCATGCCGTTGGGATTTATTTTAATGATGCCACCTCCAAAACCTTTGCTTGTGAATCAGGTGGGTAAAATGGCAAAGCACGTTAGAAAATATAAGAGCATTAATTGTGAAATCATACATGTATTATACCTACACACAGATTTTCTGGGCATTTATACAGAACTTGAGGCAGACGAGTGGTGCAAGGTGCTGCAGATGGAATGTCTTGGAACACGAATTAATGACATTAGCCTTGGAGAGCCTGACTTGTTGGCATCTGGAGTAGAGAGGGAGCAGAATGGTAGGTACATCAATTTTGACCTTTTAAATCTTTAATTGCTTTATTTTAAAGTCATTTGGACTATGCATACGAATATCAGAGATAAATAGGTGCAGAACTGTTTTTCCAAGCCCTCCTTCCTGTTTTTTGTTGGCTTTTTTAAGTTTGCTCGAGGGTTTTTTTGGCTTCTTTTTTTTTTTTTCCCCTCCAATTGCTACCAGACAGAATAAGTAAGGTAACTAGAATTTTTTTGGAATAGCACTTTTCTTTTTCAAACTATTTAGTTGCTCTTGGAGATGGGAACTGTCTTTTGTTTTGTGTTTTCTCGTACAATGTCTGCACAACAGTTTCAGCCTGTGACTGAGGCTCTTTGGCAACACTGTAAAGCAAATAATAAATAGTAGTAATTGCATGCAAAACCTCAGCCTATGGCTACGTCACTTTTCTATGCAAATCAACTAATTACATACACGAAAGCAATTGCAATGTATTTATTCGTGCACTCAATTTTATTGATTGTTTGCAAATATCAGGATTAAGATGGTGCAGTTCTCTTTGGTATCTGAATGCACACACAAATGTTTGATGTCCTTCGAGTGCAGCATTCTAACTGCCCCAAACATGGAGTTTATTGAGTTATTTGATGGAATTGAGTCTTTGTTTTTGCATTGTTTGAAGTGGAAATAAGATCTTGTAATAGAGTTGGAAAATACAAAATTCCTTTAATGACTTGTACATTTAACGGGCAGGGATTTTAGACTAACCTTTTGTTTTTCTCCCAGAGAGATTCAATGTGTATTTGATGCCATCCCCTAATTTAGATGTGCATGGGGAATGTACCTTGCAGATAACAGTTGAGAATATCTGTCTATGGGACATCCAGAATCCCAGAGTAAAACTCATCTCTTGGCCATTAAGTGCCCTCCGACGCTACGGGCGGGACCCATCGTGGTTCACGTTTGAAGCAGGGAGGTAGGTGTGTGTTTGCTGGCTTGGGGGGCTTTTCTGGGGGTGCTGGGTGCTGCTCTGCTCCCCTTCCCAAGGTTTTTGGAGGAGATATCAGCGCTTGTCTTCAGACAGAGGCTAGTCTGTACCCTCTGCTAAAAACGGACAAACTAACCCAAACCAAAACAAACCAAAAAAAAAAAAAAAAANAAAAAAAAAAAAAGCCAACCCAAACCAAACCCAAACAGAGCAACAAAAACAAACGAACAAAAATAAAACCAAATAAAAAACCCTCTTAAGCCCAGGTTGCAGCTTGAGTGGAAGCAGTTGCCAAATAAAGGTGCCTGAGGATGGGGGTGGGAGAGCTGCCGTATCCGTGGGGACTGCGGGATGGAGGCTGACAGCATTGGGAATTTCTGCATAGGGTTGGTCTTAAATAGCGTGTTACATGAGCCAGAGAACTGCATGGACAGATCTGGGAAGAAAGGATGAATATCATTTCAGAATTTGTACAACGTGGGCCTTTGAGCACAAGAGTTATGGATTCTATACTACTACTATTCTAAATATTAAAAATCTGGGTCTTGCGCATAAACTCTCTAGAGCTTAAGCACTTGTGATAGATCAGGGGTACTTAGCCGAGTCCCTGTTTGGTGTGAGTGATACAAACATGGGCAAAAATAGATTGGACCAGGGCTGGTAAAATCCATACATAAAGACTTTTAGATAACTTTGTTCCATATTTCAACAACCTCTGTATTCTTACTGCTCGTGCGATAGGGCTATTAGAGCAGCATGGTAAAGTTTTGCTTGCTCAGGGTGGTCTGTAAACTCCAATCTCACACTTGGATCCCAACTGTTCTTGCTTTGGCAGGATGTGTGACACAGGAGAAGGACTGTTCATCTTTCAGACCAGAGATGGGGAAGCAATCTATCAGAAGGTTCACTCGGCTGCTTTGGCCATAGCGGAACAACACGAGCGCTTGTTGCAGAGTGTGAAAAATTCAATGGTACGGCTGCTCGTTATGTTTGGTATTTCGCACCGGGCACCACTGAACAACCTGTTTCTTCAATGTGATGTTGAAGTTTAGATTCACAGACAGTAAGCAGTTTGATTATTATTGCTTTTAGTAAATTCTGCTTGGTTTTGATAATTAGGTCAGTATATATAACTGGAGTTGCTTTTCAAGAATCCAAACAAGAAGGAAACTTATGGTCCTTGGTTTTTGTGTTTGCAAAGCTACCAATAAGTGCGAATTAATACAGAAATAATAAGCTCCTGTCAGTGCATGTTCCCGTTAGGTTCCTTTGATTAATCAGCATCATGAGTTTGTTTGGAAGCATTTTTCATCGATCTATTTGTGAAACGTTGTGGCTCATGCTCAGTTTTCCGTTTGCTAATTGATGCCTACGCTCTCAAGGATGATTTGGAAAGAGTCATATGGTTCAGATTAAGCTACAGGGGAGTGCTAGATGTTTGTCTGATCTCTCAGTGGATGGCTGTTTTCCACAAGTGCTTTTTGTGTCTAAAACAACTTCTTTAGGCAGAGCTTTGGTGCTTTGCTTGCTTTCTTTCAAAAAGGTTTGAACTAGCAGGTGAACTCTGCAGCCAGGTGTTCTGGTAGTTTTTCCTTTCCCATTAAAGTACCATCTAACACCAGCTTTACTGGTTTTGACTCTTAACCTGGGCTAAGTCAGCATAAGTAGTTGACATTTGTAGCCCACCATCATCAGAAATGATTGAGTAACCTCTTGAGAACACAACATCATTTTCAAAAAACGGAGATAAGTTCAGTAGCAATAGTGAACAGGCTTATGGGCAATTTAATATTCGGTGGCTTTACATTTATGAAACAGCATCTTTAATAGATGAAGCCTGACGCTGTGCTGTAAAATTTCCATCTTACAAGTGCCAATAGACTCAACAGATGCACAGTTGCTATAGATTTCAATAGAGAGCAGCTGCACAACCTCTAAAAGCATTTTTCATGAACACTGTGTCCAACCACAAGCCCTAAATCTGATTTTATAGTCCCTAGAGTGCTAAGTGTGGGATAAGAACATATTCAGGTGAACTGGAAGTCTTGTAATATAGCAGTAGAATATAATTGTTTCAGATGGTCCATATGCCTCTGAATACAAGTTTCCCAAGTCTGTCATAGAAACAGTGCCTTATTCCAAAATAATCAGTAAGACTTGGTGGCTTCTCTGGAGTTCAAGGATAGTCAGTTTAGAAGTTTGGGCAGAGGATCATTATGTCAATGTAGAACCCAAGTGGCTTGTTTTGCTGATTGCAAAATATTTGTGAAGTACATGTTGGTTCAGATTGATCAATTTCCCTAGTATTTTTCTTCTACTTTCGAACGCTTCAACAAAGAATTCATTTTAGATGTCTATATTGTTTCTGTCACCAAGAATTACTTACCCGGTGTGAATTTTCTTATTAGTGAAGCTTGAGCTACTATTCACAGAAAGGGTAAAGAGAAGTAGAAAGTAGGGGATACTGATGGTGAGAAATTAAGTCTGCATTGAATGTCTTCTGTTTGCTCCTGTAAGTCTGACCACTGCTACATCAGTGGTGGGGTTATCCAGGACTGAGGCGGTATTAAGCAGCCAGGGGGCTCCTGGATTTTATGCAAAAAACAAAAAAAAGGAATCGAACAGCTGATGCTGATAGAGTGAATTAAAGCTGCCAAGTACTGTTGAGAACGTGGGCTATAATGTGTCTGTCACCTCCCTAGCAGTCACTCTCTTTATGTTGCAGTATGTTGGTTCAGTTCGTGACTATAACTGGCTCTGGCTCTGGAGATGCATGCGGAAAATTGGTGCGGTAGAGGTTCCTCAGCAGGGACCCTCACCCTGACACTTTCTGTTAATGTGCTGTTGCTTTCTGGTAAGGTCTGAGCAACAGCTCAGAGTCTGTGATGCTTCCACAAGTGGGTTTCATTTATTTTCCTTTTCAGTGAATTCAAAGTTCTCTCCCTTTTCTCTTTTAAAGGGAAGAAAGCGCTGGCTTTGCTTAGCGATGCATGAAGCCATTCTGGCCATTTGGTAACTCATCTCATTCAACTGTTTCACTCTTGCATTGCCAGACAATGGAGAGAAAATATCTATCCAAGTTATATTTTCATGAGTATTTGGCTGCCCTGAAACCTGACGGGAGCAGTGCAGTGACTTGACTGCTGTCATTTGTGCCTTCTCTCCATTCACGTTGCTTTAAAAAAGACATTGCAACTTGACATTTCACTAAAGCAATAACGGCGAGCTTCCCAGTTTTGGCAGCTAAAACTCAGTGCTTCGTAGGAAGGTGTTATCAGCCAGTTTATCAGCAGCCGTCCCTGCCTCTTCTTCCCCTCTCAGCAACTCCAGGGTGCAGTTTGCACCAGATTCATCTCATGTGCAAGTGCATCTGTCCAGGCTGGAACTTGCTAATTATCTCTGCCCATTTCCACAGACATTCACAATTAAGAGTGAAATGGTGCTCGCTGCCTTTTGAAGTAACAGAAGAATATTGAGTATTAGTGTAAGATGGATACTAGGCAAAATGGAAGCAGTATGTTAGTGCCCTTTCATTTCTGAAGTTGTTTGTTTTTATTATTAATTTGCAATTATTTAGTTTTGTTGTAACAAATTTAGCAAATGTTATCTAAGCAATTATCATTCTAATAGATTTTGGTTTGATTACATGAATTTGCTTCACTAGGAAGAAAATCCCCCTCAAAACCACAGTGAGTGCAATCTGCTCCAATTGGGGACCCCAAGATGAAGGTTTATCTAGTGCAAGCTGTTTTGCAAAATCTTTGAAAATTGCAGTGTCCAGCATGAGGAAACCAACCAAGCCTAACAAATCTTAAGTCATCTCATCTTTCCTTTTGAAGCCTTGTACACAGCTTACAAGAGAATGCTGGTGTGCAGGGGTTGGTGTTTTTAGCATCCTTTGGGAGGTTTTGTGTGGTGTGTGTGGCTTTTTGTGTTTTTTTTCCATGGTGTTGGTTGGTCGGTTGGTTTGTTGCTGTTTAGCAGTACTTTTTAGTTTTTTAACGCGATTTTGCCAGTTTGTTAAGAGAGGATCCAAGAAAGCAAATCCTTGCGCAGGGAGCTGTGTTTGAGCTGCTCTGGGGAGCCCAATCTCCTTTTAGGTTTCTGCATTCTCCCTCTCCCCTGGGCAGAAGAGGGCAAGAGGCCGCGAATTATGTGCCTTCCAGTTTACAAATGACTTGTTGTATTAATGATACGTGGAGTCAGACGTCCCTGCTCGCAGCCTTTGCTCTTGCCTGACCCAGCATATCAATCCTGCCTGGTTTTGACCTGTTTAACGTGCTGGCTGCTTCTGCAGCACAAAGCCAAGTCATCAGCAAGTTATTCCTACTCTTTCTGTTGCCACAGAGATTCAGCAGGTTAATTGTGAGAATGAAATCAATCATCATTAAAGCTGCCTTTGCTTGCAGTCCGAGGTGTTTTGATGAAACGCTGTGTATTCAGGACATAACATACTAATTCTTATCTCCAACTGTGGGCTTTTTAAATGTTTTCCCCTGCTGATGGGGTTCAGGAGGGGCAGCCTTTCTGGCCCTTTTCTGTGTCTTTATCTACTCTTTCTCTAGCTGTGTCTGTTTTTTTCCTTCCAAGATAGCCTATTGCTTTTTTCTACCCCTCATGACATCCAGACTGTTGCTCAAACTGCCTTATCTTGCTGTCCAACTCACCAATAAATTGAACCACCAAAAAAAGTATCTCCAGCTAGGAAATGCCACCCTCCCAGTGCTCTGCTGATTTTTTTCATTCCCAGGGAGAGATCCATCGTTGTTTGTTTCCATGGTGCTGAGATGTGTGTGGTGACACTGCAAAGGGTGTCGGGGCTTTAGTGAAGCAGCTGTGATAAATATGATGTAGGTGGAACCTTCGTAGTGCAGTGATTCACATCCAGCTGATGTGGAGGTGGGTGTTGTAAGAGCAAGAGTTAGGTTTTGATTTACCGTCACATCACGGGTGCAGCGTCCACTGTACAGAGAGGAATTGGAAGTTAGATGGCACCTCTAAGTGCTTGGAAATGGGCCTCTTTGGATACAGCTGGCATTCACCTCTTTTCTGTGCTTGCTTTGCCTGTTTTTGCTCCAAAATGTACTGATCTTCTTGCAAAATGTTCTTTTACCTCAGATTTAGTGAAACTAAGATATAGAAGCTTACTCTTTTGTAAAAAGCTATCTTCATAAATTAGAAAAGTCAAGTGCAGTCTTGGTATGTTTGGACTGGTGTTTTCCTGACCTTTGAGAGGAGAATTTTAGCTGTGCTGTGTTAGCTCATGATAAAATCCTATTATTTTTATCAGCTTGTAAATACATCTTATTAAATTCATGGAAGGAAATGTCTTAGTTCTCATATATTTTTGTGCCAAGCGTAACTAACAAGGCGCTGTGACTATGTAAGAAAATGTAGCTGAAGGCCCTGTATGGAGGGGCAAGTGTGAGATGGGGCTTCCAGCAATGCCCTGTAGCCCACGTGCTCTCCTCTCTACAGAGCTGGACGTGCTGTTCATTCAAGGAATTTAGCTGAAAGATGCAGATCTCCTGTGCTGAACTCCTGTGCCGTCCAGCTGGCATGTCTTTCAGCTGTCAGAGATGGGAGGTGAAGAGAAAAACACTTCAGAACTAACAAGACCAACTTATCCTCACCCATGTGAAACATCTCCAGTCAGGTCCTCGATGCGTTCAGCTTTGCGAGGGGTCCTGCATAGCTGGGCAGACCCTCTGATGGCTCTTTTTGAAGGGGGAGCATAGTGGCACTCTCTGATCTTCCACTGATCCTCGGTTTCTGTTTCAGCTGCTTGAGCTCAAGCTCCCCTCAGGGCAAGCCGTGCTCGCCCAGGCCCCGGCGAGCACCAAGGTGAGCTTTGGTGTGAGCTTTGGTGCCATCCTAACCCAAGCGTGTGTGCCAAGGAGACTAACCCTGGAGTTGGTGATCACTGCTCATGTGGGCAGATGGAGGGAGGGAGAGGCCATGCTGGCTGTTTCATGGGAAGTTCTTGCAGCCGGTGCTCGGGTGATTCTCAAACTGTCTCCTTCACACCAATTTACTGCTTTGCAGCTTCAGATGAAAATGAGCGAGCGCGCCGTGTCCCTCAGCACCATGGTGCCCCTGCCCCGCAGTGCCTACTGGCAGCACATCACGCGGCAGCACAGCGCCGGCCAGCTCTACGCCCTGCAAGGTAAGGACTGGGCTGGAAAGAGTCCACGCGCAAACCCGATCGTGACGTTGTTGAATCGTTTCAGTATCTGTTCATCTCGTTGGAGGCTGATACACCGTCTGAGCCGGTTGTCTGATGAAGAGAAGGGCACACCCCACCTTAAGATGGACAGCTGGCCAAAGGGGCTGTCATTGTGAGGCGTTCTTCTTCCCTTTGGGGAGGAATCCTTCATTTGACAGGTTTTCTGACCATTTTTACAGGATGGCCAGTTATCAAAGTTGCCAATTCCTTTCTATTACCAAACTCTTTTAATGGCACCTGATTTTTTGCCAGACTTATAACCATTTGGCACCCCTCTCCTTTGCATATCTGTCTCATACTAAGAATGATGCAGTCTTCGTTATTCTTTTTGTGTACTTGCTAACATTCAACCAAAACAACTTCATCCTCAAAACCACCTGATTTAGGGAAAGTAAAAGGAAATAGCTGCGATAAGTAGTTCTAGAAAACTGCTGCTTGAACAGCTGCAGTGCTCCACCGTGCATTGCGGTGAGGCCTGAAGGTGGGCAGATGTCTTCTCTACATCCCTTCTCTTTTGTCAGCCCAAGGGGCAGCACAGCTCAGTCCCTTCATGCCTGAAAACCTCCCTGTGCTCCCCGGGGAGGTCTCTGCACCCCGTTGTCTCTCCGTGGTCACCAAGGGACATCTAGTGGTTGCTGAGGATGGGGAGACGGAGGGATGCAGAGGGATGACGGGCTTTGCAACGCTCAACGTGTCTCCCGTGGAAGCTGCGGCACCTGACGTGCCCAGTTTTTGCTTTGTGCTGGTGTAGGAGCTGCGGATGCTTAGTACCTCTGAGGAGCTGGTCCAAAATTGGCATCTTGTAGTCATGCATGTTTTTAGAGTTTGGAAAAAAGCCCGTTTGTACTTCGAAGCGTACTCTTCCACTCTAAGCTGCGCGGATTGACCAAGTGTTTGTATAGGAGTTGGTATTGATGAGTTGTGAAGTCAGGATCAGGGCATTGCTCAGAAAAGTCAGCAGAAAACAGACTGAACACTCAATTAGAAGCGGGGCAGCCTGGAGTATTGAGTGGAGGGAGCTAAAACCTGCCATAATTTCATTCTCACAACATACGGAACAAAGATAAAGCTGGACTAAAGCAGTTTCCCTTCACTGTGGGGGCATTAGAAGGCGAAGCTCAGCTTGGCCATCAGGACATGGGCTATTTCTCTGTCATCACCAAAGGTCAGGACTGCTGTGTGCGGCACCAAGGGGAAGCCCTGCGCTTGGTGCCTCATCCTGCTGCAAATAAACCCCACAGATAAACCTGTGTTGAGCAGAAAACTTCAGGAGCTGGCAGGGGTTTCTACTGCTGCCATGGAGATATCATTTACTAACATCAAGTATTCAGAAGTCACCAGACAGATATTTTAAAACATACTGGTTTGGAAAACTTTTAGAGGCTCTTCTTTGTTTGTTTGTTTCTTTTTTTTCTTCCTGTCAGATACTAGGAATTTCTCAAGGAGTAAGAAGTGATAGAAATTTAGTTTGCTTTCTTTAATAAAGCAGGAGATTGTAGAGGTTAACATCTCCAGAACATGGAACGTCACAAGCTGTGATTAAAAATTACAACTGCTGGCAGGCCTGACGTATATAGCTATATTCCGTTCTGGTCCTCAAAAAATTTTTCAGCAAATCCTACTTTTTCGTTTTTCCTTTTTTCAACACTAGAGGGGGCAGGCAGCACATAAAAAGCTCCAGCAAAGCCCGGAAAATGTTTCAGAGGAGAAATTAATAATAAAGCAGCACTTAGATGCCTGTTCAAATTTGTTCAATAAATTAGGGCATGGGAAGATGACCTGCTGGTGGCAGCCTGTGGCACATGAGAACAAGGCTGCTCGCAGCACTCTGACACAATCGGTAGATTGGGCTTACTGTGCCTTGCTAGCGAGTCCTTTATTAAAACAATAATTCAGCGTTGAGTTGACACAAGATAAATAGATTGTACGGGTACAAACCACTTGTATATTTAGAAGAATGGCCTACTTGTTAAACTGGAAAGAAAAGGTTCCTGGGAGATTGTTGTCATGAGAATGGGGTAAAAGTATTTGAGAAATAAGCTGGCCATGCAGCCAGCACTGTAATTAGGAAAGACACTGAGGGCCTTGTCTCATTCATCAGTCAGGGCTACTACTTCAGTGGTACCCCAGGCACCTCTAATTAGATTAGGTTGCCAAAATCTTGAAATGCTTCAATTGCTACTGGTAAAAGAAATATGAAATAACTCAGAGAGTCATAGAATCACAGAATGTCCTGAGTTGGAAGGGACCCACAAGGATCATTGAATCCAACTCCTGTACCTGCATTGTTATACCACGTTGTATTATTCCACATGTATGAAGCAGCATTTCACTCAATGAATGATAGAGGCATCTGAAACCTTCTATGCAAAAACTTTCTTTCACTATGGTTGGAATTTATGGTTTCTGAATTGACTTTCTTCCCTTTTTCTAATGTATAGAAAAGAACTGATGCTAATACTGTGAGCTACAGTGTGTTTTTCCTTTAAAATGCAAAATCAAAACTCTTAAAAAGTTAATTTTCTTTGTACAACTCTCTATTCTGAAGGAACTGGGAAAGAAAATCTGAGTGTGGATGTTTCTGAGATTGAGCAGCCATTTAAGCAGGGATAGGTGTAATTAAAGGACTGTAATCTGTAGTTCACGTAGTCCTTTACAAAATGCTGAATAAGGTGCCTATGTCTGACTGCGTGTTGTTCTGTCTTTTGCATCTGACTCGGTGAAGATGTCTCTAGCCCAGTGAAGCTCCATCGCACGGACACTTTTCCAGCGTACAGGTCAGATCATCGATAAAGGACTGTAAAGAACTTTACTAACTCCTTGTCTCCTGACAAACTGCCCCAGTGGATGACAGCGATGATGATGGAAACAACAAGGATGGAAACACAGAAGAGTTCAGGTTGGATGAAAAAAATCTTGCAATACAAAGGTTTTTTTAAACTTTGCCAAACGTTAAAACTATTCTGTAGATATTGGAGAGGGGAACAAAACCAACAAACCCTCCAGTGTTTCTTTTATATCTCTACAGCTGGACAGAGAAGAAATCACTCCCTAAATATTTCCAAATGTTTTTGTATGATAGGTATGTTGTAAATACATGAGACTCTCCTGTTGTAGTGTGGTTCCTTTTGTTTTTTACAGCTGTGTGTTCACTGATGTCAGCTGTGTCATCCTTGTTTGTTGTAATGCTTATCTTTAGTTATTTACATTATTGTTAAGCCTAATCCTTGACCTTTGAAATGGTGGCCAGTTTTAAGCAGCTTATTGGATACGATTTTTCTTATTTGAAGCCTAATGAAGACTTGATTGATTTCTTTCAAAAGCACCCTGTCTTCTATTTCCTGTATTTATTTCCATCTCTGTAAATGTTTAAAATTAAAAAAAAAAAAAAAAAATCCCCCTTAATTTGTGATATAGCACTTTTTGTCGTCACTGTCAATATCGTGATCAGAGCTGTTGTGGAGCCAGCAGGACACCAGTAAGGAGGATGGAGGGGGACAGTGGCTTGTTGGGGGTCCCTCCTCCACATCTGGAGCCACACAACCACTCATCAGGTGTCATAATGAAGCAGAGTAGTGGATTCGATAGGAATCTCACAATGCCACAAGCCATTTTGTGGCAGAAAGCTGATTTTTCTGGTTTGTGCTAACAGCTGCTGTCAGTGCTGGAGGAGGAAGAAGAAGAAGAGGAGGGTATCCAGAGCTGTGTGCAGTTCTGTGTCTGGTTCCAGTCCTAGTTAATCACTTGGATGGAGCAGTAGGGAGTGTGCTTATTAAAACTGCAGATCTATAAAATGGGAAGGAAGGCCAGAGGAATACAAGATTAGAATACAAAATGATCTGGACAAATTCGAGAAATCCAATAGAGACGAGTGCTTCTAAGCAAGGCTAATTGACTCCAGAAATGCGTAAAGGGAGGGGAAGCAAGGCAGCCTCCCTTCAGAAGGGATGCAAAGGTTGTAGCAGATTACAAGTGGAACACGAGGCGACATGCTGCAAAACAACTGAATGTCGCAATGGAATAGAGAAGCGTTTAGCTTTTGAGACGGCTGGAGTAATTCTGCTTTGTGTAGGGCCCACAAGGTCTTGGCTGGAGCCCCGTGGCTGAGCCCGTTAGTGCTGACACCTTGGGGTAGTTCAGCTCTTGAACTGCACTGTGCGCTGTGTAATGTCTTTACCTTTCATGTTCAACAGACTCTATCTCCAGCAGTAAAGACGGAGCAGATGTTTCAAAGTCAATTCAGCTGTGCTGTTTGTTGCAGTGTCCTGAAGTAACCAGTCACTCCAGTAAGATGTTTTTTAACTCGTTTGGGCTTAGGATCTGTGTGTCAGCTTAATAAACACATTATCAATTGTGAAGTAAAACACTTTGAAAGTGTAAGATGTTGGGTTTCTACATCCAAAAGGATTGTCCAACAAAACTGGTGGTGAGGGAGGCTTTCAGGGAAGCAAACTGATGAGCGTGGTGAAGGTAAATGCGTTTCTGAAGGTAAAAAAACAATATGACATCATTGTTTAAGATACGCCGTAGTGCGAAGATAATGCTTATTTACAATAAATTAAGCTTATGTTCACTTTATTTCAAAACTGAAGTGCTAACATAAATAAGTGATTGAAAAGCATGTTATGACTAATAGGTCTTTATCTTCCAGGTTTACTTCTGCTAATGTATTCCCTTCGGAGCTGACAGCATCTGTTGTTTTATCATGAGTATGACAGTGCAGTAAATGCTTTTATTCACCTTTCGCTCATGCAATGATTGATATAGTAAAACTATCTGTGTTTGAACAGTCCAATTACAAAGAACGCAAAAAAGCAACTCTAACCTTGGCCTTTAAATGGAGGGTCATGAAATCAACTACCTCTGATATTATTTTTTCTAGTGAAATTGTCTGCAAAGGATGGGAAAAAAAGGCGTAAAAGTAACTTTGCTTTGTATTACTGTGTATGACACAACATCAAGAAGTTGCTCTGTTTTAATTTGTGCTACCAACAGATTAAGTCACTTAATCTTTGCATCATTTCTGAATCAGCAAGGTCATTAGCTGAAGAAAGTGAGAGGGCTTGCTACTCCTATAGTTACTGGCTTCATGAGGAGGGGAAGTTCTTCACTGTATTTGGAGCTGAGGTGTTCAGACTGTAGAGCAGACGGGTGTACAACACCAATATGATGATGCCATTGTGTGTGCCAGTTGGGTGCTGGTGGTACCTGATACACTGGTGAAAACAGGTGGAATTGGAGTGGAAATCCTTCAGGTCCCTGAGCTACACTCTGTGTGAAGAGATGTACTTCAGAAAATGTGCTGTGAATCAGTTTGTAGAGCTGTGGGGCTGAGGGTTACCGTGGGATCCAGGGATCCGTGTGTGACAAATCCTTGAGAACATTTTTCCTCCAGTCTCTGCCCTATACACAGGCCCTCCTCATTAGCAGGACTTCACAAGGGTTTCTTTGAGCTTGTCCTGTATGTAAAATACGGCAACAATTTTATGGACTAGCTTCAATTTTCATCGAATTCCAACACAGCCTTTTATATCATTCAACGCCGTTCTTTCTCGAACGTCCACAGATCTCTTCCGAGAGAACTTTTTCAAAGGCACAGAAGTGTTCTGCAAAGTCATCCAAAGGCGCAGGTCTTTGGCTCCGTGTAACCTCTCCCATTCACACGGCTCTCAGTAGCGTGGTGCGATTGCTCAGACGGCTGCTCCTCAAAGACCGGACAGAAACACCGAACCCTCTGTTCTTTTCATCCCACAAAAGACCCGTGGCCAACCTGCATAGTTGGAGTCATAATAGTGGAGATGGAAGAATACATTTCAGGAGTAAAAGAAGAAGGGATTGGAAGAGAAAGCGTAGAGCTGCCGACCCCACTTTTCAAACTCAGGCTAAAAAAAGTTACTCTGTCTTTGGAGCAGATGTGAACCAGCAAACTGGTAACAGCACAGTGGGGAGATGGAGACGGTCCCGACTGCGGCAGAACTCGGTGGGTAACAATCTTAAAAGGCTAATCTCGGAATCAAGTACATTAGGGGAAAGAAATCACAATATCAAGACTTAAAATTGTGTTTCTTTTTCTTAGATGTTCTCATTACAGGTAACAGAATGCAAATGCCGTTATCTAAAATAGCAGAGGGCAACGTAAGTACTGTAAATCATTGTGCTGCTGAGAGCAGTCGGGTGGCTGACATCCTCTCGTGTTTTATTTTATAGAGGGAGATGGAGTCACATAAGGACTTGCCAAAAGTCACTCAAGACCTCAAGGTATTTTCACCATACTTCAAAAACTGCGTTTGGGTTTTTTTGTTTGTTTTGGGTTTTGGTTTTTTTTAATAAAGGAGATCTTATACTTTTTCTTGGCCAGGATTTAACAAAAGAATTTTTACTTCCTTGAGGGAGGGTAGTGATTTAAGTGGGTTGTTTCGGCACTTGTCTGAGTGAAACAGCTTTATTTTTCATGCTTGTACTGTTATTAATACATATTCTTAAAATTGTCAGTATTTGGGTTTGCTTTTCCTTCTTACACCTTACAGCAGAAAAGCATCATTAATATTTAAGCAGATGAACATCTCTTGAAGTTTGTGACTTGCAGCCAGAATGTCATTAATTTAAATAATCACACAGATGAAATTAATGCAATAAGAGTAGTATCTGAGTCCTGTTGCTGAGCAATTTTGGTGAGCGCATAATAATACTGCTGCCTCAGGCACTGAGATCAGGGGTCATGATGTGATATTTCTCTGTATTCATTAACTTTCACAAGGGCAGATTGATCTTCTGTTTCCATGAACGCTAATGAACCATTTTTGTATTTTTCGGGGATATTCTTTCACTACCACTGGCCACGTAGTGTTTAAAGAAAAGCTGTTTTCAAACAGAAGAGAAGGCTCTAATTAGAACTTGGGCCTCAGCTGTATTGATTGCACTACACTTTCTCAGTGGATTTACAAATGCCAGCAAATAAACTTGCCAGGAAAAAGTTTATTGTAGTGGTTTTTCTCTTTAGCATTTAGCCTATGTGGTGTTCTGTTTCTTGACAAGCCTGAAAAAAGGAAATAGGAGCTGTGGCATTCAGAATGGTTGGGTTTGCATGTGAGTACTTTCCCAGCTGTCTTTGACATACTCTGGAAACCTTAGAAATAAACAGCGTGAAGTGTTCATCTTACTCTAAGCCATCTAAAAAAAGTTACAGTCTCTCTGACGAAATTAATTCCTGGTCTTCCAGCCGCACGAGTGTGAGAAAATATAGAAAGAAATAACCGCAAGTAGCTTAGAGTGCGTTTGGGTCTTGTTTCGGCAGTCGGCGTCTCCCGAGCGCTGTGGGATGCTGGAGGTGGGTTTGTGCGATCTGAGCCTCGGCCAGCGGGTGCCAGCCTTGCCATGGCAGAGCACCCGGCTCTCTCATCCTCTGCTAAACTGGACGTACAGCTAATAATGCATGAATACCTCCAACTTTTTTTTTTTTCCTTCTCTTTATCTGCCTTGTGGCACCTTCCACCATTTCTTCCATATCAACCCCACATCCTCTATCTCTTCCTCTGCTTGCATATCGATAGGAACAAAGTGAAACATTTGGGTTATTCTAAAAGGAATATTTACTGCTAAACCTTATAGAAAGGCGATAGAAGTGTAAACATTTTGGAGAACTAGAACTTCCCTTTGTACAAACAATAAATGTGTAGGAAAAAATGGTTTCCTATAGACGACCGGTGCCACTTGTGCACCATATGAACAGGACAGAGGGAGCAGGAGCCCATCGTTTGCAGTTTGCTGCTGACCCAGTGGGATTTGCACAGGGAGAGGAGGGATGGGAGACGCAGCTGGTGAACAACCGTGTTTGCACAGGTTTTTATGTCAATTTGAGAACCCAAAGCCTGTGAATGGGCCTTGGCCCTCTGCTTTCAGCTCCGGATACATCTCCCCGAAGGTGCCCGGGGTGGCCCAGCGCAGCACAGCCGCACACTGATCCCTCCCGGTGGTGCAGGGGCAGCTCTGATGGTTCATTTGTTTGCTTGGGTTCTGTTGTGTTGTGTTTTGTTTTTAATTGAATTATTCCAGCTTCCCAACATTAGCCCGCAGTCACCCAACTGCAGCAGCTCATCCTTGAAGCTCCCAGAAAGCCAGGTCCTCTCAAAAGGAGCGAGGTACTGCACCAATTCATCGCAGCTGAGCTGAGAAGATGGGGATAAGGATGATTCATCCTGCATGTGCACTTCTGCTACAGGTCGCAACTAAGTGAAGAGTTTTATATCCTCAGGTGAGAAGATGTCTAGGTGGGCTTCTTTTTTGGCTGAGGCTCTATTTCCAGTCCAACCTGGATTTCCACTTGATTTTTCATATCTTACAAATGGGAATGGCATGTCTGCAGGCAGGAATCCGCAGGATAAACATGTAGTAACTGTCCTGCCACCTTCAGAAACAACACAGTACTGACCACATAAAATAGTGTGAAGGGGACCTCTGGTTCTGCTGGACTAATTACATTTTAAAGGACTCATAAAAAAGAGACTCTAATTAGGTGTGCTCATTAAGATGCTTTTTAAAAAATTTATTTAATTTTTTAAGATAATTGCACCCTAGACAAACTTAAGCTCTGGCAACTGCCTGAGTTTGCCTCTCAGTATTCCAGATTGACTTTACTTAACCTCCCATCCTATATTTTTATATTCTGCTGTGAACTTTAAATATCTAGCATACTCTACTGCGGAGGTGGACATGCTGTTCATAACTAGTGTATGAAATCATGCTTGTGTGAAATGATAGCTTCTGATCAGATATTGTCTGTATTTCGAGATCGCTGGATAAAAGATATTACAAAATGACTAAGATAAGTGAATAGGAGAAATTCACTTGCTACTGTAATTTATTGGATCTTTTTGACTGAACAAAGAGTGCTTAATTTTACATAATGAGATAAACTGTATACTGACCAAATTATATAGAAAACTCTTTGTGCTAAAGGCAATGCATCCTTTTGGAATATATTGTCCATAAAACTGAAATGAACAGTTGCATAAATACTTATTCCTCCATAAACGCGTAATGACTCAGCTGAAAGCCAGACATTAATGATGTATGATCTCTATTTTTGACACGTTTGGTAAAATGATTGTGTACCTACATTTAGCATAAATGAAACACATAAATGTCGTTCTGCAGTGTAGGAAGGGAATAGGTAGCAAAATTAAATTTATAGCTCCTCTCCCAGCTGTGAAAAATAAGGAGCTGGAGAGACCTATCACAGCTGGAGCTGCTGGGGAGCTCTGCTTTGGGTGTCCCCTTGGTGCCCTTGACTAGCTTGTCCTTTTCTTTATATATTTGTCTCAAAATGAAGACCAGGCCAGACTTTCACGTGCATTTAAATGTATTGGGGGTAGGCTCAAAGGAATCCCATATATTGACATGCTGGGACATCTGTGGACATAGGCAGCAAGAAGGAACCAGAGTGGCTACGATGGACTGATGTCCACATAAAACTGCAGCAAAATAACATCCTCTCTTCAGCCAAATGAAGAGAATTGGAAAAAAAACAAGTCTGTGCTTTCCCCAGGTGCTACTGCACCTTGCAACCGTGGCCGTCCACAAAAAGGAAGATGTTGCCCAGCCCTGGTGTGTGGAGATGAGCTGCAGGAGCTCCCCTGGCTCGGTCCATCACCTCACAGCCTCCAGCGCTTGGCTCTGGGCAGACCCTGCAGCTCACAGCGCAAGTCAAGAAGGTCCTGGCAGAGGCTGATCCTTCCCAGGAGAGCAGCGATTATTGTTGGTGTGGGGCTGGAACGGCATCGAGGTACCTGATTGCTGTTTGGATACAGACTCAGAGTGGAAATTCTCAAGAAAAAACACCCTGCTCTCTTTGATCCAAGGGCATCCATCGCTGGAGGATGCGCTGGACTCACACCCATGGGGATCCCTCTCGGACACGAGCAGCATTGATGTGGCACAACACCCAGACAGAGGTACTTCACTGGGAATATCACCAAGTGACATGCTTTGACCTGGGCTAACTGCACGATTTACTGTTTTCTTCCCTTTCTTCTTTGAGACAACCGGAATTTTTACAAAAGAAGTTTTCAGTATCAAACCAAAGGAAAAGCAGGATGTATAATTTTAAGAGGGGTTGAGCCATTTTCCTTCCTGAGAGCCATGGTAGGTGTTTAGCACAGTCTATGCTTTTCTCTACTACAGGAAGGTGGCAAATATTTGCAAGAAAAAATGCTCCTGTGGCAGAACTTTACTGACCTTTTGCAATGAGGCAATAAGGATTGATCCAAGGCCGGGGTCCACCTAGAGCAGCAATATCTAAAATAAAAATTACATTTAGCTTTGTTTGGAGGGTCTGTTATTTCTAGCATTTGTTTATCCCATGTATTATTCAATAAACTTGCTTACAGAGTGAAACAAAATCAATTGAAAGTTGCTTTTACTTTGCCACGTGTGTCTGTCAAATCCTCATGGAAAATTGTTTAAATTCTGTAATCTATGCTTCGAAGTGAGAACAGAATGCTTAATTAGAGTTTAATTATCTTGGAAGATTTGATGCTCTCTGATTGCTTTTGTTTTATTTCTTTACTTGCTCAGTGTCTTTGTAGCAGAACCAGGTGCAGAGGTTGACACTGCACAGTTCACCGTCATGAAAGAATGTATTTTCTCTTCTGTCTCATGCTTACATGTATATCTGTCCAACTGACCAGACAGCAAGAAAGATACAGTAGACCTGTGAACATGGGTCTGGTCCTCAGAGCTGAGGACCAAATATCTGAAAAAAAACCCAGATGGGTCTACACAGACCCAGGTGTTATATTCTATTTCACTCACTGTTTTTAAGGCCAGAAATAGAGTTTACTGAAGAAGTGTGATCTTTTTGGCGTGGAAATCCACCACTTGGCCACCAGTGCCTGATCTGGCACCAACTGAACTGGATGGAAGTTTTTCTGATAGGGCAGCCTGGGTACCTAAAGCTCAGCTTTCCATTGTAACCAGGGTCCTAAGATGCTGATATGTTGCCGCATATTAAGAATGCATCAATCCCAAACCATGTTCATTTAGGTAGTGGAAAAAGGAAAAACAAAAAAAAATAATGGGTTGTGCCTTGATTTAGTTCCTTGTATTTAGATTTTTGTCTGGTACAGTGAGAGTTAATTCTCCACCAGCAGAAAACTTACCTGCTTAAATCTGGACTTGTGTTTGGGGAATGTTGTATTTGGATAGGGTTTAACTTGAATTAGTTCTCAGGTTATCTTCACTCTGGGGCAGCTGGCACAGAGAGGGCAAAGCAGAGGCAGGAGCGAATAAAGGGGAGAATTTTGGCATCAGTGCCGGGCTGCGCTGGCCTAAGAACATCCCTGAGCTGTAGCGCCAAGCCCTGCCTGGGTAAGCAGCGACACAAAGGGAAGACAGATGTCAAAATTCGTGGGCAGATTTCGACACTGAAAATCTTTAGGTCTGATTCAGTATCAAGAGTACTTTTGGATTCGAGTTTACCCAAGATTTGGATTTTAAGTTTCACTTTATTTTTGCCAAGTGAGAGTAGGGTTGTTCCTTAACATCTAACCAGTTGGGCTTGACGAAGACTTCATGTCAGATGGGCAGAGTTTGGCTGGAAAAACTTGTTACCTGTAAGAAAACTGGAATTAAGAACCCATTAAGTAGATGCATTTGCAGAAGGCAGTTTCTCTCTTTTGTTTGTCTTCTTTCCCCTGGGGAGCCTCCTGTGACAGCACTTCATTTTCCTGAGGAGCCATTATTTAAATAAGAACATATAGCAGATCATATAAGAAAAGGTTGCCTTCAGTGTCAGGGTTCCTCCAGGCTCCCTCCTTGAGCTACACAGCCCAAAATAAAAGCTGACATTCGAGCAAGCCCAGGTGATGTTTGTGTTATTTGCAATAGTCGCCTCTTCATTCAGCCTTGAACTGGGGAAGTGAACAACTGAGCCAGCGGAGGCGGCAGGAACCATCTCCATCGGTATTGCTGGGCTTGGATCAGGGAACCATTTATTAGCCCTCCCGGGACTGAAGGAAGTCAGCACGGATGACAGTGGCATTATTACTGCCTGCCACTGCTAATGTCAGTGCGAACATTAGGTCTGTAACACATAAAATGAGTCAAGAAATCCAAGCCCGGCAGAAATAAAGAAGGAAAATCTAGGAGAGGGAGGCTCACAGTGCTATTTTTAATCTGTTTGAATCTACTAATAGGCTGGTAAATATCTCGGTATATTATTTGATTATGTTTCTGTGCTAGTTAATTTGTTTTCTTATGATTAGGGGATTTTGAAGAATAATGATAGCTTCTTTTTTTCTTTGCTTTGTTAGAAGAATCAAGACCGACACATCATTATCCATAAAGGGCTGCAAGTGCTCCTCCTGCTTTTGACAAGTGTTTATTTATCTGCCCCACGAGCCAAGAGTACAAACCCTGGTATCCTGGAAGGTACTTGCAGACGTGGTTTCACCTGCTTTACAAAATGTGGGAAGGTTTTGCAGATTTAGAACTGAAAATACAACCCCCACTTTTCAGGGAACACTAGATTTATAGCATCTTCTAATTGTATTGATTTGCAGTATTGAGCTGGGGTGCTCCTTGTGTTTCCAAGAGCAATATCTCATCCAGGCCTATTGCAAATGAGAAAGAAGACAAAACCAGACTGGTCAGAAAGCAAGACAGAAATAATTCAAAATGCATCCAAGAAAGGCAGGCTTAATCAAAGACTGAAGCTTGTACTTTATGCAATATGGTAAGCTGGAAACAAGTTGTTTTATGATGGTAATATATGAACAGGTTTGTTTGTTTGTTTTGGTGGTTTTGGTTTTGTTTGGTTGGTTGGTTTTGGTAGGTCCTACTGCAGTGGCTCTCCAGCAAAGATGCCATATGGATCCTTTGTATGCATCTGTCAGTACCTCGCACCTATGTGCAACCTCTGCTCTTCGACTTCTTGGAGTTACTAAAAGCAGCTGCAGGTTAAATCAACTTTTGGCTTGCTCTGAGTTGGATCAAGCACTGTTTTGCTGAACAAATATGTGTAGGGTGGGAAATCTGGCTGCTGCTTCTGTGAGCAGGGAAATAACACAGAAACCAGCAGACAGGGCTGGGAGGGAAGGGCAGGAGCTGAGCTGCAGAGGCAGTTACGTGAGAAGTGGAGACCCTGTCCCTGTTGTCCTTGCAATTTCCTGCAGATCGCATCATTCCTTCTGTGACATCTCCTCAATTTCCCCCTTGCTGTAGGGAATAACCTGATCCAAAGCACTTTCTAACGAATGTCGTTTTAACTGCAAGAAGACCTGAACCACCATCATTTTATAATATATTGTTTTTAAAATTTTATTTTTCATCACTTTTGCAGCTTGTGAACAAGTCAATCAGCAGTTTCTCATAAAAAATCCCCAGTAATGTCTCTGACACACTACACCAAAGTGCATTTTCACAGTGGTTCAGTAAAAACATCTTGCTGGGAAATAAAGAGCCCCTCTCCTTCCAGATGTAGCAGCTTTTTATCAGATTTACATGCTTTTACTTTTCCTTTGTGAAAAGCCTGAGTCAAAGAAGTTGGAGAGTTATTCAAACATATAATTGTGCTGGCTTTCCCGTACAGGCAAGTGTGAGCTCTCTTGCTGCTGAATGAGCAGAACGTACTTTTTGACATTGCAACACATTTGAACTCTGCTTGTTTTGGTTCATTGTGCGAGGCAACGTTTCTTTTATAACTCTCTTGATGCCCTCAAAAAGGGAATCATCAGCTGGAGCTGGAAGTACTTTATTGTCTAAGTGCCAAACTCTGATTAGGGTAAAGAGAAATGGGATAAAAGTAGGTGAAAGGCATAGCATTAACATTTAAATTACTATCTCCATAGAGAGATGAGGATGGAAATGGGAGCTGGTACCCAACACCAGATAACTCACTAACCTGCTGTGGCTTTGGCAGCCATGGGAGAGCATCCTTCCTATCCTGCACACCCTCCCTTCATGCAGAACTTAACAACCCCTTTTTTTTCCCATGAAAAATAGCAGGAAAGGGTTTCTCAAAGTCCAAGAGCAGTAAGAATTGTCTTATTTTATAATAACCTGTCAGAATTGAGTAGCGAAGTGGGAGCTTCCCAGAGAACGTCTGTCTCTGAGGTGGGCTGCTGGCCAGTACACAATGCCACACATCCATTAAAAACCTGGACTAGACTGGCAACTCACACTTTAAATGGGATAAAAGTAGGTGAAAGGATCTCTGCATGAAGGATGAAGGAAAGCAAGGAGGTTATTTTTCTTGCTCTGATGATACTTAGTGGAGTTCTCCAGCTGCATTATTACAATATCACTTGTTTTCCTACCATGTGCTGTCAATTTTCACAACCTGTATTATATTCAAGAATCAGCAGTTCTAACTGTATTTGATTTTCTTGGTCTCTTACTGGCACCTGGCAGGGTCCTGCTGAACTGCTGTTTTGAGCTGTCCTTTGGTGATCAATCAGCTGAGTATGTAATGAACACCTATGAAGGTATCTGAAGTGTATAATGAGGCAAAAAATACACTAAGGCATCAGGACGGCTGTTTCCACCTAAAATATTGGAATTTTCATCATTCCTTTCAGTTTTTTTCCCATGCCACAAGCATTTTCTACAGAACACAGCAATAGATACGTTGTATGAAAAGATATTTTAGGTCACAAAGCAAGGTGTTGGTGCCCACCATCAGAATGAAGGAAAAGTGTATTTATGATGTACTGGTACCGATCCAGAGATCCAAACTTCCACAGAACCAGGTGCTTTTGTCACTGTAGTAAGTTGTGGCCTTAACAGCCCTTTGAAGAGTATGGCTTCGTAATTACCTTGCTTTACAAAATTACCCTGAATTTCAAAGCGGCTCATCCATTGAAGTTGCTTGCATTATAAATACGGCAGATTAGGGTGCAATTTAAGTGGCACAGAACTAGTTCAGGAGAGCATCCCAGATCTTCATTTCATTTAGCTGTTACTGATGTGTCGAGAAGAAGAAAGAGCTGATTGCTGATTTATATGCCTTGTCTTTCATTATGTTGTATTTCTGCTGTGCGGAGGGTCACAACAGAGTCTATTAAGAACAACCAAGGCAGAACCAGCTGATGTTCTTACAATCACGTCAGATTCTTTTCAAAATTGCTTTTAGTTGCTTTTTCTCCCTTGTTGTCTCCAAAGTTTGCAGTCTGCTCTCCCAGCCATGACAAGAATTTTAATGGCCTTGCAGCCTGTTGTCTATTAGGGGTTTTATTAGTATTAATATGGTCTATTTTTCTAGCTGTCTGTTTCACTATATTTAATTTCGAAATGTTTCTGAAGTGCAGGCTAAAGGGGCGCTCCCAAGGCACCGTTTGCTGAAAGTTCATTTTAAAGCCATTAATATATGCCTCCAGCAAACCCTCAGATTAGGTTATGCAGCAAAGGCTCTGGGAGGCGGCTTCTAAAGATGCATCTGATTGACTCCCAACTTAGAAGAGATATTTTAAAACGATCTCAGTGCTCTTTCATACCAAAATAAAAGGTTTGTCGGAACACAGCAGCTCACCGTTCAAACATACTGTCATCTGCATTTGAGTTCACACTGTGGTCGTGGTTTCAGAGATGAATTCACCTTTTATTGGATACCCAGTAGATCCATGCAGGCAAAGGTAGGTGCTGAGATAGGTGCTGTGGAGCTCCCAACTGATAATTCACCCACAGGTCCCTGGGAAGCTGGTCCTTGCTAACTCTGCGGTGTGTGTGTAAAACTACTCAAAGTTGCCTACTCCATCTCCAGAAAGTGATTTAAGGAATGAAAAGAGAGACGACGCTGGAACCCATCTGGCTGCCGGCTGCCGCAAGAAAGGGAGTTTTCCTGTTGCTTTAATTAAATAACCATTTTCTTTTGAGCCCAGAGTGCTTTCATTGTCTTTGTTAATGGTTGCCAGGCGGGCAGAATTACAGCTGCCACTCTCAGCAATATAAATCTGCGGAAAGCAGGACACAGTGAAGACATGACAGAAATGTGTAATTCCTGCAGTGGATCTTTTAATCTGATATGTAAGAAGAAAAAAAAGAGAGCTCTGTCGTAACACATCCATTTCACCCAATACGTCTTTCATACTGACGTGTGCAAAAGTTCATTAAATCAAAAAAAGTCCATTTCCCACGATGCTGATGCAGGTGCTGTGCTTGGGCAGCGGGTTCCTGGCATCTGGGGAATTGTGAGTGAAGCTTTAGCCTTGTTGTCCCTCTTGCTGGTACTGTCTGAGTAACACACACTGGTGTAAACAGGAGACTTTGTTAATTTTACTCATGCTGAGTAACAGGAGATCACTCGATAGAGTGACACTGTTATCATAACCCCTGACATTCCTGTTCATCAGCTGAATTGACTTTTAGCTATTCATAAATGTAAATGCCATACACCAGCCTGGCTTCTCCCGAAGTCTCTTGCTCACGAGATCGTTGAGGTGATTCATATTTATTAGTTCACAACAGAATTTCACCTATTTTTTTTTTTTTAAAATCTTTCAGGCAGTACTTGCTTCCTGATTTTTCTTTATTCTTTAGCATGTAGAAAGACCCAGTGTTACAAAAAAACCCCACACCTTAAAATTCAGAAATAGAGCATGCACAGTAGAACAAATTGTCCAAGCAGACCATGTTTCTTTGTATCATTAGAATAATGCAAATTTCTCTGCTAATATTTATACTTAATATTGAATTAATAAATTAATTAACTTTAAAATATGGAATAAGGGTTTGTGAGTATCACAGGGGAAATTTAATATATTTGAATTAAAATTCTACTGGTCTCTGCTGTAAACATAGCATGCACTTTGTTTTTGTACGTGGTCAAACATGGAATGAGGCAATTTAGCCGAAGGAAATGATAAGCAGTGTAAACCATTGCTACCCCATGGAAATCTGCAGAATGCCAATAATTTAATAGAACGTGCTTGCTGGATCAAATACTCCTAACTCTCTTTGCTCTGCAGCAAAACCGTGAGATCCAAGCAGAAGGTATGCTGAGATACCGTGCTCTCCGAATCAGCAAATTGCTGAGTACCTAAAATCATCAGCTACTTCAATTATTCTTGGTAGCAGGATGTATCTGTGTTTAAATAGATGTTAAAGTTGTGACTGTAAACAGGAAAGGAAAAATAAAAAGAAGCCATGCCAGAGCAGAAAAATAAAGGCAGATGATTTCTAACTAATGTGAGACAACTGTTTAAAACGGCAAAACAGTTTTAAAATATAAAACGGAAAGATAATATGAAGAATTGCATTGCTGGTGGCAATGCTGAGGCTGGCAGGAGAGCTGATTACAGGTAGGTGGTTGAAGCACAACAAATAATATATGTATGCTGTACATCAGTAGGATATGCATTACGTACATCAGTAGTATACATTCCATGGGAAGTAAATGATGCGATATGTCAATATGTGATACTGACACTTTTTAAAATTATGTTTGCTCCAATATTTATGTATATTGGCTGCAGAATGAGTACTTTGAAATCTAAATTCCCATTATGGTTAATGTATGTTTAAAATGTATATTAAAACGAGTGCTGAAAATCACAATGCTTCTCTTTCCCTTACTGACTAGACTGGGGAGGGAGGCATTTAGATTAGGTACGTGGTATCTAAGAGCTTGAAAGCAGCTGAAGGTTGGCTGTAGCTCCTCTGCGGTGATGAACACCTGGGTGTGCATTCCTCATGGTTTGAACGCCTCCTCCTGACCACCTTTCCCTTGCTTTGCTCCTTAGAAGAGCTGAGCGAGGGGCTGGGCTGGGGCATCTTTGCTTTCCTGTTGAGGGAAGATTTTTCTGGGATTTCCCACTCTCATTTTGCCTCTGTTGTTATTATCAACGCACATACAATAGCAGATATTTTCTAGGATGAGCGTCAGATCTGTTCAGTGTCTTCAGATGTTGCGATTTCTCATTATCAGGTTGTTTTGACTCTAACTCACACAAAAAAAGCGAAAACTTTCAGAAACTTTGGGAAAGAATCATTGAGGATACTCCCGAGGCATGTTCTTTGAATTTTGTAAGAATATCAGTTAGCTGGTGTATTTAGTAATTATGTTGGCACAGTTCTCACCATCCACTCTCTGGTTGTTTTCCATTAGTAAGTTCATTACGATACCATTCAGATACTACTGCAGAGTTTTCCAGACTATGGAGAACAATATCCTTAACATTAAGAGAAAAAAAACCAAAAACCAGTCTGCTCTGCTAATGTATGCAAACATTTATTTGTCTAATACATAGGATGAACAATTAATTGCCCAGATATTCTTCTGTTGCTGTTCCCTTTCCTCCGAGCTCTAACAAAACATAGCAGATGGTTAAATTTACTGTATCATCTCAGAGCAAGAAAGAAGGTGCTGACTCTTCTATTATGCAGGGAGAACCGCATGTGACCCAGAGGATTGCAGCAAGAACAGAGCCAAATAAGAGCCCTATTCATTAACATCATCTTTGTCATTCCCACAAGTATGATTTTGCTGTTTTTTCCTTTGAATTTGCAAACTTTGGTGCCATGGTAACCCATCCCTTTTGTCTGAGGAGGATGGTCAGTCGTATTACTGATACACGCACCGCTTTTGGTCAAGTGTCTTGAGATCTTGTGATTTATTTCTGTCAAGTCCACCTTAACTTTTCCTGTGACATTTTGGAATTGCTGATCGCCTCAGTTGCTCTCAGAAAGCGTCTCCTGCTCCGGTCCAACCATAATGATAAAAAAAAATGGTGGCATTAGCAAGATGTGTGGTGGTGAATGACTTATGGAGACTTGCCAACTAACAAAACTGGCCTGGGTGTCCTAAGAAATGTGCTCGATATTTATGGCGTCTTTTAGCAGTGGCAGACAGATATGACTAAGAAATGAAACCTAGTTTGGATTAGTAGAGCGGCTGTTTTCTTTTTTTCTAGCTGCTTTTGTAAAATGAGTGCTGTCAGAATATTGTGTAGAAACTACAGATTATTTTTTTTTTTTAGAGAACTATCAAGTATGAAAATGTTTAGGAATGAGAAATTATGTTATAGATAACAAACACAGTAAATGTTTGAGGATATTGGAATACTCTGCTTCATTAAAAAAAAGGTGCTTTTTTTTGTGTCTCCATAAAAGTAACACAGACCAATGCTATTATCACCTGCTGATGAGGCCTTAATTGCCTTGATGAGGATCACCTGGGAACCCCACCCACCGGCCCCAGAGCCACATTTAGGGCAGACTCTGGTTCTTTTGTTAGGGTTTTTTTTTTGCTTATCGTGGGCACCTCTTTGCTCAGCCCTCTCTGCTCCTGGGTCCCACTTGCTGATGCCCTTTTAGGTTCATCTTGGACCTGCTTCTCCTTTGGTGTGTCGCTGATGCTGCCGTGTTGCTGTTCTGCAGAGCTGCTCCTGGGTGAGCAGCCCCATCTCTGCCTGCTCAACAGGTGAGGTAATCGGTGCTTTTTGTGTTTATGGGGCTTTGAATGCTTTACAGCTTGTGCTTTGTTTTATCTTTCACCTCTGCAAAACCTCTATGAGTTCGGGAAGCTGTACTCTATATTTTTAGAAAACGTAGAGTTGAATCAATTAATCTTTAGCCCAGATATGTAAATATTGTTTCTCAAATCCGTCAGGAGCTGTATGCCTCAGTGTCATCTGAGTTTAACTAAATGGTCTGTCTTTGCCCTAGAAGTCTGCAGGAAGCTAGATGTTTGAATGTACGACTTTTTATTTGGATCTTATTGCTGTGCTCTGCCCCATAAGACATTCTGGCGATTGTTATGTACACCAGGAAGAGGAAGGTGCTGCCATGCTAAATTCCTTTATCCTCTGAGCCACTAGAAAAAGGCTTTTAGTATAGAAAAGATGGAAGTTCTTGTGGAGAAACAGGAAAGAAAATCTTAAATAACTATTAAATGAATAACTATTAACAGTGCCACATGCTGCACTTTGCCTGAAGGAGGTGACAGTCAAGTACAAGATTTTTCTTTTCTCTACATCAAACCCAGGGCTTGCCAGTCATTTACATGAGCTTAAGACTGAGCAGACTCATAAAACACAATAAGAATTAAATCCCATTAGTTCAAGGGATGTAATGTGCTAATATAAACAATAATGAATTAAACATTCCAATATTGTTATTTATTGAAAGAGGAGAGCATCTGAGTTCCCAGAATATTGGCTAAAATATAAGACTCAGATTTTGCTGGTTTGTCTACAATGTAAGGCTTTTTTTTTTTTTTTGCTTCCTCATAGTGCTTCCCTTCTAGAAGTCACACATGTAGTTACATACAGATGTAGTTGTATGAGCATGTGAGAACTGCCCTAGAAAAGCAAATCAGTTCCGTTTCCAGCCTTAGCATGTGCTCCCAGCTCTGTGCTGCAGCGCTCGGTTGCATCTGCGCATGATGTGGTTCCGAAACATCCTCCAGCTTGGGAGAGGGGGAGCCGTAGTGCAGGGGGATACCAGGGCCTGCCTCTGCCAGGCTGCTTTTAAAAAGAGGAGAAGGAGGGTTGCAAGTTAATTCAAGGCAAAGTAAAGCAGCAGATATTCTCTCTGTAACTCATGAAAGCAAATTAAGTCCTGCTTTGTGCATAGAAGAAGCTGGAGAGTTCCACAGACATCTCTGGAAGCAGCTAAATTAATTGATTATATTGATTTAGCAGCTCTTTCCTAACTATTTTTCAGCTGGATAAAAATACACGTGGATTATAACAATCCAAAAGGGTGGGTGGAGTGGGGGAGAAGCTCATCTCAGTATCCTCTCCCCCGTTTCCCCAAAAGACGAACGGAGAAACTGCACCGCAGTGGAGAGGTTAAACCTTGCACAAGTACAAGGGGCAGTGATAGCTCAGCACAGGAAACCAGTTTCCTCTCCCCTTGCTCAACTTACACAGGTGTCAGTGTCAGATGGGATGTCTGTTTGGCACAGAAATGTTGTCAGTCCTGCTGTCTGGGTGCTGCTCACCCAAAAACCCCTGGGTGGGGGGGAAGGTCCCTGCAGCACCCAGAGCAGCCTCGGGCAGAGCCGAGCCCCAGCTGGGCTGTTCCTCTTAGTGAGTTTGCTGCAATTACCCGAGGTTTACTGAGATGTTTGCGCTGTGAAACGCCTCACAAATTGGAGGCACGTTTAACACGTTATTGCTAAACTGAGAAAGAAACCTGTGGGGAGGCTGATGCGCTTGTGATAGCTTGTTGTTTGGAAATTGAATTGTCCTGCTGGAACTGTTACCCATCTGTTGCTTTTCCTTTCTCTTTCATCCTTGGTATTATTTTTCAAAGTGCGATAATGCATTTCAAGAGCCATTCTTGATTAAATAATTGTAAGTTGATAAACAGAGACTGAAGTTATATCAAAGCACACAAGACTGATTTGATGTAAAGATTCAACAGAAAGACTTGCACTAGAGTCAATGGAGGGACCTCAATTTACTGTACCTGAGGATCTGAACTCCCGTTACGATGCAGAGGCAGCTCTATCCAATGCAGCGCTGTGGCAGGCTTGGCAGTCCTATGCAAAGGACTGAAAAAAATAATTGATTTTAAAGAAACTTGTTCAGCATTTCTATCCTTGGAGAATGACTTAAAGCTCATTGCACTAGAAGTGAGTTCATGCAGATTTTTCTTTTCATTCTTGGGTTCATTACAGATAGTATTCAAGCATATTTATTAATTAGAGATTGGTGGAGGTGGTTTGTGGCAGGAGACATGGTACATTTTCCATTCCTTGAAAGATGCACGTTGCACAATTATTTTTTTTCCTTATTCAATACAAAATTAATGGGTTCCTTGGAGCCAAAACTAAGCAAGAATAAATGTATATAAGGGGAAGATATTTTGTTGGCGCCAGGTAACGCTTTTCTTTTGGTTTGGTTTTTGTGACTGGGTGTTAGACTCATCAGTAAGAATTGTGCTGAGAAATAACCTCATCAGAAAGGTGGCTCAATACTGAGCTGGAGAGCAGAAACCAGAGCCCTTGGTGTGCCCAGGTGCGTGGCAGGGACACCGTGCTGCACCCGGGGGCCATCCCTGCACCCAGATGTCTGGTTTTAGGCAGCAGAGGCAGGTTCCCTGGGGTTATGAAAATGCCGTTTGCAGAATAGTAAAAAAACCCCTATTCTATTATCCTGATAACAAGCGTGCCCGAGAAAATTAAATACCTGTCTGAATGATTGGCATATTTTAATGTGTAGGTAAGGGCAGGTCTCCAATGCCTGCCCAGCTTCGAGGTGGAGGTTGGTGGTGGGAAGGCAGGACAATGCCGTTTTTACAGGCAGGCAACAGGGCTGCAAGTTTGTTAGTTCACCGGTTATGTTGTGTAGACAAAACTTCAGATACAGGTCAGGGCTAAATCAGCTGGAATCTGTTCCTCGGTAAACTTCAAATGTAGAATGTGTGCTATAGGTGGAAAGATGCCATTACTTACCAGTCAGCCTGAGTCTGTGTCTCTGCAGATCATATTTCTTGCTTGCTTTTTTTATCTGATTTCTGTTCTGTCTGTGAGATGATTCCAAAATACCTTGGGGTATGTTACTCAGTCTGGATGTTCATTATCTGTAAATGCCCCGAGCCCCATATATTTATTTTCTGTAGACCTTGGTCTGGAAACAAAACAATAAACTCTGCAGCTTGTTGTGGATGCGCAACAATCTGTGGTCTGACTTATTTATTAATTTACTTGTTCCGAGATTCTGTTTTCATTGCTATCTGCGGCAGCTGGAAGGATATTCTGTGTATCCTTTGCAATATTTTTCCCCAAACGCTGAAATTGTATTTTCCCAGATGCAGGTCACCTTTTATGTCATTCACTTTTCTTTAGCTCTTCTCCAACCCTAAATAACCCAATAATAAACTGACCAAACCCCAAGCAAAAACAAACGTATTGATAGCTATAAATTATTACAGTTTCACAAAAGTCATCTTGGTCTCCTCCTGATTTCTAACCTTCTTAAAAAGATTATTGAATAATATGAAAGGACTTATTTGCTGCTGACAGATAGAAATAGTAGTGAGGCAAATGTCCTCTTAGTTATTTGGGTTTGCCCTCAGGATTTATCTTTGCTGTAGGCTTAAAGCACACTTCCCTGCATTTTACCCAAACTCATCTACCGTCGCTACCCAGGTTTATGCAAGTCTGGAACCCAGGACTGTTTTATGGGGGCATAATCTATAGTTCTCCTTTGCATCGTGGCCGCAGATCAATCTTGCTTTGCAGAGATTTGTGGTAGTCATCCTGTCACCAGCAAATGTAGGCAGCTTACTGCCCTGGCTCTGAGACAACCCGTGACCCAAACGCAGGCGAGGTTTGAGGATTTTTGGAGAGATCTTGAGCCGCCGGGTGGCCGGGTGTCTCAGGGAGCTGCTGGGCATGACCTGGGGAGCTTGGGTGAGCAGGAGAGATGGGGAGAAACCACAAACGGGCAGGTGCTGAGGGAGGTTCAGCTTGGCCATCGCTGGCATGTGCTCAGTCTGGTGGTGGGTAAGGGAAAAGCTGGAGATGTATTCGTTTGGAGCAGTTTGAAGGAAGAAGTGCAGGTTTCTTATGGCCTCCCTGAGGAAGGAGGAAGGCGAGAGGCAAACTGTGTGATTTGTTGTGCCTCATTTGGATCCAGCTCACATACAACTCTTCTCGTCATGGTGCCAGTTAGTTTTAAATGAGAAATACTAACTTCAAATAAATGGTACTTCTCTTGCCAGTGCGGGAGAGATTAAATTTTTTTGGTCCCAGGCCACTCTTACCATGACACCTTCATGCACTGTACATAAGTTTTCTAATTGCCAAATGTGTGTCCCTCTCCAGGAAATCACTTGGTTGCAATTTTTGCTACTTTAGGAGAGTAAAAACAGACTATGCCTTGATGTACAGACCAAAATCTCAGTGAGGGTAAAGCTTCCCCAGATCAGGGGGACTGACAGCCCTGAAATGTCCTTGGTGTTTTCCTCTTCCAAGGAATATTGTTGGTAGAAATGCTTCTTGGTAATGACTAAGTAGTGATGTGAAAGAGGAGCTGTGGATAGCTACTTTAGCACTTGAACTGTTACTCAGAAATAAGTGCCTTCCTAGTACTGGATTCTCAGTGATCATTACAGATAACTGCACACAAAAATGTTACTAAATTCAGATACAAGCATTTCGGTTTAAAAAAAGTATATGTGCTATACGCCTCCTTTGTTCGGAATCTCAGGAAGGCTTTGGTCAATATTGCTGCTGCTTTCTTTTCATTAGAGGAGAATATAAAATAAATTAAGTTGCTTCAAGTTGTAACCATCTTGCAGAAATATTTTCTATTACTTCAGACTGTTTAAGTACACACAGTAACAGAATAATTTTAAAGTACTTGAAATGCTTCATTGTTATATATTGAATAATACAGAACAGTGTAACAACACAGTTTCTTTCAAAGCTGAATACTGAATGTTGCCTGGCATACTTTTGTCCTTTTGAGGGACCTGATTGCCAACATAATGGGTCTCAATGGGAATTCATAACTATTACAGTTACTTTCAAACTACAGTTAAAAATACAGAAGCCATACAATAAAGCAATTTTCCAGGCATAGGTGCCTGGATCAATAGTCTTAAAGCAATCAGGTGGAAGATACATAATGGGTCCCAATTTAACTAGAAGAAGAAACAACCTGCAACCTTCAAATGAAGCAAACCTGAAACCTTTTTCTTTATTTCTCAAGAGTGAAGACTTGTGTTAATTTTCAGCTCTTTCTATGCTTCAAGGTCCCAGTCAGGTTTGGGAGTGTGACAATAGCAGGAGAAAAATCGCACTGTAACGATTTTTGGGCAACTTTTAGAGATCTAAGTGGTGTTACAGAGGGTGAGGTAAACTCTGCAGCTCCCCAGAGCAGCTGTGGAGGAGCGAGAGGGACCTGGCTATCCTAAGGTGGATATGAGATTACACAGGGTGGGGGATGTTGAATGCAGCGATTGGGGATGTGCAGCCCCCCCAGCCTCTTGGGAGCATACAGGTCTGGTTTGCCCTGCGAGGCATTAGAAAGTATAGCTGAGTTCTTACTAAAAGTAAAAATGTTTACCATAGCAACTCCATTATGCAATCTGGCTGGCAAGTTTGATAATCACAGCGGTTAACAGGAAAAATAGTGTAGGTGGGTAAAAACAGAGGAGCTGCCTCATTCGTGAAGAGTCCTTTGAAGTAGAAATGGAGCCTGTGGAGTGGACATATGTTTCTCATTTAAGTAAAGCCAGTTTGACTCTGACATTTATGAAAGTGAGACTAATTAGCATAGACCAAGCTGTGTTCTCACCCCCAGCAGGGTGGCACCAGCTTGACCTGACCGTGTGCAAGTGAGAGTGTGATCTGGTTCAGTTATTGTCTGGATAACAGGCAGGTGGTACATACAGATCTTTCTGTTCATTTTTCCACAATTGAGTTTTGTTGGCATAAATGCCTAAAGATGGCCTTTTCAAAATACTGCGGGCTTATATTCGACAGAACTCTCAGGGTACACAAGCAAAGCCTCCTGTAAGCTGTATCTGTGTGAAATGTTGTTGGTTGATTTGCTGATTCTCCCCAGAAATTTGAAAGAGAAGAAAATATTTCTATGTGATCCTTGGGTTTTTTGCTGGAATTTCTTAAATGTTCCTGAGGGTATTCCATTTTATTTCATGTCTCTTAAAGAATCCATTATCAAACAGGATAGTGCCAGGACTTGATGTCTGGTCGTATTCAACACGACTGGAAGGAGGTGTCAGAGTAATGTTGGATTTTAATTTGGATGAATTAAGAAAATGAATATAACGTTAGGATAAAGCTGTGGAATTTATTAACAGAGGGGTAGCCAGAGTTGTTAAAAATGTGCAGACTGTGACACTAAAAATGAGAGCAGGGATGTGCATGAAAGGAAGTGATGGAAACTAAAGGATTTAGTTTGTTAGTCTTCTTGCCCCAGAAATGTTAAAAAGCTGAAATAATCTGTGAGCTGGAATATTAATACTTGAGGGCTCTTACTACTTACTAGCAATGGCTGCTCTATTAGCTCACTTCAAACACATCTGCTCTGTGTCACTGCAGGATTTAACATCAGTTAAGGCACCTCTGACAGGTATTGATCCAAGCTCCATGGAGTAAGTGAAGGGTGCAAGCTGAGGGGGACTTGCCAGATGTTTATTGGGACATTATCAAGACAAAGTGTTGATGAATTCTGGTTGACTTAATCTGGTTTTAGAGATGTCAGAATTAGATGCTGTTCAGCACAGCAACAGAGACTCGAACTCACCCAAGTTACAGTTATTTCAGTTCCTGTCCCTCTACTCACCCAAATTGTTGTGTGCACCAGCCCAGCCAATCGTAAATAATGTTCCATGATTTCATAAGTGTCACAGGTAAAGGAGATTTGGACAGTTGTGTACCTGAGTTGTGAAACCTGGTGTAATTTGCTGCTTCTCAACCAGTTCCGTGGTGAAGCCTTTGTTACCACTTAAATCCCACTTTTTCTCTAAATGTGGCTGTGCAGTATAGAAAGGACAGGTAAGCACAATGTTTCACCATAAAGTTGAAAACATTTGCTGCTTTTTATTAAATTTTCTTGCTGCAACCAAGAGAAAATGACTTGCTTTTTGATTCAATTAGGTTTGTAAAGATAGCGATGCTGTGTAGTCATCTCATTAAGTTTTTGGGTTTTAACTTAATTAAATGTTGATACACCAAGCTAATTTCTCATATATGAGGAAGACCTAATCATAGAAGGCGCTCTATATCTTACCTAATGCTAGTCCTGGAAAAGAGCCGGCGGTCGATCTTTGATGCGATCTAGTATAGCAGAAGGCTGTTTTCACTCTGGCCAGAATACCTTACTCAAAGACATTTTTATCTGCTTCAGACTATCAAAATGCAGCCTATAAGCCAAATACCCCTTTGCTTTTATCCTACCAGATTTGATCTGAAGGTCTGTAGATGCTTTTCTCCCACATACCACTTCTAGTTTCCTCTTTCCTTGAGAACATAAGCCCTGTTCAAGCGTATCGAACCTGTAGTATCATTCCTTGTTACAAATGCAGAACTACATGTGGAAGGGAGTAGTTTTCCCAAGAGAACTCAGCCAATTGAGCTACGTGTCTGTCCTGCAGGACGGTTGAGGTTGGAAGGGACCTCTTGACATCAATTTGTCCAATCCCACGCTCAAGCAGGGCCACCCAGAGCCAGTGTCCCAGGACTGTATTTGGGCTTTTATTTTTTTTCTAGCATCTCTAAGAATTGAAACTCCACAGCCACCATGGGCAACCTATTCCAGTGCCCAGTCACCCCCGCAGTTTCCTGATGTTCAGATGAAATCTCCTGTGCTTCAGTTTGCGTCTATCACCTCTGGTCCTGTCACTGGTCACCACAGAAAACAGCCTGACTCTTTTCTCTTTGAACCCTCCCTTCAGGCATTTATATACATTAATAACACCCCCGTGAACCTTCTCTAGGCTAAGCAGTCCCAGGTCTATCAGCCTTTCCTCACACAGGAGGTGCTCTGGTCTCTTAACCATCATTGTGGCCCTTCCTTGAATTAGAGTGTTTCTTGCTGCAACGGTATTGACAACATTAACCGTGTTGCTACCGCAGCAGGGAATCACTTCTGATGGATCAGATTTTTTTCTACCATTGTAGTCAAAGAATAAGACATGAGTGATTTCTGGAAGGTGAAGCGGAGCCTGCTGCTAGGGTCGGTTCATAACTAAAAGCAAAGTTCCCAGAGAAATTGGTGGCTATTGTTATGTGATTGGAGACAGTCTGTCTCCGGTGGTGTAACTGATATAAAATTTATCTGCCTGTATTTTTTCACTTAGAAGATATCTGGAGTCTTTAGAAGTAAATTCATACAAGGCGAGTTGGTGCTATAGCAACCATTCACCTGATCAAATGGCCTACTGGGATTATTCAGGATATGACTTTTTGTCATTTATTTTCCTGTTGCAGTTTAGCTCTGTCTCCTGCAGCTTTCAGTTTCAGAGGAAACTAGTGTTTGCCTTTAGGGAATTGTCACATTCATTGTTCCTACCCACCCAGTTTTGTTTGAAATGCCTTTGTGTTATTAAGGAGCATATTAAACGTTGATTGGTTAACAAATCTGGTCTTTAAAGGAAAACAATCAAACAAAAAGAACCCCAAACAAACAATTTGGGTAACTGGACAGCAAAGTACAACATTGTTTTTTCCCTCCATAACAGCTCTTTTACCAGATCAAATAACACTCAATGGTGATTTGGCCCAAGTCACCAGATGAGCCATGTTAAAAGCTATGGGGATATTCACACATTTGAAACAGCGGGGCAAAAAAGCAGCTGTTTTCTTCATTTCTTGCTTCAAAAGCCTGTGACTTTTTCAACACTTACGGAACAAGTTTTCTAATATTATTTGTGAATGTTAGGATTGATTACAGGTAAGAAGTTTTACATACAATATTCCTGTGAAGCACAACTGAGGTAAAAATAATAGGACTAGGGTACCTATAACAACACAAACAGCTCATCTACCTATAACTTTGTGCCAAAAGAGGAGCTTGAATCCTATCAGCTCAGTGAGATCTTGGGTGGCTGCAAATCTGCATCAGAATAACTCTTGATTTAGAATTTATCAAGAAGATGTTAAAACTGCAGAGCTGACCAAAATGTATTTCTTTGTCAGAAGCTGCTCTCCTAATGAAACCCAAGTCTCGCATTTCTGCACCTGTGGCTGTCCTGGCCTCTCTGAGGCTGGAAGTTGTTTAATGAGGTGGCCTATTGTACAGGTTTCGATATGCAAGCATAATGTTTCCTTTTAATCATTTTCCTTCAGTTTTCTAGGTACAAGATTGGCAGACCAAAAACAGTGTGATGCATCTAATTGAAAACCAGTATAATGCTTTTCTGAACACAGACATCTTCTTGCACTTAATCAGAAACAATACATGTATGCTTTTATATGCTTATATACGCTTTTAGTTGTAAATTATGCTAATTACTGCACTAGTCAGTTGTTACGCGCTTTAAAAGTGCATGAGTTCTGACTGCTTTGAAGAGGGGATTGGTAATGAAGCCCTGAAATGAATAAAATATCTTGTCTTCTATCATGTGTGATAGCATCTCAGGCATCCTTTGTACTTTGAAAATGGCCATCACTCTTTAATGGTAACTTGTTAACATTTGGGTTATTTTGTGTTGCAGTGTCCCACCATGCTTTGCTACTACAAAAACAGTGGACAACCAGAGGCACTGTCAACCTGCCCTGTTTTGAATTACTGACTTCCCTTTAAAAACTTGAGGGTAGAAAGCAAATGTGCCTCTTCTGTATTTTTGCTAATTACATGTCTATGAGATGTAAAAGTAATCGAGAAATAACTTTTCCTATGAATAGTAATCGCAAGGGTCAAGTTTGAAGCTAAGTGACCAGCAATAAGTTCAAGGAAGCTGCTTGTTTCTATAGAGACAACATTTTTCACTATATTACGTTTAAGAATCTGAATGGAACAGCTGAATAGACTTCACAACACTTCTCGATTCTAGGAACCTTAAATAAATCTTCAAAGTGCAGTGACTTTATTTCAATTATGTTTTAAACTATTTAACGGGTGGAATGAAAATATTGTATCTTTCTACATGCTTTAGAAATAAATATCAAAAATGGATAGAACTGTTCTCATGAAAAGCAATGTTGGAGCTAGAGTGTTTCACAATACTAGGAGAAGTAATGCAGAGACTTACTTTTGGAACACTTTTATTCACTAAATGTACCAGAACTGAGATATTACTTAGCAAAGTACATTATTCCCTTTGGAGAAACTACAGAAATCTCAATCCTGAGACATCAAACAGCAGGATGACCTTAAAGCGTGGATGAGATCCAAATCTTACCTGGGAGAGATGTGACCTAACTGCACTGCTTTTGTGAAACCCTGGTTCATTCCTCAAACTTCTGGGTGATATTCTGGATTGCTGGGTGTTTTGCATGGAATATTCCTCTCCTGTCATGGTAGGGATGCTTTGAACTTCCATACAATGACTATGAGAAGTTATGTGTTATCTCAACTGCAAAGATATTTTTTGTGCCCCAAGTCTCCTTGAAATTTATGGCTGTTCTTGTGTATGATTCTCTTCTTGCAGTCTCAGTAGCAATCTGCCTCACTTTCCAAATTAAAGTCCTTCGATGGATTTTTCACGTGCGTTAAAGATGCTCTCGTCCTGTTAATGGCAGTAATACATTAAGGCCAGACCATCAACTGGAGTAAAATACGCAAGGTCTGTACTTCTAAAAGCAAGCGCTTTCTAATTGTTGATATTTGGTAAATTATATAAATTCTTGGAATGCAAAGTATTTGGTAACTACTAGTAGGGAAATTCAATGGGTGCTGTGCCTTTCTGGGTTCAGTGTTTGAAGAGAAACTATCCGAATTCTTGTGGCCACATTAATAAACAGGCTATGAGAGCAAGGATAAAAGAGAAATAGTCAACTGGCCTCCCTATAGGTGCAATATACTGCATAGCAAGTCTCCAGCTATTATTCTTGTTGCCTCTGTGTGACCCCAATAGTTATTTATCATTCCTCACAGTTGAAATGCTGCTTTCTCCATTAACTTCTATCACTTCAGCTGTCACATTTGAATTTATTCATTCCTACAAAAAATATTTATTTTCCTTTCCTGTGAAGTGGGAATGCGATGATTAGCCATACAATCAGGAGATGTTGATCTTCATAGAAATCCTATACTTTATGACATGAATAGGAATTATCCACCCTTAAACTGTATTAGTTACACTCCTTAGCCAGATACTGTGCAGACAGACAGGCTATTTTAGCAGCCTAATCTGAAGCCAGAGGAAAGGCTTGCACTAATTTCAGTGTGCTTTGAATCAGGCCAGAAGCCTGAAGTAATTATATCTCCAGGATTACAGCAATGAAAGAGTAAAGTAAGGCCCCTTATCTTCAAGCTCTTCCACTCTGAAGGTACTTTGGAGTGGCACTACTTAAAGTAGGCAAACTAACAATTTTTGCTACCTTTTGGAAAGTAGATTTAAATAATGGATCCGATTCATTCCTATTTTAGTGCTGAATACCATCATTACTGGAGACAAGACTGTTCCTTGAGCTCCCTAAAGACATCACGTTATTTAGGTTTTATTCCGCAGTATCAGTATGCTTAACTTTGTGGACATCGTTATTCTTGCACTGAAAAAAAGCCACTCAGATGTGTTTGACTAAGAAATCATCCTAGCAAAATGTAAATTATTCCAGAGGGTCCATCTGCATAAGTACACATTAATCTACTTCTTAAATATGTAGTAGAGTGTTTCCCCTGAGGAGACTATGGAGCTGTAAAAATATGTAACAGTAATTAATTACTAGCCAAGAATAGATTAATATTGCATGCTAGGACTAATAAAACAAAATGTATATAACTAAGTGGTGTCTGTAGGGTAACACGAACTGGGAAGAAATATCAGACAGCGACAGTGTTATATTTAATATCCCAGCAAAAGGAAAGCACAGTTTTTTATTTCAATGACATTTTCTGTATTGCCTAGCTATTTATTTTCACAGCTCATATTTTAGACAAACAAAAACATTTTATTTCCTCTTGCCCAAGAGAGCTGGCTCTATTGTTGCTGGAAAAGAAAAAGAAAAGCCATTTCTTCTTTTAGGAATTGCTGTCAGACTTATTACTGAGGTCTGTGCTTTGGTATTAAAAATCATTGCCCTGTCTGTGTTTGTGTGTAAACTGGAGATGAGAATGTGTTCCTGAAAATATCTACCATGCGTTGTACTTTGCCTTTTATCATTTAAAGGTTTTGCCCAAGTCCAACTGCGCCTCAGCCATTCTCTCTGCTGTTGTTTGCTTGAAAGTTGGTGCAGCAAAGATCTCTAAGTGATGTAGAGATGAAGTATTTCTAGGCTTAACTCAAATGTAAAACCCCATTGACAATTTCAAATATGAATTATTTGTCAGGTACTGAGTTGAACTCCTAAAAAAAATCAGGAGGCTGCATTGAATTACAGTGTGGTGGGAGAGCCACTACCACACTTGCTACCATTTTATCTTTCAGTGATGGAAATATTTGCTAATATGTATTTTAAATTAGGATATTGGTAAAGGAGTCAAGCTCTAGATACTTAACATGAGAATTCAAAGTGGAAAAAGCTATCTGGGCCACCAAATCTAACATCTTGTAGTTGGAGGCAGGCGTGTTAGAAGTATTTAGTCCAGAATGTGCCTCCAGAATATTTCCTGACTTTCCTGGCTCAGCAAGCCAGGAAACGACAAAGTGCCACATCAGCAAGCGTGGAACATGTAACTTTTAGTGTAGAAAAGGCAACTGGGATATGCCTCAAGAAGAGGGCAGCAACTTTTTCAGGACTGACAGGTTCCTTCTGCCTGAAGGACACAGTGAAAGCGGCGATGGGCTGCCCAGGACCACCCTCACCCCTGTACCGGTCCAGACCAAGGTTTATGTTTCCACAAGACACATGGATCTCAGCTCACTAAATGTGTCTAACGCTGTATTTGCTCTAAATATTTGGTTTTGGCTTTGTCCGGAAGTTGAAAATAGTATTTCACAAGATAAAAGCAGGATGTATTTTTTCTCTTTTAAACCAGTTCAGGATTGTAGAACAAACTACTTCCATACAATTGACAATCTACTGTAGCCTTTTTTCTCTTCCAAGTATAAAATTCACTCTACTAATAAGGCAGGGGGAAAGCATATTTAAAAATCAGGCACATGGCATTTCTACCTGGGTAAGATGATGGGAGGAGGACTGGAAAAATATAATTTAGACAATAATGATGGGTGCAACAAAAAGTGAACAGCATAGCACGATGCTTCAGGAGAGCTTTGTCAGCTCTTATTTTAGAACGGCTGGATTTGTTGTGTGGATAAAGAACAGACTTCATTTTCCACTGGGGTAAATTCAATATCTGTTCATTGAGCTCATTTTTACAAAACATATATAAGTGATGTAAAATAACATCTTCTTCCAAAATCTTTGAGGTGAAGATATTTACGTTCCTTACCACAGCAGGGTGATACAGTATGAGGTTTAAAATATCCCGCTTTCTCCTTTTCATGAGCAACTGTGGCACCTTGCCAGCTGAAATGGTTTTGAAATCATCTCCTTTCCAGAGAAATTGAAACCTGTTTGGCTTTTTCCCCCCACTTCTCTAGATGCAAAGTATGAGAAAACAGCAAGTACAGCATCAGGCTGTAGCTGCTGGGAAGCGTAAGCGTTTCACTTCATCCTATGCAGCATTTCTCAGGAAGGTCATTTAGAGAAGAAAGATCCCATGGCACAATTTCCCTCCTGCTTTATGAACTGTCTGCGCTTTTCTAGCATATGGCTATGCATTTACTTGCTTTTGCTTATGTTACAAAAGCAAAGGGGAGGTAATGTAGGGGAAGAATTACCTGGTAAGTCACCTGTGGTTTTTGTAAATGTTCCCTAGAGTAGATCTTTATTCCAATATTTTTTTTTCCTGTTCTAGGCATTAACAGCTTGGGAAACAGACTTCCATGCGGTTTGCTGTATGTCTATAAGCTCTTGGAAGAGCGGAATGAATGTTAGTTTGATTATATAGGGTCCTTTTCGTGCTAAGTTACCCGTTTATTGTAAGGACAGGTTCCAGTGTGCACTAAACACACATTTACGTGAATGAATGTGTTATTGTGCTTCCAAATGCCTCTTTCTGTCTGCAGTTACTCATGGCCACATGATCTAGTGGCTAAAGCAGGAGGCTATGAGTCTGCGGGACAATAATTCTTGTACCAGCTCCACCATTGCTTCATCATAGGACATTAGGAAATCACTTGGAGGGGGTAGAGGTGACTGTCGTTGGGCTGTTCTCTTGCTGATATACAAAAGCAGGTACTGGTTATTTTTGCTTTCCTGTGCAGAAGAAATAATCTGAGTACGTGTACATATATGAATATTTACCAGTGTCTTGGTAATAAACCAGAAATTCAATGTGCACTTTGCATGTTGCGCGGCTCAGTGAGTTTTTCAAACGTGTTCTGTGGCTGAAGTACATCAAAGGAGTCGCGGTAGCTGACACTTATGCCCAATCTGATCAAAAGGGAGTGGTGTTTTCTAGCACTTTTTCAGAAATTGTACTGGTTACATCTTGCAAAGGTTTCCTGGTAGCCAGTGAAAGGAGATTGCAATAATCTACAATATAGTACACCGGGGACACTATATACTGCCTTGCTAGTTTTCCTTTGATAAATAGAGGGGGATTCAGGTAATATAGTTGGTTTGGTCTTTCAAATCATTGAAGAATGAGGCGCACATCTGAGAAGCAGTGAAGTTAATACATAGATATGCTGTAATGTTATTGCTGCTTTGGTTAAGCTAAGAGACTTGCCTGATGTGATTCTTTCACCCTTGTTTTCATGGTTGGTTTTGGTCACTACCAGAGGAAACAGCGGATGAGCTGAATCTGAGCTCTGGCAGTCCTTTTCGTGGCCTTATTCTCCTCCACTGGAAAGTTTCACATACAACGAAGTGAAAAAAAAGGTGGTGTTTTTTTCTTCCCCTTAACTTTGTAATTTCCTGCTCCTTCTTCAGCCTTTGTAATAACATATCACAGTGTCAAGACTTGATTAATTCAATGAATTATAGCAGAACTGGAGCTGTCAAGGGGTTGCCAGTGTGTTTTGATTGATATTCAATTACTTTTCATGTAAACACCAATGATTTTAATGTCCTTATTTTCTAAAGTTATTTATGAAACAAATTTCCTGGAGCCCATCGGTGAAAGAGCCAGAGTCACTACCAATGGGTCAGTCTCACACATGGTGCAGGGGTGATAAGAATGAAATGTGGTAACATACTTTAAAATTTGCTCACCAAAAGGACGTGGGGCCAAAACAATTCCTACTGCAAAGAGTTTCTTGAAATTAGCCACATCATAGCCTTGTGTCAGGTATTACTCCGGATGAAAATGCAGACTGACTGCAGTATCTTCATTCTTTCAATCTAGCTATAAAGTGTTTGTACACCGATTGGGTCCTATCAGTTTATTTGTATGTAGACTATGGATTTCCTATGCAAAACAGAGTAAGTATGAGCCCTTGAGCTGGGGGCACCTCATTCACATTGCTGAGCACTTCTATGAATAGTTCCACCGTCAGCAATGATTCCACAATGACCCTTCAAGGATTGAACGCTTTATGTACCCTTAGTGACCAATATGGTCCAAGTAATTCTTTTCTTGAAAATCCTACCTGAGGGAGAGCCTTAGAAATGTCAATTTAGCACTTGAGAATAAAGCTGAATATGGTTATGTCTGGTAACATATTTTCCAGGATGTCATCAAAATGCCAATTATTAATTAAAAAAATGAACTGTTTGACCTTACACACGTAGTAAACAAAAGGAACCTGTATCTTATGTTATTTGAGTACTAACTAATTGTATAAACCCTGTTTCCAATTGGTTTATCGGTACTTTTCTGGATGGAATAAAGTTTGCTTTGGACCTTGTTGTCCACATAAACTTATTTTTGGGGTGCCTCTGTCACACCTGGAATTCTTAATCACTGCCATTAACCTTGGAGGACAAATCTTGGACTTGATTTGATGGGGAAAAAAGTGCAGTTTCATTTAAAGTAGCTTCTAACTTCTTTGATGACTTCTTTGTTTAAGCTTGTTTTTCCAAAACAAAGGGCATGTGACACTGAATAGATATGGAGTACACTCTGAGGAAGACAGATATCCGGAAATAGCTGCTTGCTTCAGGAGGTATCATCTGCCCAATCAAATTGTTTCATTCTATTATCATATTTTATGAATTAAAAATCCTTATATAAATGTAGAGTTTAATGGAAATTTAACAGCACATGCAATGAAATGCAAATGCTTTCTTAAGTGCAGCATTGCATTCTTAATTTTCCACTCAAGTAATTTAGAAGCCATTAGTTTAAGTGAAAATCTAAGATAAAGCACATCCATGTGGTTACAATGGCTCCTCTGAAGACTGCACTTGTAATTGTCTGAGAAAGATAAATTCCTAATTGAATTTCATTACATTTTGTTACAGCTGGTGTAAGTGTATTTTGCAGATACCTGCTTGCCAGATGGGTTTAGGTTATACAAAGGCTATATTTTCACACAGGAGCCAGTTGCTCAGTGACTTGGTTTGCTAATAATCTTTTACAAGTGCTCAAAGGTGACCATTTCAGCCAGATTTTGATTTGCAATGAAGCAGTGCAGTTTTAAAGAAAGAGAAAACCTTCAGACTGTGCTGAAATAATGGTTCTTGGTACTTTTATATGTCCCTATACTCTCCTGTTACAACATGGAATATACACGCTTTCTGCAGATTTTTTTTTTAGAGTAGTCCATTGTTTTCCTTGTGTTGAGTAGCTCATTGGCAAGATGCTGTGTTGTTTTAAAATATAAAAGAATGTAATAATAAAATGTTGATCTGTCAGAAAACTCTGTCATTTGGAACTGCCAAACTCTTGCTGTCTCCATGGAAAATCATTGCTACGACTGTGCCACAAGGACAGGATTTCCTAGTTTGGGAACAGATTCCTTGACAAAGCAGAGATTCAGATCTAGGGTGTATAAATGTTTTAACAGGATACCTGAATACTTGAGTTTTCCTGTTAGGAACAGTATGTTTCCTAAAGCAGTGATGTAAGTAACTGTTTTCCTGCTAAGCAATCTCAAAAAACCAACCAAAAACCTGTTAGAGTATTTCTTTACAAGTTGATGATTCGGAAACCCAACAGTCACCATTTATTTTGCTCCATCTGCTACATTAATTCTCATCAGATCCGCACTGTCTGAAGAGACAGCAGGTGTCAGATCTAAAAGAATAATTTCTGTTTGTTTATTTAGTTTTGTTACCATCTCCCTCGACATACTTTGCTGGATTATGCATCTGAAGATGCTTCACAATCAAATTAAGAAGAAACATTTACTCTAGGCACATTTTAAAATGTAAGCTTTAGAGAATAGATTTCAGTTCTTTTCAGACTTTTTTAAAAAAGTCTTTTTTTTTTGACAGTGAGGGTTATGAGCTCAGTGAAATGTCACACCAGCTTTCACAAAGAAGTTATTTGCTCTGAACAGATTTTTGGGCTAACATTAAGAAAAGAACAAGTCTCGGTTCTTTTTAAAGTCACAGCTGTAAAAACAGTATGAAAACATGAATTTTTATTTTTTTCTAAAATTTCACCTCTATCCAAATGTAGTTAGGTGCTACAGAAAGATCGCCTTTGATTTCAATGATTTCTAAGAGGCTGCTTTTTTGCAAAGACTGAATCTGTCTACATATGAAGCGGACCAGTATTATAACATGGTGCATATAGAAGTTCACTGATGTATGTAGTGAACATGTTACCTTAACTATATCACTTGGAATTAGCAAGGTTTTTTTTTTTTGGTGGAGAAGGTTACAGTACATGGTACTTCGCTAGTTTGAAACAATTATTAGGAACCAAGTAGACACACTGATTGCCCAGAGTTGTTTGCTGGGGTTTACAGGGGTTGTTTACAGGGGTTTGGGTTTTCAAAGCATTTTCCTTTGCTAAACCTGGGATAGAGAGGTTATCAAATCTATAGGAGCAGCTTTACTGAAGTCTTGTCTTATACCTCAGGACGTAATCTGTGTCTCTAGGACATGCTGCCACATAGGGGCATTTCTATTACGCTGGACCGTAAATGTCTTGTTGGTAAAGCAGGTGCACTTCTAAGATGCCAGGAAAATACCAACTGGAAAAGCCAGAGGCCTGAGAAATGAGATGTGAGCTGAAACCTAGCAGTCATTCACAGTTTGAGATGTTTCTTCATTCTCTGTGTTTTCATGAATACAGAATTCAAGTAAATTGCATTTCGTTAAGCTTTCTCATAGAATCCTTAATAGGGCTGATTCTTTTTATTTTTAGTTTGTTACTTCTCCCTAAGATTTCAGGTATTCATGTTTGGTTTTCTGCTTCCCCCACAACTCAGCTGTTTAATATCAACGAAACTTGGCGGAATATTGAAGGCCTCAATTTTGATGAATTTTGTGAAAATGCTCAGGTGAAAAGCAGTTTATTAATGCCACTACTGGGCAAAAAGCCACCAATATGAACAGCAGCTTATTTAGAGAATCTATGTTGAATGTTCCTATTACAAGTATCCCGACTATGGGAAAGATTTCATGCAAGTTCAGGTGGTGTTAGACTCCGGGCAGATACATAGGTGAAGGTCTTATCTGCAGATGTTCATTCTTTGTTGCCCAAGAAATCCAGGTAAAATCTCCCTGTGTTTGGAGAATTGGTCATGTTCTTTTCTTGCAGGAATTATGCAACTACTTTAACAGGTCTGAGTTTATAATTAGCTTGTTAAAAACCCAATTAACCATCAATACAAACTTTCCGGAAGCCAGGTTAGGTGATTATTATGGTGCTTGAACACAAGTTGATGGTTTGAGATTTGTATTTTTGTGCCTAAAATTGCAAAGGTAGACTTGGTATTTTCCAGTCTGGAAACAGATTCAAGGGTTTGATCTGAGGTAGGCCTGTAAAATACTGAGAATTACCTAATTGTGCAAGAGAAACCGCTGAGCTGTTCTGGGCAACTAGGTTGCTAACACACAGTTTAACATTGGTTGTCTTTATTTTCACCTGCCTGTCATTTGGATGCAATTCTCTTCTTCTGTCCTCCCCAGCAGGGGTGCACAAATTAGCTGAAGGAACTGATTCTAGAAATTCTAACTTGAAGAGAACTATGTGTCCCAAAATTACTCTTTTTAACTCCCTTTCATTACAGCTGCAGATGAAGGTCTGATCTAAACTCATGAATTAAATGGGAAGACTCCTACTGACTTCAATAAGCATTGAATCAGACCCTAAAGGCTGTGAATTAAAATCAGTTAAATAATAGTTTTCCCGTGGCTTTCATTATGCAAATATCCGAACACCTCAGATACCTTCAAGGACTTCTGTGGGGGGGAAAAAACCCCAAGCAAACCCAAAGCCCATCCATGTTTCATATGTATAAATTTATTTTTTTCATATGCAGCTCAGTCCATTGACTGAACTGGTGTCTCTTGACTTGCTGCAGTGCCTGCAATCCATCTGGGTTTCAAAATTTTCAGCCTTTGTTTTCAAGTAATGTTAATTCTTATCCCTTCCATTTGATTTCCTGTTATTCTGCTGAATAAAAAGCTTGTCAAAAGTAGCGGTGATGTAATTCAAGTTACCTGATCAGACTATTCGGAGGTAATTATTTGATCATATATTTGCTATACTTCAAATGTTTTCTTTTGGTGAACAACCCTTCTCTATGCAGTGGCTGCATTTAACACCAACAGTGTAGGGAAAACTTAATACGTTATACTCTGTCCCTTCTGCTCTTTCCATGTCAGTTCATGGGTGATTTATTATTGTTAAAGACAAAAAAAGTAACATATGCTCTGATCACTTAATAAAACCACTTTGAAATAGTGATTTAAATGTAGTCTTGACAGGTCATATGCTCATCTGATAGAAATTGATGGAGTCACAGCAAACTCTGTGTAGCTCTGCTGATTTATACCTGTCTCAACCTTGAGTTATAAAACTGAGTTTAATTTTGTCTGAAGTGAAATTCTTATGAAATGCCTATCACTGAGGAAGACTATGTTGAATCGCAATCTGCACAGTTTATATCTGTTACTTCACACAGCTTCGTACAGAGGATTTCTATTTCAAGAGGAATCCTAAATCCACAAGTCAGTTGGACTCTTTCTGTTGATATCGGGGCCAGGCCATGTGGCAATCGCGGATAGAGCTTCAGGCGGAGGGGATGAGGGAATACATTTGCTCTAGTCCTTTAAGGACTGGCATTACTTTTCTTGCCTTTCTTGATTTGGGAGATAGTGGCCCAGATCCACCTATTGTCATCAGTGGGGATGCTATGTGCTATGGTTCAGCTGCCTTCAGGTTTTTATGGAACTGAGATAATATTCCAACTTAAACAGAGAACTTCCCATGGACAGTCAGTTGGCTTCAAGAACTTATTAAAGACTTGGACAGAAATTATACATGGCAAATTACTAAAGGGTCTGCAGAGTATGCAGATGTCATGTCAAACTGATGACGCTCATGTTTGCTAAGAACTTTCCAGCTTTGCCAAAGATGCTGTATAATTGGTCATAGCTGTTATATAAATATAAATTGTGTCTCTGATCAGAGGTACGGTAAATTCACTGATACTGTGAAGAAAGATTATTTATGTTGTATAGGCATCTAACACAGTAAGAATAACAATTCATCATGTAATGGTCAGTGTCTGCAGTTATGGTCTTAGCTTTGTTTCTCTCTTATTCTGTTAAAATCAAAAATCACACAAAGTTTTTCCAGGTCCTTCAAGATCTGGAATTTAATGCTGCGTCATTTTAATCAGCTAAAATAGGCAGAGTACTGTCTGGACTATATGTTGTAGACTCCTCCAGCTTTTCGACCACTTTCTTTACTATCTGCTGGGCCTGCAACTCCGAGCTTCAACTCCAAATGCGGTGGCAGATGCACAGCATATTTTTCCGTGATGAATACATGTCTGCTATACAGTTTACAAGTAATCTCCAGAGTGACCATCATTCCTGACATTGTACCCGCAATTCAATGAATTAAGTAGCAAAAATAACTGAAATAAACTATTGTTTTCCCTGTAACCCTTATGCAAGTACTTGCTTTTATAGAGAGGTATTGTACTGCAGAGATAGTAAGCATGTCTGTTTATTTTAAGTAACCTTTTTATTTCCTTTCTCCCCACCCACACGTATTTACTGTCACGTGTTAGCAGGTTGTATCACCTTTAGGCTACAAAGCTCCTGGGAACAAGGACCTGTTTTCTCTCCTTGTCTGCAAAGCTTTGTGCATTGCTGTGACACTATAAAATACCAGAGAAGAGAAATAGAACTGACTCAGACTTGATAGCTTTTGCAGTAGTACAATGAATTAATTGAGGGAAAAATCAAACTGGATGTAAAAATAACTTCTTGTGTGTTCTTGTACTTTAAACAGTTTCTTTTCTCAAGGCTTTTTACAATGGCTTATTAACTATTAAAGAAATAAATGCTCTATTTGAGTGACATTAAGCACTTAAAATAAACTATCTAAAGAAGTAAAGAAATTCAGTATATGTATAAAGCTATATCTTGTACAACCTATTGAGATAACTTTTCTAAAATGTGTATACTTAACACTCCATGGTTAAATGGCATCAAATATAAAAAGCACTGGCCTAAAAAGGCTTTGAGTTAACCTGTATTTTACCTAACTCTTCTAAAACTGCTACTTGCTCAAATAGGCTCTTTTATGAACAGAGGTACAAACGTTCCCTTTGGAGCTTGTGGCTGCCTATGTCTACAACTTTTGGAAATGCAATTGAGATCCCTGCTAATCTAATGACAGCCACAATTCCCAGGCCCTGGGGAAAAATAAATGGTATCAAATAATCAATAAAGGTGATTATTCTTCGAAGTCTTGCTAACTTGTGTAACCCAAATACTTTATTGATATTCTTAGAAGCAGAAATAAATCATTTAGAGTAATGCTTGTTAAAGTTTTTTCTTCATGTCGGGCAAAATCTTAAACTTTGGATTATTTGTTTGCTAGTGATGCAACTCTTCTTTTATTCCACCATCCCCTTCAGAACTGCTTAAAGGAAACTCTCCTTCCCTGTAGCAATATTTGTGCTGCTTTGGATGCTTCCAGCTTCCAAATGCATAGATTATACGGTATGAGAGTTTGTTTCTGTTCAGTTGGTCTATTATTTGCATATTAAATTGCTGCTTTTTATCCTGACACGTTGTTTTCAGATTTTGGAAATGGAAGGATACTTGCAGAGGGTATTCTGCATGGCTGAACAAACAACTCCTGAGAGAACAAGTCACTCCGAAGGGGAGCGTTGCCATTGCCTAGAAGTGTTTTAGCTGTAATAGCATTAAAACCAGACCACAACAGGGGCAAAGTCCCTGTACTTAACTGGCTGTTGAATGGTATTGGTGCTGTTCAGCGGCACAGTCAGGTCTTACAGAAATTCCTTTTTTTGTGTTCAGTAGAAATGAAATTAGACAGAGAGTGATCTGTCATGACAAAACCAGGGGAGAGGGAGAACAGTGACTGAAGTCATTTATTTTCTCTACTAACTGTATTTTCAGTCTCAGAATTATTTTGACTTTTTTCCCAGAACAGTGTATAGTTCTCAAGCAAAATAAAGATTTCCTTAGAGACTGAATCACCCTGTACTCTAGAAAGGGTGCTCGTAATGAAGAGGTTTCTGGCAAGCACACAGCATAGCCAGCTGCATTGTACAGGCAAAAGTTTCTTCAAAACTTTCTGAAGTCAAATCTCCACTATTTTCTCCTGATTTCTGCATATTGGTGCTGTATCGTTTTGCCTCTCTGCGAATACATGACATCTGTGAAATATGTGCTCTTCCTCCCTTCTTGCCCCTGGAAATCTAGGACTTGGCGCACCAAGCACAGCAAATAACACCCACCAAAAAAAGGGTAATTATTGTGCAAAGAGTAGTGTGGGGGGGTATTTCTTCACATAGGAAATGTGAAGTGTTAATAATACAATTTGCGATGATCGAAACGAAGATCTGCTGTGTGCCTTCTGGGTTGATATGTTCTTCAGTAGATAAACATGAAGAAATAATTTCCTATTTGTTGGGGCGATGTCCATTGGGTTGAGTGGAGTTAAGGCTGCTTGCCGGGTTGCAGATGACCTGAGCAAGCATGTGGGCTTTGGTGTTTGTTTTGGTTTGTTTTTTAACGGATGAACAAGAATTTATAGTGTTGTCAATCTGTCACTTTTAATAGCATGTTATTCATTTATGATTTTAAAATCTCAAATAATAAAACTAAAATGAAATATAGGTACTGTGATTATGGTATTTACTATTCAACAAAATTAAAGGCATCGTTAGTGGGAAAATAAAGAATATAAATTAGGTAGTACATATAAACTTTAAGAAGATCTTCTTAGTTAGGCTTTGACGTTAGTTCAGTAACCATCATGTGGTCTGCCAGAGGGAATCAATTTTTCAAAAATCAGGCTGGGGAAATTCTTCCAAATTATGCATTTCAGGATTTTTATTTTTTTTTTTTTTAGAAGAGATTTAGGTAATTTTAAATTTGAGAGTCTTGCAAAAAGTCTGGTGTGTGTAGGGTGAAATATTGCACTCAGTAAAATAGGTTTTTTTAAATACTAAAATTTGTGTTTCTCATATATTTAGTTGTACCACATTGTAAACTGAGGAAAAGATTCCACAGTCTTCCATATTTTCTATAACACATTCAGGTAAATAGACTGCCAAGTTGTATGTAAGAATAGTAGATTTAAAAGCAAGTTGTTTTGGTGAATTGAAAGTCTTGTGCTACTAAATGTGTGATACATTATGCCAAAATGGATTGAAGAGTTTTATATAAACCCTTAAATGACTGTGGGAAAAAATTCCAGCATCATGATACCTTGCAAATCTCCTCTTCACCTTTTAGTACACTCTGAGAAACAATATAATCTGTGCTTGTGGACCACAGAGTAATTTACTTATTGTCTGTTAAGGTCATAATAAAAATCTACTTTAACTCCTCATAAATCTAATTTCTGCCCCCCCGTCGCAATTGCATTTTCAAAATAAGCACCAGTTGGTACGGAGAGAGGAGAAGAAACAAAACCTCAAAACCAGGATTTTTATAGGCTCTGTATATCTATTTCAAATTAATATATGTGCTACAATACCCATTTGAGGTGCTGAGTGTAACTTGCAAGAATCTGGCTGATAACATTTAAATATCAGTTATACATGTGTATGTACAGTCATGCTCGTATATTAAAACACTGTTTTTTTCCTGCCAAAATCTTGACAGTTTTTAACTGTGCCCTGTTCAATATAGCATTTGTTATAGTTACAGGAAAGCTGGAATGCACTAGTTTAAATATTTTTTTTCCATCTGTCTGCCTGCCTTGGGTAATATTTATTTTCAATGCCTAGCTATGCCCTCTATTTCATTTACATTTAAAATGAAATTATTATGCATAGTTAACTGGTAAAACTTGAGCATTTGAATGGATTAAAAAAATTAATGACAAATTAGATTTTAAATCACAGGGAATTTCAGCTTCCAATCCTATCAACTCCACATATGTAGTTTATTATATTCCTGGAGACAAATGCATTTAACATGCTGACAAGTTCAATTTCCTCACAGCTTTATTACACAAATTACTCATTACATGGAAAAAATGTCAAATGCCGACTCCTCTAAACTGTTAGCATGACTTTTGAGCAAAGCCACAAGGGAATTAAGGAAAAACCAAGTGGTTTGATTTTGATGCTGGCACCAGTAATGCTATAGCTACTTTTTTTCCTACCCCAGTTTGTCTCGCTCCGCCATCATTCAGTGCAATTGCTCTTTCCCCAGTTGCTTGTTTAGAATTTGTTGTGACAGCTGTATCCTAAAATATGTAAGCTGTTTCTGGATTTTTCCTTGGCCATCGATATCTTTCAGAAATTTGCCTTAATAACCATCTGTCAAATATAGCAAGCAAAATTCGCTAAGGCATGCCATAGTTGCATTAAATATATGTTGTGTCACATACAATTGAGGTGAATAGCTAGCTTGTCTAGTGACCCATCCAAAGTTACCAAAATACCTAATATTTTTTAAGGGTGAATATCTCGATGTGGTTAATGCAGTCTGAATAGTGTATCAGCTTTGGAAAGATCATTTGCTGGAGTTAGGATTCGTTATGTTGTTGTAAATTGATTTTTCGACTTTAGTGAGAGTTCAGTGTTATGTGTTGTGAAACCTGGATTTGACTGTGATTCATTTTGGTACAAAAGAACCGGGTATCAGGTGGTTTTGGCCTGTGCGTAGCCTGTCCAAACAGATAGGCCTGAAAGGTTGTTGCCAGGTGCTCTCCACTAGCAGCAGAAATTAGTTTTGCAATATCTAACCTAATTTCCTCTCGCTGCCATTTAAACTCCGTCCTCTGGACACACTGAATGCGATGAAACAGATTATTCCCTTCTTTTTCTATGGATTTCTGTATGTTTAGAAAAAGACACAGTAATTATCGTCATACTTTTAGCCTTCTGTCTAGTCCAACAGACTAAGCGTGCTGAGTCTTTCGGAACGTGTTGTGTCTCTGCTCTCCTGTGGGGTCCTGGTTCTTGCTTCCCGGCTCTAATAAGCATCCGCACAAGGGGCCCTGAAAACAACAGCCAGATGAGTTCATACAAAGTGGTTTCTCCCCATTTTTGCCAGGCAGTTTGTTAAATCAGATGCTGATCCCAGGGGGCATTTGAACAGGTTGTCATTTTTCAGTAAAAATAGCAACTAAAAACATGCCTAGATTTTGTTTATTAACAGGCAGCGTTTGCATGTCCTTCTAGCAAGCACCGAAAGTACTCATAGAAACAGCTTCTAGACTAAATGAATGATTGAAAGGGCCCTAGTTATGAATAACTTTAAAGTCATTTCACCAAAATGCTCTTAAAACGTGTTTGTAACAGCAGCCTCAGATGTTGCTGAGCTCTTTATAAGTATGATTAAGGAGATATTAGAAGTCCAAATGACAGAGAATCGTATGTTCTTCGATCCAAATACTGGATTCCCCAAGTAAGTTGCCTTCAGAAATGAGTGTTTGTTGTTCAGATTGCCAGCAGCAAGAGCAGCCAGCACAGAAACTCAAGTACATCTTAATTGTCATGATTACTCTCTCCTGGTTTGGGAAACTCTCGTTCTCAGCTCTCTTTTATTTAATGTGGCAGCGAAACACCTTGCAAGGCCTTTAAAGCATGAAAGGAGTGCTGCTGCTGGACTTCATGTCCCTACTATGGATCCTTCATGACTGATGCTTGAAAGAGGAGGCTACTGAGGCCAGTAAGTTAAAATGTGCATTTGCAGCTACAAGCATGTTCAAAACTGTCTCGTCTTTGACTTGACATGAGACAGCAGAAGGCAGCTCGCTCGAGGCACTGGATGCCTGAGATTAACCAGGGGAGTTCCAGTGGAGAGTGTAACTACTCTGAACTTCGGGCTTCCCTTTGAACACCTCTCATCTTACAGAAACGGATGAAAATTTTAACATCATGGCTTCCCTAAAATGTCACTACTGTTGTCTCCAGAGGAGCCTCTTTTGCTCACTTGGAGCTTTCAAAACCTGTTCTAGATACAAAGATTTTATTGATGATAATTTTCAGGCAGCCCCTCCTGGCTTTTATCTCTCCTCTCACTCTCTCCTGCCTTTTAGATTCAGCTTGCAGAAGAAGAAAGCGAATATGTTCAAGCCCTGAGTCTGATTTGCCTTTTGTGGTGCAGACCAAGAGCTGTTTTGGGGGTTACTCAAAGGAATGTGGGGGTAGACCCTTGGCCAGCATTGGCAGGCAAACCCCATTGATGTTGAACCTCAGGAGAATTCAGCAACGTTCTTTCAAAGAAAAGGACACTTGTCTCCCTTGTTCCAGATGTATGGATGAATAGAGTAAAAACTTCATTCTTAAACATCAGGTGGCTTTTCCAAAGGTGGCATTTGTTCTCATTTTTCCAGCAAAACACACAGGGCACCGGAAAGTTCTACAAGTATGGCTGTATTGTGATATGCCTATTTACAGATGCTGATACAAGTAAGAGGTTTTTCTCTGCCTTTAAGTGTGAAAAATCAGACACCTAATCAGCTAATTGGCAACTTGCTTAATGTTTTGCCTGCTTAACTCTGTTATTAAGGAAAAGATCCCTTGCAGTGTGTATTGATGTGTCTAAACGATCAATAAATGAAACATCTAATTTAAAAAAATCCATTTATATGGCACACAGCAATTTAATTAATTGTAGTTAGGAACAAATTGGGATTGATTAGTGCTCATTGTTACTTAACACTACTTTTTCTTGTTATTACTCAGTAATATTGTTGAAAAAAGTTAAAAGATGGAAAAGACCTTTGTTTCTTCTGTCATTGCAAGAATAGAAACGTTTTCCAATATGATTCACATCAAAAGATGAGGTTAACAACTCTATAACTGTTCTATAAAAAGTTCAAAAGCATTATTTATGAAAGTATACAGAATTTGGATATAGATTCTTTTTTTTTCCAAGAGTTCAACAGTTTAAATACCTGTTTAACAATCAATCTTTTGTCTATGTAGGGAAATAATTAGGGAAGACTAGAGTATGACAAGTATTTTATAATTGTCCATGTGTTTATACATTATAATATGCTTTACAGGTATTTAAGTCTAACATTTCATAAGGCTTAATTAAACATTCACTCAGTTTAGTGGAACCTTTAGCTGGAATGAATTTGATGCTTTATAGAACAATTTCCCAAATTTCCAAAAACTTTTCTGAGAAGGAAAGGAAGCTTGCTGAGAGAGATATTGTTGTTTCAAACAGTCCTTCAAGGGTACTTTGCTAGCTTCATTTCTCTGTTTGTAGCTATAATTGACACAAAAAAAACCCAAAACAAAACAAAAAAATCACCTTGAATTGGGAAATGAAATTGAAACTAATGACAACTGTAATAGATTGATTAGATACAATTACTCTTCAAGATAAATAAGGGTTGACTTATACAACTTTGTGAGGCTACTCCTTCGAACTGGAACCGCAGTTTCCGTCTTTTAATTTTGATTTTAATTATTTTTGAGTAATACAGAAGACTATCAGCTAGTCTTGGAAATTTTTCTGTTAGAGCATTAGTTTGTCTTACTCTGTATTGAGTTTCCAACTAGAATGTTTCCTTGGTCATGTAAAAAAGTACAGTCCTTGGGTTGGAAAATTAAAGTCACTGTTGTTTTATGTAGGAATTGATTGAATACAAGAAAAAATAGCAGCTACAAGATGTGAAATTGCTCCTTGGTGGGGGTGGAGAGAGTCCAAAATTGTCATGTTTATGTCTCAAAAGAAATGACAAAGAGAAATTCTAGAAAATAGCCAAGTGGAAACAAACGTGCTGATGACTGAGTGAAAAGCTGTGAGCAGTGCTGATCTGCTGCAGGGATAGAAGATGCCACCCTAATTCAAGGGCTGATGGAGCAATATTTGGCAGAGAACAAAAGTGAAGGAAAGTTGGTGAGAACAGGTATTTTGTATCCTCTTTCCTAAATTTCATAATGATGGTTTTTAAGATAGAAAGATGTAAAGGCTGAACTGCCTTGTGTGTCTTTATAATTCATAATTACAAACATAGTTTAAGTAAATTGTGATATTTTCATTCACTTTAAGGCTAAAATTATATACTACTTTGATTCCAAAGGAAATTATTTGTTCAGGCTTTGATTTCAAGCATGGACTGCCCCACTAATGTTTATCATGCTTTATCTGAGACTGCCTTTAAAAGATACATACTGTCTTTAATGATTTATATTTTAATGTTATTTAAATACCCATCACTATAATTTATACGAATATACACTTGGTTGGTTTTCTTTTCAAGCTAGGAAAAAACCGCATTAGGCTTACTATGTTCTTATTCGCATCTTTGATGATGAAATACAAATTTATTTCTTTCAGCTTTCACAGCTAACAAACACTCAACATCATAGGTCAAGTATTAAATGCTAGTTTAAGATTCCTGCTGCTTAAATACAGATTTGTGGTTTTACTACGCTGTTACACTATGTTGATATTCTCATTATTTGGTAATAGCAGGTTCACTAAGTGCGTTTATGCATAACTTCATTTTCGAGAAGTGAGAGAATGAACAGAAATTTTCAATGTCTTTATTAATAGATATCTGTAAACAGATGTTGTAAAAGTACAATTGTCTCCCTTATGCACTGTTACCTAGAAAGACTTGAGGAATTAACTATTCACAGCAGTTTACTGTAAAATCCACATACTTGAAATAAGAATTCTCTACAGTATGAATAAATAAAAGATTCAATAATGAAAAGGGATGGATAAACTCTTCAATACTTCTATTTTCAGCCTGCTTTGCTACTGTGTGAAAACTTTCACCAGTAAAATTGTGTATCTGAGTAGGAATTTGGAGAAAAGTAGTAGAGTGGTGGATGTTCCATGGGACGCCCATCAAGCACCTGGTTTATTTGCTACAAGGGGTATTTAAGGTCTGATACTCACCCCATATATAGCTACATTAAATTTTTTCTTTAAAATGTTTTCTAAGAGACTTGGCAGCTCACATTCGTGCCCTTTTGTGGCTTGCAGGGTTTTTATAGAAATCAAAGGATCTGTCCACATTAAAACTATTAATTTTAATTGCATGAGATAATTGAGCTACAAAATAATACCCATGTAGGACTGATTTTTTTTTTTTTAATTTTTTTTTTCTTCTAGCGGCATACAGGGAACAAAGAGTTTGTTCATGTTCAATGTCAACAAATTAGCTTATTCTGCAAAGTAGAAACTTCTATAATGTCTGTTGCAGTGCAACTTTTTGAAGGGTACAAACTTGTCACGATGATTAGAGGTTGTGCTTGAAAATAGACTGTTTTCTACAAAGATCCTTTCAAAATTGATTTATGTTACTCCTGCATCCAACCAGTACCTCTAACTATACAGTTTTTAATGTTGGTTATCAGTTATCAACACTGATTTGGATAATAAAAGCAAGCTTTTTTTAAGGAGAGTAAGATTTTTTTTCTTTCCATCTCTAAAGGGCACTGTGTATTTACATTAGATTAATGTATAAATGTTTCTTAACAACAATTCTGTTTGGCATTCTGAAACATGCTGATGATAAAGAAGATATAATGAAAATATTCTTGATTAGAAAGTTCTTTTGTTATGAAGGAGTGCAAGAGGATGTAGTAGAAGATGCTTCATTGAATTTACTATAGGATTTTTAGAAAATGCATTAGAATTAAGGGTATAAAGGGAAAGCTTTATTGAAATGTATACGTTACACTAAATGCTAGCAAGTAGAGCAATATTTCTGCAGGATAGCCTTACATTTTGCTTTATTTTCCTTCCAGGAAAATAAAACTTAAAAACATGTTT
>VWYH01009546.1:54656-138915 GCA_013399365.1 Pampusana beccarii | reverse complement strand
TTTTTTTTTTTTTTTTTTCCCCAAAGAGCACAGTACGTCATTGGTATGTGTTGAATTACAATAGTAGTACATCTCCAGCACGATTTGAATTCACTAGCATTTAATTTTGGTGTTTGGCAAGCAGCGATTAATTACTAAGGCAGATATTGAGTCGGGCTCGGGGTGAAGCGGCCGCGGGCTCGTTCCTGCCCCTGCGGCTCCTGAGCGGGGTCACACTGAGCCAGACAAAGAGCAAACCCCACACCAAAATAGACAAAAAGGATTGATTTTGAAACCCAGGCATTCCTTCGACTGCTGTATGTAAATGCTTTTGTTTGCACAGCCGAGGACCTCCCGTGCTGCTGCTGAACAGCCAGGCCGTGAAACCACGGACTTGGGTTCCAATGTTAAGTTTTAAATACCAATAGATAAAAACTATAACCTTATGGAAGAGGGTACTCTCTGCATCAATGTTTTCACTGCTATAGTGGTATTTGCTCTTAGAATGGGTATCTTCCTGCTGGATTACAGCAGTGAGACACATTTGTCGGTGCTGCTCACAAAGGAACCCTGAGCAAGGCCTGTGCGTGCTGCTGGGATGGACAAATATGGAGGCAGATGGAATGTGGTCCCACGTAAAGCTTGAAGAGTGTGAATGCCTTTAACAAGAAGCAGTTTTGCCAATGCTAACTGCTGTCTGAATGACAGTACTGGTTTATGTCGCTCTATACCATGGGTACTGCAATACATTCCTCATCTGTGCCCTATGAGTGGGCTGTACTCTGAGTTCCCAGCTGGCAGTTAGTCTTTAATTTCTCTCCATTTTTTCCCTTCTTCCTGTGGCTGTTGATTTTTATTATAAGCTGGATCCTTTTGAGCTGAATTAGTCAGATAATGACTTCAGAGACAGCAGAATAAGAAGCATAGGATGTCCTGAGTTGGAAGGGACCCACAAGGATCACGGAGTCCAACTCCTGTCTCTGTATGTGACAACCCCACAGTTCACACCGTGTGTCTGAGGATGTTGTCCAGTCTCTTCTTGAACACTGTCAGGCTTGGGGCTGCGACACCTCCCTGGGGAGCCTGTTCCAGTGTCCAGCACCTCTGGGTGAAGAACCTTTTCCTAATGTCCAACCTGAACCTCCCCAGCACATCTTCCTGCCATCCCCTCATGTTCTATCACTGGTCACTAAAGAGAAGAGTTTGGTGCCTGTCCCTCTTTCTCACCTTGGGAGGAAGTTGTAGACCACAATGAGGTCTCAGTCTCCTCTTCCACCTCTGTGGAAACTCACTGAAAGTAGATTAAATGTTATGGAAACTGGCCAGCTGTTGGTTATTATTTAGAATACTGCACTCTGGAGCTGTAGTTACAGTAATTTGCTGTGTGTTTGTCCTACGGAAAAAAAGGCAGCATTAACAAAGATGTAGCTGGGCTCTTGATTCTGCACAACCTACACTGCTGTGGTGAGCACCATTGCATATCTATGTGATCTAATGGAAAAACAATGTGTTAAATAACTCCGTTTGTAAAACCCTCTATAAAGGAAGTTAATCTTGCACCTGTTTCGAAAGGTGACTATTAGCCTTTGGTTTTTGACATGCCAACATTAGATTTTGCATTTTTGTTTTGGCTGGACTTCTTGATAGGACTTCTCCCTGGATGTTCCAGAATTGGCTATATTTCTGCTGAGAATTGTAATTCTTTTAAATGCTAAAATTGCTTCTACAGCAAGCATAAAATGAATCTAAATATGTATGACAGTCAATTTTATTACTTGTTTCTTTATGGGAAGAAAAATGATAAGAGGTATAGAATGGATAAATACATTTCTAAATGCTAAAATTATCAGTTCTAGAGAGTGAACACCCAGTAGGGCTTGGAAATTGATAAGAAAGTATTTCCTTATGAGTCACATCCAGCAGGAATTTTGAAGGCTTTTTAAAAACTGAGCAAGTGTTTATATCTTGTATATGAAAGATAATAGACACAGAACAAAGGGAAGGGAATATGAAAGAAATATGACAATTTACACTGAGCAGAAATGTGGAAAGAGGTATGTGAGCTGCATTTAGGGCTTTATTTCCTACAATATTGTGGTAATAAAAAAATTAAGATCTTTAAAATTGTTGCATGATTTATTTCTTGATTGATATAATGATATATTATATATATACATATAATGGTATATAATTGATATAATGATAATCCCTAAAAGNAAAAAAAAATAAAAAAGGAAGAAAGTTGATGGAGTAGGAAAACATATAAAATAAAGCTTTTAAAACATCCTCCTTTTCCACTTTGATTTTTTTTTTTTTTCCCAAGGACAACGCTAGTTTTTACAGTGTCTTTGAGAGAAGAGGAGTTCAGATGTGTTGGAGCTTTTGTCATTAAAAAGCTGACAACGTTACAATGTATTAGAAGTCAAGACAAAACAAAAGTGAGGGAAAGAATAGGATTGGAGTACAACTCGTTTCCTTGCTCATCCTGGGGCAGGGCATAGTCAAAAGACTTTTCATTTTATAGTACTTTGTTTCTGCTGCATTTACCAGATGGAACATACAGAGAGACACTCACTTTGAGATGTTCCTATTGTGCACTAAAATCCACCCACCTTAAGGGTGAAAATGCAGCAGCTGTTCCTCATGGGTATTGCTGCACAATCATTTCAGAGCACAGTCTTGGAGAATATACTGTAGCATTCATGTATGCTCTTCATACTACATCTCTGCATATAAAGGGGACAGTCTTTTTTCAGAATTAGCTGTGTTTGAATTAGTACATTTTTTTAATAGCTACTTTTCAAATTATACAAGCGTAATATCAAGTTTTTCATAATGTTTATTTTCTTTATGAGAATCTTGGCTTTACACGTTTCAAGTAGACAGCATCGTATTTTTATTGAAGTATGGCAGATGCATGATAGAGTGATGCACGCTTATTGAATCATCTATTTTACATTATGTGCTGTGTCTAATTCTTCCCACTGCAACTTACTACACTGTAATCCTGACCCTTCTAGAGGATCAATTTGTTTGGCAGTATCAAAAATATCACCTTTGTCTCTTAAACCATCTAGTTTTTCCTTTCCCTCCAGCCTTCAAACAAATGGTTTGTACACAGAAAGGGAGAGGTGAGAGGGGAATAACTTAGAGCTGAATAAGTAGTGGAATGATTGTATTTGAGAGAGAATATTTTACTAAGGTCAGGATAAGGAAAAGGGTTGATAACCACAGGCAAGGAGTGTGGTCAAAGTGTTTGCTTGGAGAAAATGCAGGATGGACATTGTTTAACACGATGTGAAGCCTTGGCCTCAAACAAAAGATGAAATATGATTGTGGAAGGCTATTTGAAAATTCTTTTACCTTTCAGCTATCTGGACTACATATCCTGCTGATCTTCTTTCAAACCTAAATGATTGTAATGTTTCTTGGGCTCATTTTGCACAATAAAAAATGGAGTGCATGCTGCAGTGTTCTGAGCATTCCTAGTTCCCATTGCACTTGCCTGGATTTTATTAAGTTTCTTTCTATTGACTTTTTTCCTTGCTGTCCAGTATATTATTTGAGTGAAATGTTACTTTCCATAGAAGTGGTTTTACCACGGAATTCATTAAAAATCACAAAACCGCTGCAGTTTAATGGTAGGGTGGTTGAACCACGAGCTCCCCAGGTGCTGCGGGTGGTGGGATCTGTACTGTTGGGATGGCACCTCTCCTGACCGAGGGAGGTCGGACACGTTCCACAGCTCAAGCTGGTAATGCTGCTCCAGCAGCTTCAGAGCTTCTCCCACAGTGGTCGGAGTAGCTTTTAAAATTCTTCTCCTGAATTAATCTAAGCCTTTTCCCTCTCCCACTTATAGCTGTTTCTGGGGCTACAGGGAGGAAGACCCTCTGCCTTGGCAACTATGCGAAGCCTCAAGTGAGGGTTCATCTGGTTTTGCAGTGTGTAGCTGCAGAAAAGCTAAATAATAATACTTTGGAAGTTTCGGGTGTTCAAAACTTGTAGTAAAGACTAGCGAGAATCCCTAGAGGGGGAGCAAGATTGAATATGTAGCTAATTACTTTGTTCAGAGATGGATTTAATTGAACTGTAAGGTTGGAGGTGATTAAAAATTTTCTCTGAGCTTTCAAATTTTGTGAGCATTCTCTGTACAGAATTTTTTTTCCTTATATGAAAATCACTTCTTCCTCCAAAAAGATCAGTAATGCGTGTAAAGATGTGCCGAGATGAATGATGTCAGACGCATTACTGACAGACTGGAATACACAAAAACCAGTATTGCATCTTAAGCCAAGACACTGGGGTTTTGGCATAGATCAATAGTGGTGAAAAAGCAAACTCATTAATAGAGCATGAATTGGAGTTTAACATACACAGACTTTCAAAATGGGATTGTCACTCAAAAAAAAAAAAAAAAAAATTATTTTTCTTGGTCTTACAAAAGAGAATGACTGTTCTACCAGAACCAGAGTCTCTGAGTTAACACCTGAAGAGGTTTGTGATGGTAACATATGGATGGCTGTAGCTGGAAAACGTTTGGCCTTCTGTAGAATTTCAACTACACCATGACAAGAGGTTATAAACCTTAGGACTGGCCTTGTGATGCACAGAAGATTGTAGTTTTAATTCAAAAGATTTTGAGTGTCTTTTCAAGTGAGCCAATAACTCTTGCAGTTCTTTTGCATCAGGATATTTACTTGGGAATCCCGGTCAGTCTGTCTTGTGCCTGAACGAACTCTGAATGAGGCACACAGTTATAGAATCTGAACATATGTATCGTGAGGGACACTTATGGACCTTTATTTCAAGACTGTTTCACTCAAGTGAAGTTAAGCCCGTCTTCCCCCAGCCTGAGACTCAGTATGATGGGGAATCCCATCCTACCCGTTGAGCTGTTGCAAAAGCCTTGAAAAATCAGTGAGAGCCTGACTATGTAGCCTATGATTTGGGCGTTTAGTGGCAATGGGTGAATCCTAAATTTTGGCTCCCGCTCCTTGGGATGCCAATGGATTTTGTGGCACAGACCGAGGTTAAAACAAATAAATTGCTTCTCTTTTGAGTTGGGTAGTAGCAACTAACGCTTGTCCTATGAAGAGGTTACCTGAACCACAATATATGTTGCGGTAGGGTTGGTTTTGCTTGCTGGGAACAAGCTTATTGAAAAATCAGAACAAGGCTTTATTTTATCTATCATTCTTGTGAAAGAGCAAAGAGGAGATTTAGAAATGTACTTTCAGTAATTGCTCAGAAACTTTAAGCACTTTGGAGTGCAGAGTAATTATAGCACAAGGCTGTTTGCTTTTTACATAGTATTTAGATATTCCGGTTTTGCTGAATTAATAGAAGTTTTATTTTTTTTTCCTTGAAATGATCAGGATTTCAGACAGCGCATTCTCTAAATTCATCCTTTGCAGGCAGAAGTTTACTTGTGGGTAAGAAGGAAAGTAATTTTTTTTTTTTTTCCTGCTGATTCCCGTTTCCAGATTAGCAACTGTTGGAGCAGAACACGCATTTTTTGGTGGTGCATCTGGTTACAGAATGTGCAGTGCCCTGTTTGGGACAGCTCTCAATCCTCTTCTGTTTTGTGACTATCTTGAAAAATGAAGTATTTGGATAGAATCAGCTTTATGTTCCATAGCACATTTTAAAAACAATTTTAACGTGTATTTTTTATGGAAATGTCACAATGAACACCTTTTTTTTTTTTTTTTTTTTTTTCCCTCAGCACAGAACTGGCAGACAAGCTTTGATATCACATGCACTTTACCTTATTTGTATGTTTGATTTCATACTGATAGAAAATGCTGTCTTTAAAAGGGGGAATTTTTTTTGACTGGCTCTTCTTGGAGAAATGTGCTTTGGAGCCTTGGTAAAGATGAAGTAAACTAACTTGACACATCCCTTAAATGTCACCCTGAGATTTTTAACAGAGCTTTAATGCCCTTAGAGCTTTAACAGAGCTGAGAAATAAGTCAAGGAGAAAATAACGTAAGATTAACATACAGGTTATTTTACACCCTAATGCTTTGTGGCACTGATGACTACCTTGTGCTGTGGAGCCAAACACTGCAGGGTTGAGACAGGACAAGCAGTTTTACTGCTCTCCGGATGGATTTTCGCTGGTGGCAGAACTTGTCCTGCATAGATATCAAAATATCAATTAGAAGGGACTTTTGCATTAGTGTCCTTGTACTCTTAAGCATTCTTTTCTTTCAGGGAACTATCTTGTACATAGTGTATACCATAGGTGCATGTAATGCTGCATAGGACTGTTGTGGCTTAGTATTCCATGACTATTCATCCTTTTGTTTTGATAGTACGTGCATTAATTTCTATATAATATCCAATGAAACCACCAATTTATCATTAGTTTAACGTTTCGTTTTGCTGAGGATCGTCCTATGTGGTTGTTTCCAAATTACATCTTCCTTGTTTTGAGACTGCAAATGGCATCTAACATTTTTGTAATGGATCCTTGTGTTTGAAGAACTTATTAAGACCTAATTATGCATAAATCAGCTCAAGTAAACACAGATAATTAGTATTAAAGTAATTTGAAAGCTTATTACTTGGGAGGTTTAACGTTTGGTGCTGAACCACAGCTGCACTCAGCTGTGGTGTCATCCTCAAGTTACCTGGCTTGGGTGTCCCCATCCCTCTTGCTGCTGTACCTCCTGACTATAATTGATTTGTGCTGCTGACATGTAGCTAAGGTATCCTTTTCTGGGTTTGCTTGTGCAGGTTTTAGAAAACTTGTGTTCTTCCTAAATTAAAGGCACTCTGTGAAGTACTACAATGTGAAAAGCTATCTGTAAAGTGGTACTTCACTTAAAGGCTCAATTTGTAGCACCAACCTCATCCTCCTTGATCATTTTCTTCTCTTCTGCTAACTGTCAGGCCTCAGCAAAATCAACCCAAAAGCCATTTCAGAGTTTTGGGAATGAATACCTTAACTTGACTGTTTCCTGTCTTTCCATTATATACTGTAAAAATACATGTAACATGACTTTAGACATTTGCTGGCAGGACAATTGTTGCAGCAAGGGAAAACAATGACTTGGAAGATCCCATTTTGTATGGTGTTTATAGAAAGGTCAGTTTTTCTCGAGGTCCCTACCTCCAGTGGACTGATACAACAGTGCAATTCCTCCTCAATGTACTTTTCTGTAAAGTTCAGCCCGAGTTCTTTTTGTAGCTCTAGAAGTGTTTTTGGCTATGGCAGAAGCAGTTAGCATGAGTTTGGTAGCATGGTAGAACTATTCACAGTTTGGAAAGTAACAGACTTGCTATATTAAGGAAGGAATAAAGCACAGAAATTCAAATTATCCTCTGTAAGACAAACTAATGTCAAATGTTGTGAGTCCAAGTTGTATGATAAAGAAACTTTAATTTTATAGGATAATAAATTATCTATTGAATTCTTGGATATTTTAAGTATTGCCTGATATTTGAAATTATTATTATTATTATTTTGCTTCTTACAACAGTAACATTCTACTTTGCAAAGCATGTGATCGCAAATACAGGATGTTATGAATAAAATCTTAGCACTATTTTTTATCTCTTCTACCCTCCTAGTACTGGGAATTAAACATGGTCAGGTCAAACTCATAGAGAAATAGTATGGTACAGTAATTTCGTATTTTTACATTGTGAATTTGAAAAGTGATTGTGACCCTTAAATGGAAATAAGTCACTACAAATGCTAAGTTTTACTTTGGTATCTAAATGAAGATGCCATTTTAGCTCCTTGAAGAACTGTACACACTTTTTGTACTCAATATATGCTTTTAAAACACCTTTTTTACATTTTACATAAATTACTCAGCTGATAAGTGTGTTAAGTATCACAAGAAACAATTCAATCCTACCTATATCCTTAGCATTAGTATTGCTCAAATAGTTTATTCTGTTAGTACTCTGCCCAGCTCCTATAATTGTACAACATGTCATATTGCTTTAAGGAAATACCTAAGTAAGAAGGCTCATGAAACCTCTAAATATCATATTCCTAATTCAGTTTTTGCATTGATGCCATATTGGTAAAATTGCAACCAGAATGGCTGAACTTATGTTAGCTAAAGCTATACAAGATCAGTTCCAGCTCTGAGAGGATAGGTCAGTGAGAATTTTTGAGGTATACTTAAAAATGCTAATTTTAAGTAATACAGCATTGTTTTGTGTGGTATATAGGGCTAGAAGGAACACTTCTTTATGGTGGGTTTGCTTCTTAACTGTTTAATCACATATTATCAGGTCGAACATTAGTTTATTTCCACAAAAGGTTCTCTGGATGGCTGTTTTACAAAAAGCAAACAGTACTTAAGAGAAAATCAAATAGTAGCTGTTACTATGATTCCCTGATGGTCTTGTATGTAGATGAACCCTAAAAACACATACGATATCGAGTTGCTAGAGGCATATGCTTACAAAGAAACGAGGGGTGTTTTGTGCATGTTCAGAATTGCAGATCAGTTAATTGAGTGCTTCTGGCTACAGGCAGAGAATAGATGAGAATTTAAATAGAGTAATAGCGCAGTCTGTGACCATGAAAGCATAAAGGTGGAGAAGCAAATCGCTCAGAAGCACACAACTCTTACTCATATCTTTGCAAGCAGAAAGAATAGATATAACCCAAGGCTGAGCAATGGCGTGTGGTTGAATTTTAGAAGTTTAATGCCAAAATGTATGAATGGTTTCTTCCTCTTTCTTCTTATTGCTCTTGTAGAGAATCTCAGCTTTGTTTAGTTTGCACCAAAGACAAATCAAAGCAAATATGAATAGTTTTTTTTAATGGCATATATCTTGGATAGCTGCTTTCTGCCCTCACTTTTTCTCAGTTTTTGTCCTTTGTCAAACAGGTTAAAAATCCTGCTATGTTTGTGAGAACCATTAATTAAAAGTATAATTTACCTTCCTTCTTGTAGCTTGATTTGAATATCTGGACCTGAACTTGCTCATTCCACTTAGGGTTTCTTCATGAACCGTACATGTTATGGAGTTGCTTCCATTGAAAATTAAATTGGAAATCAGTGTAGCCTGCTTTAGCATAATCAACATATGTTTATACTAGGTGAATGCTTTTTGTGGTCATATAATTGTTCAGGTTAGAAAAGACCTTGAAGATCAAGCCAAAACCATTAACCTAGCACTGCCGAGTCTACCACTAAAAGACGTCCATAAATGCCACATATACACGTCTTTCAAATACCTCCAGGGATGGTGACTCCACCGCTTTCCTGGGCAGCCTGTTCCAATGCCTGACAACTCTTTCTGTGAATAAATTTTTCCTGATATCCAGTCTAAACCTCCCCTGGCACAACTTGAGGCCATTTCATCTCATCCGATCGCTCGTTACTTGGGAGAAGAGACCAACACCTTCTATACTACAAACTCTTTTCAGGTAGTTGTAGACAACAATAAGGTCTCCCCACGGCCTCCTTTTCTCCAGTCTAAACATTCCCTGGTCCTTCAGCCGCTCCCCATCAGACTTGTGCTCCAGACCCCTCACCAGCCTTGTTGCCTCCTCTCAACTCACTCCAGCACATCAAGGTCTTTCTTGTTGTGAGGGGCCCAAAACTGAACACGGGATTTGATGTGGGGCATCACCAGCACCGAGTACAGGGCAATGATCGCTACGCCAGTCCTGCTGGCCACGCTGTTGCTGTTACAAGCCAGAATGCTGTTGGCTTTTTTGGCCACGTGGGTACACTGCTGGCTTGTATTCGGCCGGCTGTCAATTAACACCCCAAGTCCTTTTCCGCCAGGCAACTTTCCAGCCGCTCTTCCCCATCGTGAGCTAGATGCTGGTCCCCGCTTCTTCAATCCCAATTAGAGCACTTGTTTTACACGAGAGGGAGGATGTGACATCCTGTGGTTTATTTGTCAGGCCACCTTCAATGAAGTCACTACTGCAACTTGGAAAGCCCAAGTGGAAAATGTTATTGTGGCTTTGAAGTCTGAAATGTCAGACAGATAATACAGTCTGCTGCAGAACTTGTTCACTTACGTTTTTCAACAATGTGATGTACAGACAGGGTTTTGGATAGTGGTCCCTGTGCATGGTGCAGAGGAGAGTTTCCAACACACCAGTTACTGTTCTTTGTGCTTAATTCTTGCCATTGTTATAGGGCCAAGGGGTAGTGTCAAGTAGTACTCTGTGGGTATTACTCTCATCAGTAACATACAAGTTTTACAAAAGCTCTATAAAACATTTAGTGACAAAGATAAAACTGCCAATTTGCCAATTATCCCTTTGTACTTTATAGGTTGAGTTCAAAAATCTGTTTTAAAAGAAAACAAAAGAACAAAGGAATAAGAATCAAGTCTAGTGAGCAGAAATTGTATAAAAGTGATGGCTTATTTCCACTTTTTTCCGTATTTTGTGTTATTTTGAAAAACTATGCAGCCATAAAGTATGGGCTGAATCACTGGGCTGCCTCTCAAGCCAATGTCTCAAGACGAGCCAGTATCTCAGTTTTGTTGTCATGACCAATCTGCACTGAACTTGGGATAATTCCAATTTTGGCGACACAGATGAAAATGAAAAAATACGATAACCAAGTTTGACTGGCTGGATATTGTGCTCGGTCATGGGTTTCTTCTTCATTTCAGCTCATCCTGTGCATAAGCCTGAGGTGCTTTCAAGCACTAGAAATCTCAGGTCTTTCTGGCTACTTATATCAAGACTCGATCTGACTGTTGCATCTGCTGATGTGACCTGGGTTTCTGGAGCGCTGTCCAGTAGTCAATGTTCTGTCATCATACAAATGATATTTCAGGAGCTCGTGGTAATTCAAGGTATCACATAAAACATACTTCATGAATTTGTGTTTATAGCCCCAGCGCTATGGTGAACTGGGACTGACACACCTGGCAGCATCTTGTCCTCTGCTCTTTTTACTTCAGAACAGTAAAAGAAAGTACACAAAAAATCATGTTGGGTGTGTTGTATTTTTTCTGAGGAGATGGATAAAAGGAGAGTAAGCTGGAGAAGGGAAAAGTAGCGAAATAACTCTTTTTTTCGGAAGTTTATTGGAATGCAGGATTGGATGGTGCTGGGGGTAGTAGTGATCATGTTTCCAATACATCCATGGACCAAGAGATGACATTTCAAACAGCACATGTTACCTCTTGAAGTGTTTTTCTCCATTACAGCCAGTTCCCATATTCTGCTTATACAAAAAGCTTCTCCCTGCAGAAAAGCATCTCGGTGAAGCCTGTCACTGATGCTGACTCGCTGAGAGCCTCCAGGGGATAAAACGGATGACATGGAAGGCGGACAGGGTGGCCAGGACAGATGCCGTCTGGCTAATAGAGACAATGTCCCCATCTGTTAGGAGGATTTCCTACAGTTCTGAATGCTTGGTCTCCGCATCCTCAGATATGCAACAGATGGTGGGTTACAAATGTGTAAATCACTTGGAAGTTTGGACACAAAAACGTAAAAAGCATTATTTTTTTGAAACGTGCAGTTGTTGCTAACTTAGGGAAGGGTCTTACTGAACTCTGAAAGTTCAATTTTCCGTGAGCAAAATTAATTTTTTTGCTTGTGTTTCCTGGCCGGTTCGAAGAGCAAATGGTATAGAAGAACAATATTCCACAAGCATGGCCACCATGTGAAAAGTTATGATTTTCCTGTAGTTGCTACCTCTCCACAGATATGAATAGCTCTTTTCTATTGTAAATGTAGGTGAATAAGGACATTATTTTTCCAGATACCAGTACTGGATAATCATAGGTAAACACTGTCTCTTTTCTTCTTAAAAGTTCCACATCATTCAGACATCACAACAGACATAGACTTCAGTTGAAGTCAGCTCAGTCTCACTCTAAGTGTGTTGACAATGCTGGGGAGTGATATGTTGGAGGGGAAAACTTGACAGAAACACAGCTTTCTTTAATGGAAAATTGATATGGGGAGAGGGTCTGATCGCATCTTCATTTTCCGTTTTGATATTTTAGAATAAGATTTAAAGTTGTGGGGTTTTTAAAATATTTTTAACATAAATGCACTTATAAACATCAGTATTACAAAGAAGTATTTTTCCTTTTTAAATATATATATATTTTTTACTTTTATATCTCTCCTGTATTCAACCATGGTGGAGTCTGGCTTTGTAAAAGCAAAAATATTTCCTGTTACTCAGAAAGTGTCTGAAGGTCCTTTAATAATATTTGGAATAACGAAGGTGCAAAGCTTGGGAAAGAAAAGTCTGTGCTATCAGCCGCACTGAGATTGTTTACTGAGGATGCTCAGACATGATGGTATTTCTGTGTTCTGAGTATATCTCTTAAAGATATTAGTTTGTGCTTTGGAGCACTTATTTGCTATTTCTGTCCTGCCAGTGCTGACAAGTGTGGTGGAATTTGATAAATTATAAGAATTTTGCCTATGACATCCTGCTCTGGGAGACAGTACAAGAGGCTGATGTTTTGACATTTTAGTTCAGAATCCTACCATGCTATTAATTCAAAATTTAGTCAGTTTTCAGTGAGTAAACTGCCAAGTTTGATGGAATTTAGCTCAGTAGTGGTTTAGGTTTAACAGCCAGAGAAGAAACAACGAAAAGAAAGAACTTTTTTTTTTTCAAGGAAAATATGATGGATACATAAAATCCCAAATGTCACATTCCTAAATAGCTCAGAAACCCTTAGAGAAAAATGCTACCCATTTCATTTGTTTAGACTTGACACTTTGAGTCTTGCAGTGGCTATTTAATTTCCAAGGAAGGAGAGAACATCCTAGGCTTACCTCAGCACGGTTTGGTAGTGTGGGTTTGTGTGTGGTGTCGGTTTGGTTTGTTTTTCTCCTTCAGCACACAGTCTGGGGAAAGGAGGATGGAGGGGCAATGTCATCACGATGGATATTTATGAATTACAAGATCTAAGCTTACCACTGAAGTGTTTCGCTGGTCCCAGTGAGCCCATGTGATGGCGTCACTGGATTGATGCTGCAGGAATGTCCCTGACTGGGAAAAACCCAACCTGGGTTGGGTTTTTTTCAGTCCTTGCAGTGGCCAAAGGCCAACTTGGGGTGAAGTCCCTCCATTAGCCAGACAGAGGTTCAGAGTGGAGTAGATACCACCTGAGCCTGCCCTGCTGCCTGCTTGTAGGACACTGAACCATTGCTTCCAACAGCGACTTAGGTTATGAATTAAACAACGTTTACAGAAAGTATGATGCATTTCAACTTAAAGATGTAACTGCGGTTATTTTAAATTCACCCTTTCTATCTAAATTTAAGGGAAACATAGATTTTGTTGTTGTTGTTAAGAAGAGATTTTAATATTATTGCCAGATTTTCATGTCTCTTCTGGAAAGACGCAGGCAGCTTGTATGAATGCATCCACTACGCAATCAAATTCTTTGTCAGAACACACAGTTTAAAAGTAATAGTGTCTACATCTATACTATGGCCAAGTGGTCCAAAAAGCATTGTGAACGCAATGTGAACTATCTGTGTAAAGATACAGCCTATCAGATGAATATGAAATTGAGAAAATTACAGCAATAAAAAATGTCTGTTGTGCTTCAGACTGTTACATCAAACAGCTGCATTCTTAGCAGTAGTACGAAAGTGGATTTATAAAACTAAATGTGGCTTTTGCTCAGCAACAGTGAGGAAAATGAAGTTTATGGCTGCAATGGAGAAGTTGACAGGTGCTCAGTAATTTTATGCTCCGCTTAGCAGTGGGAAACAGAGTGACATAAGATTTACTGCTGCTAACTTGTTTAAATGTTAGGGGTGGCGTTCAGTGAGTTAACACAAGCTTAGCAAATCCCTCCTGGGACTGATAAGGTTGCAATGTCAATGAATGTCTCCAATTAGAGGCCCCTTACCACCTGTGCTGTAAGAGTCATGTTGAATAGATGCTCTGAGACGGGATATTTTTGTAATGGGCCAGTGGTTACACTAAAAATTGTGTATGTTTAATGATATATCTAATTATGAGGTGAACATAGCATTTCAACATGATCTTGACAAACTGCATCCAGGTAGCAGCTGCAAGATTGTGAATTTCTCTCATTTATCCCAAGAGACTCCAAAACCTGCTTGAAGGTTTGAGTGTTCTTGGGTTGGTGAAGAAAGGGCAATTGAAAACAACAGTGGTTACCCTGGGTCACTGAATCTTCAGTTTTTAGTGCTACATTAATGGAAAAAAAAAAAAATAAACACATGGGAATCTTTTTATTTTTTAAACTAAACTCATATTACTTAAGAAGAAAAACAGAACTATTAATGGGTTTGAAATATTCCCAGATAACTCACAATTTTTTCCTGAATGTTTGTCTAATATGAGGTCAATTTATAAAACATGAAGTTTTCAGCTGTTGTTCCGTATATTTTGATGCAAGTCCTCTATGCAATTAGTTCAGTTTTAGGGGTTTTTCCTGGATTACCCTTAGATTTTATTTCAATTTCTAAAGTTGTATATGTTAGCTAGGCATGCAGGACCTCAGGTATCTCAGGGTTAAATCAGTGTCTGTGGGTTTGAAAAGTGTAGGTATAACTGTATATGTGTATATCACAGAATGCATCTTCAGGTTGTGAAATATGCTGATTTTAGGGGCATTTCTTTATTCTAAGAAACTGAAATGACGAATCAGGTTACCCATTACCCAGTGTATTTGAAAGCTTGTATTTAGAGACATCATTCTCACAGTGAGATGTTCTTACTTAATGTGGAATCTTGTTGTTTCATTTTTTTCTGATATATTAAATCTTCTCCATTTCTTTGCAATTAATCTGGCAATGTTCTAGTCTCTCTCTCTCTCTGCACCAAAATATTTTTACATTGTGTTGACATGTTGCAATCGATGGTGTTTCCCTCTTATTGCAATAAATGTCAGGCTTTCTGTAAAATACCTCTGCTGGCTAACCAGAAAATGCATATCGGAGTGCTGATGTGGCATTCACAGCCGGGATGATTTACTTAATGCTTCTAGCTGGGTCATTCCAAGAGTGTGTAAGGTGAGGTCAGTGCCTTCTCATAAAATCAGGGGAGATTTTCTTATGAAATAGTATTTAAAAAGAAACTGTTGTTCAATATATGATTTTAAAAAAATATACATGAATCTGGATGCTGCAGTTTGGTGCTCAGTTTCAGCAGTAGGTTAGGTGATATTGCTCCCTAATTAATTCCCTTTAAGATGACTGAGCTTGAACATCCAACGTTGCTGTTTTACATGAATGAGTGAGTTTCTTCACTGTAGTTTTTCAAACCTTTCCAGAAAGTTTTAAATTACTAAATCAGTTTAATACTTATTGGTCCCATATCGCCCAAGCACAGAAAGTATTATTGATATCTCCATTTATTACCTCTGCACGTCTTTAATTTTTCATTTTGATAATGCAGCTTTTCAATAGACTGAAGTAGTTTGATTCACAAAACAAATATACAGCGAAAGGTGATGCGAATGGCTCAGACACTGACAGTTTGCGAGCTGGGATGTACATGTCAGGACCATCTTCATGTAACTATTAATGCATCTTAGTTTACAATTTGCCTGGGATCAGAGCAAGAAAAAACTGCTGTCCTTGCTTGTTGAGAAACAAAGGCAGCGATGACAAAACACTGAAGTTAGATATCAAATAGAGCTGACCCACAGCAAATGACTAGAACACACAGCTTCTGTCAAAGCACAGAAAATGGACTGTTAATACTGATCGAGCCAAATGAGCACTTTCCTGTAGGTGGGCAGATACCAGATTTTCACTGTTGAGAAGAGACTGCTCATAATTAGCCTATTTTATGAGAAAAAAAAGAAAATCTCATGATCCATAAGAAAGAACTTTGGGGGAAAGATTTGAACCTTTTTTCAAAAACTCCAAAGACTACTTAATATTGCAGAAGTCTCTTGCCTTTTTATTCTGATTTTAATAAGTTTAGCCACACAAGCTATCAAAGTTCTTATATAAGCTGCATGGCTGTTCAGTGAAAAAAATCTCAACAAATGTGGCATGTCTTAAACTATCCTGGTTTTCCATAGCTTGCATATTTTAGCAGTCAAAAATGTAGGTAAAGTGTGTTAGAAAGATCCTGGTCTTCTTAGAAGTCAATGTAATCCATAGTCTCTGGTAATATTGCATTTCAACTTGCTGTTCGCAGTACATGAATCAAAAATTATCATTCTACACAGAAACCAACAATACTTGAAGAAAAAAAAAATCAATGGTTCAGAGTTTTTAAATCTGAAATCTCAAGAATGTTTTAAAAACATTGAAGACAACTGCTTTGTATTTTTCTTTTGGCTGAAGGAACTCTACTTCTGCGTTATATAGCGAGATGAAGCAAAAATATTAATATTTTATAATAATAATGTTAATCTTCAAATATTTTGAGAACTCTGTCAGTCAAAAATACCTATTTTGAAATTTTGGAAAAAAAATAAAGAAAAAAGTGCATGACAGATATTCCGTCAGAAAAATTCAACTCTTTCTTGTTCCAGTTATGTGATGTTCCGTTTTTTACTATGTTTTGATGCCTTTGTTATCCTGAGCCCATTTAGAGATGTGAAGGAAGAGCTACATATATTGTCCAATTATGCTGCAGAAAGAATGTAAGAAAAGGAAGAAAGTGCACATCAAGTGAAGACTAAACACAGCTGAAAGCTTCCACAGTAGAGAAAGACATCAAAATAACACCAGATAGTAGTAACAGCTGGGTCTTGATGTTTAAAAACAGTAACAATATGTCCTTGAATAAAGCAAAATATGTTTCACTAACTTGGGAGCTCATCAGAGTAATTTCTACCCTAAAATAATAACCTATCAGTTGGCAATGTTCTACAAAAAGAAAACATAAGTACATTTATTTATTAAGGAATGTCTGAGTCAATACTGGTGGTGCTACTCAAAATATTATTGAAATTATCGCTTGGACCTCTGAGAGGTGAAAAAAGGTCTCAGTTATATGTGGCAAGCTAACATGAGTGTAAAAGGTACTGACTGTGTGCTGATTTTTACATCTCAGCTGCAAAAAGGATGAAAAGTATATTCAAAAGGGGACAAACTGAGGGTTGTAAACTCCTGTGAGTTCTTTCCGGTTTATGAAGGAAGACTCAGGAGGTGCCTGCTCATCAAGGCTGAAGTGGGCACCAGCCCTCTCTGCATGTAGTTGGATGGGATGGGTCCAGCAATTAAATCGGTACGGACTGAAAACTTTTTGTCAAAATTTGAACAAAACGATCACTGCTTGGAGGTAATACTCATTGTTTATATTCAGTGTTTTAATATTTAAATTCTCTCACCAGAATTTTTTCCACACCTGGCAAAACTTGCATGGAATTGTCATAATTCTGGAGATCCTTTTCAGGTGCTTTAAATAGTGTGTGGACAAAGGCAGAAAACTCCTCATGCTTCTCCTTTGTAAAAAGAAGACTCGTGGCTGAAGTCTTTTTCCTAAAGAACATAAGCAAAATGACATTATTGTAGTGACACCCTTGTCACTCCTGACATTATACTCAGATTTATTTATTTTTAAAAGTTTATATTATATATAAGATTATATCAGCATATGTTTTGTTCTCTGTATGTTCTCACTCTGCTGCCATTAGAAGAGAACAGATTTTTTTTTTTTGTTCTTTGAATAACAAGATTACCGGTGTAGTCTTCCAACAAATATTCTGGTTCTGCATCTTCTGATGGTTTTTCTTTGGAGAGTTTGAAATACTATTTCGTTTCTTACCAGCGCTTTAGATGAAAACCAGTCTGTGTTGCTTATTAAGGTCATAAGGCTTTGTGCATGTCTTCAGATGCTGTGGAGATTTTGAAGATAGCTGAAGTAACAACAACAATAAAAAAAAGGCTGCGTAATATAAGACAGAAGCTGGGAGGTTTTCAGGAATACTACTCTGTTGTGCTGTGTTGGTTTACGTAACTGTCTATGTAACTACTGAACTTAAACCTCATGAGAAATGTTCTCCATGTCTTTATGATGTTTTTTAGGAAAGAAACATTGTGTGTACAAATTCTTGCAAAAAATTTGACGGTACACAGGAAAACGTGAAATTATTTTTTGTTTTTTTTTAGAACTGGGTATGGCTGGTTGTATTTTTTAGAGAGTATTTAAGAACTATTTTTCCAATCTAGTTTACTATTGACATGTCATGGATTTATCTGTGCTTGTGCACTAACGTACAGGTGACCTATGTTACTTTGACTCCAGAACCTGCCTTATTTATCACCCATGTCCTTTTGAAAACTTTATCTTTAGGAGAATCAGTCACAGCATTTTTCCTCATATTCAGAATTATGTGATTTGATTCAAGTCCTCAGTGTCAAGGTAGTTTTGACACTTCTAGTCTCTGTCTCTCGCAGACACCCCCACACATGGACACACACAGTCTCAGGACATTTCTAATCTCAAACATCTTGCTTTCGAAGACCCCAATTTTGCCTGGTATAGCATAATAGTTTCAAGCTAAAGACAGGCAGCAACCTGTCTTTGCTGTAATACATTACACACTGCAGACACTGAATGAAAGAGAAAAGAGAGGCAAGAATATATTAAATCTACATGTTCCCTTGCAATGGTAATTTTTCTTCTTTAACTTGCAGGAACACTGTAGCCAGAAGGCACTGCATTTGTAAGACAGTTCTTTATTGGAAGGAGCCTTTTTTGTTACATCACCATCCCTAGTGTCTTCAGAATCAATATAGACTACAATTTTTCTTCTCTGTCCAAGTATTTCTATGAAAAGAGCTATATCTCATATTTTATAGCCTTAGCTTTCATATGATCAGCCCTTGCTGCAACAAGACGTTAAAAACGTTACGTGGAAGTCCCTGCATATGCTGATCCTTGTTTGAGTGAACTGCAGTGCTTCGCAGGTGAAGCAATTCCTAGACAAAATGAACTGGTTTTCCGTCTCTAATTTCAACTGTTTCACGGCATATAACACCAACTCCCCTTTAAAATCCTGAACTGGCTGTTAACTTGCTGCTGGAGCCTTGCCAGTGCTTGCACCTGCATTACTTCCCTGCTAATATTTCAAAGTGTCAGCTCAAGTGGCCTGAGAACTGCCTGTGGAAGTGGTGTAATTGCTGAGATATGCTTTCTCCGACTCTGATAATAAAACACGGGGATGGACTGGGGAGAGGGAGAAAAAGAGATAACAGCTGCGATTTATGCTTCCAGGTTTTGAAAGAAAGCTTCTTCATAAGTTTGATGATAAAAAGAGCAGTAGTGTGTACCAATAAAAGGAAGGAAGCCTGACGTGAATGAAAACGCAGGAATACATCTGCACAGTAAAACTAAACTCTGGGCTTACTCAGGGACTTTGGAAAAGTAATCTTCCCTCAGCTGTGTTCAGTCTTTGTGAATATCCTACAGACCACCCATCCTTCTCTTCTTGGGATGAACAGGATATTAGAGATTTTTGAGCCTAACATATGTACCATTTCTTCTTTAAGAATTTAAGACTCTTTTCTCGACAAAGATATTAAGTATCAAAATACCAGATTAGGTTAATGCAGGAACTATTTTTGATCGAACATGAAAAAAAGCCAAAAATGGGTTGAGATGCAGCAGTGGAAAAGTGAGGTTACATCTCAAAAGGACAGATAGATGGTTAAGTGAAACATGGAGAGAATTAAATGTAAAATATATAGACCAGAAAGAAGGGAAGATACTTATTTGCACTCTTAACGGCTGTTTATTGTAGCTGGACCTTTATGTCTTGATTTCTTTGCTGTTTTGTTTTGTTAATGTATTTCCAGAGCTGTTTATTTTTATTTAAATTCCGTGTTTTTATACCTAATTTGAGTAAGGATTCAGTTTGAGTTAAAATGGCTTGTGTCGTCCTGGACAAAATTTTATTTCATCTATTTCAGCAAGATTCATTAATCTGAAGACCACTGTTCTACTTGTTGTCAGGATAAATTAAAAATTCTACTGGGTGGTATAGAGGTGTTTGCAAAAACTCACATGTTCTTTACTGAAGCTCAGAAAAGAGTATTTCTTAAGCTGCCTAGAGACTAACCTATAGTTTTCCTGCTTTAATAGAGCCTCCAAAACAGTACTTATTCATCATCTCACAATCAAATGGGGAGTCAAATGATCTTCCAGTTTACTCAGAGGGAAAAGATGCGTATTCAGCCTTAATTTTCAGCTTTAAATCTGCAAGAATGGCTAGAACAAGCTGAACAATCCATTCATTTTTCCATACTACGGCCGTGCTTCTAAGCTTACATATGTGTGCTAATTGGTTTTCTGTCCTCCACGCTTGGCTGCAACAAGGTTATAATATTCCCTGCCTCCCTCAAACAAGTATCTTTCATTTTTCTTGAATTAATTTAAGTTGATATTAGCTGTAATAACCTGTTTTACATAGGACAGAAAAATGAACATGTAAAGCAAAAGCTGTGGAAATCATGTTTAGTTCAGTATTGCAAGTCACATCTTGGAGCACAATGTCTGGAATCTCTAATTAGTGTATTGTCATTAGTTAGCAACTGAAATACAGACTACAATACAGTTTATGCTTTTGCAAAAACTCCATTAGAATAATGTTCTCAAACAAAAATTCAAATCACAGGGAATTATAGCAGATGCCATCATTTCCAAAACTGTCAAGAACCTGAGGTTCTTATTGGCATTTTAGGTGAAATTTCCTTAAGGATTTTTCATGGATCAAGAAGGAAATGAATACTTTTTAGTGTATTTTTTTCTAGCAACAAAAGATGTGGACTGAGTGATGGCTGGAGTTGAAGGATCTGGTATGCCTAAACTACAGGGTTTTGCCTTCAGCTTTTTTGGTGATTTAGGGAAATTGGTGTGGAGACTTTCTACAGTGATGTTGGCTGCATCATTTTATCTCTAACTTCATCGATAATAATCCTTCATAAGGGGATAGCAACTTCTTTTTTTCTGTTCGAGCACTATTCAATGCATGGTTAGCTGAGATTTGTAGGAAAACTGCAAGAAAATAAGTCTGTTTCAGAGCTTAAAGATGACCTATTTAACCAATCTTTAAACCCAGAGAAGAAACAGCTATTCCTGCATCATACCCAGGGGGCCATCTATCCACATAAATGAAGGATCCCAGACCACCAGCCTACCCAAACCATAGTGTGTCATCATGTTTTCCTAAGTTCCAACCAAAAACTCCATTACAGTAACACAAGCCTCTTACCACTTGTTTCAGCCACGGTGAATATGAACATCAATGTATTATTTTTTTTTTCTTTGCAGCTACTTTTCTGTGTTTGAACATTGTACCTGAAAGCACTTTCTGAATTTTTATGAGACACATTTTCTGTTCATTGCTATGAAGTAAATAATATAATCTATGAGGGAGTTACTCACAGAATGCTTCATCTATTTCTGTGTTTATCTTTGGAGAGAAAGCATCAGTAATTTTATCCGTATATTTCATAGCCTTCTAGTCTGATTCTGTGAACCTGAGTTTAAAAAGAAGTTAAAGCTTCAAGCTTTAACTCTTGCTCCTATCAAGCATAACCTTATCATTACCAGCCTGCTTTTACTTTTGCATTTAGTGTATAGTAAAGATTTGTGTTAACACAGCCTTAACTAATACCCAGCCTCTTAATAAAATATAGATGCACATATTTTCAGATGAATCTTCGTCAGTATATTTTTTTGTCGCAATTTTCTGTGTGGTGTTAGCAAAAGCAATTAGTGTTTCATAAACTCCTTCACTCAAAGCCTACTCAAAGGATCATCACTGAGAGAAGCACTTAGTGCAGGAGGGTGCAGTAGGGGTTTTACCCCCATCTGAAGATGATGTCCCTATGACTTTCACTTCAAGCTTTCCACTGCATTTATTGGAATTACATTTCAACGAAAAAGAAATGTTTGAAGGGACATAGAACATGTTGAAAAAGCTCAACACGTTTTCATCTGTCTAAAAAAAACTTATTTTTCATGGAAAAAAAAAAATAAATTTTTAGTTTAATTTAAGTCCAATCTAAAACTCAGTGGGATAGAGACATGGAGACATTTTATCGCTCTTCTCAAATTATCTGCCACTAAGGTATGATTCGTAGGGAAGCGCATGAACTGCCGGATGTTGAATCCAAGAAAATGAGAAAGAGTTAGAAAAGTTTTCTCTTAATATGAAAAAATCTACTTGGATAAATTAGCATTTTGTTTCGGTCTCTTTCATAACAAAATCCACATAAAATTGTCTAGCTTAAAGCTGTGAGGTTTTTGAGATCTTATGGCAGTTGAATATACTAGATCAGATGAAAAACTGCACTAAGCCTTTTAATTTCTTCACTTTACCCACATTTCTTGTTCTTGCAGCTGCTACCTCAATAATAATAATAATAATCTTTATTATTACCACAGCCCTAACTTTAATACAGATTCTTAGTTCAGAATTTCACAAATCATCCAGATTCAACCTTCCTCCTCCCAGCTCTGTGTTGTGGATTAAATACATAGAATACAAGCGTGTCTCATCGCAAAAGAGTTCACACTAAAATAGTTGGTAAATGCAAAACTTGGGTTCTGCTTAGCAAGGTACTGCAACGTTTCACATGATTTGGGTTCAGTGGGGTTGTGCTTTAGTCCACTGAAGCCACAGCAGCAGTAGGGTGACAGTAATTCCTGATGGAGACACTTGTGCTGGTGGCAATGGGAAGGAATTAGGATGAAAAGGCAGAAGCGTAGGAAGGGGAGACTAAATATATTACTGTAGTTGTATTATTCCATCAGCAAGGCAAATGCCATCTATCAGGATGTAAATTAGCAACCTTTATATGTTACATTGACTAAGCCAGAAGGATGTTTTTCTCTCCACACTGATTCTTTTGCTCACTGGGCTTTTGAACTCGAAGCATCTGTGTAAAGAAGACAAAAAGAGCTCTATGGTGTCCTAGTCAGTATTTTCTCTCAAATACTGCTATCAAATGTGTTCTGTTAACATTTACTATTGCACTCTGAAATGTTGCTGCCCATTCATTCAGTCGTAGCCAACACTGTGGTGAGTTCAAGTTTCTGCTTTAGTCTTCTGAAATGGTTGATTACAATTTAACATAGCGGAACAGAATCTCCTAAAAAGCAGCTGTCTGGCTGGCAACCTGGCTGTGCAAAAGATTATGGAGTATATTTTGAGCAATCAGATGTAGAACATACAGATCAGGAGTGAGAATTCCTCTGTTTTTTTTTTTCCCCTTGCTATTATTTATTTGTTCGTCAGTTAAATTCTATCAAAGGAAATTATTCATCAGCTCTTTCAAAACCTCGTTCTGTTGCACACATTTTGCCTGTGACATATTGCATGGTAACAATTTGTGATGCTCAGATCAATTAAATGATATCAAAGCATTTCACAGATTCATTAATCATTATTATAAAAACTGAAAAACAATAAATACTGATACAAATTAGCTATGAACGCAGCTTTCCAAGCTTCCAAAAGGGTGAGGGACATGAGCAAATTTTTCATGTTTCTGCCTTTCCAGCTGTGGAAAGCATGATGTGAAAGTAGCTTTATACGTTTTTGTAAGTTGTTCTGCTGAATAATGCTTCTGAAGTGGCTCTTGCTGTATCTTCTCTGTATGGCACGTAATTCTCTGTTAATCAAGAGGCAGAAGCAATTTGTGCTATCTGCCTTGGTTTAGAGCGCAACTAGCAATAGCAAGTTAGATTCTTTAGTAGAGAGATTTTTGGTTGATATTCAATATTAATATGGCTGAATTCTTCACTGTTTTTGGGATAGAACATTTAACATTTCTGAAGTGAAGAGCTGGTAAAAATCTGCTTTTAAAGGGGAGGTTTCTGTCCTTATGCATATTTGAAAAATATTGCGTATCATTTATGGGCAGAGCTATTTTTCAGCTAAGGATATTTCAGACACTGGCACACGCATAGAAAAGCCACGAAACAGTTGGTAATTTTATTTTGAGAAAAATAACAAAACAGTGCATCACTAAGCAAATCTTTGACAATCTGTTTAGTATCTTAATTAAAAAAAAAAATCAAAATATACCTAACTTTATAAGCAAACGAAATTGAGTGTAATTTACATCACTCATTTGGTTACAGGTGTTTAGAAGATTTAATGCATCTTCAAACTGTCCAAATGCCCTCAACAGTGATCCAGCAGCTGCAGCTTGTTATTTGTCTCTAGCAGCAAACCACATATTAAATCATCACAGTAGGCGTATGACTAGTTTATTTCTTTCTCAAAATGTCTAAAGCTTGAACACAAATTTTCCTGTATCCCATTCACATAGAAATGAGTATTTGTGCTATCAATACCGTGTTGTTGACAGATGGAGAAGATGGCTTTGCAAAGCAGCCGGAAACAATTAATGCCTCTGTTAAGCAATGTGTAGCTTTCCAAGGGGAGAGAGACCACATATACCTTAAATCGTTAAATATGAATTATAAAAATCAGTGTTTTCCTTTTTTTTCTTTTACTTTGTATTTTCCTTATGTGCAAGGAAGTAGCAAATTTAAACTGAATCGGAAGTGTGTTCCCCTCTTCCACCTCATCCTGCTCCCTAAACCTCCATGTTATTATGTCTGTGGAACTCATTGCCATGGTAAGCAAAGGCTTGAACATTATTACTTAAAAAAATAAATGGTATGGACCCCCAGTAACTTGTTCATTGACAGCAATTAACAAAAAGACCTGGATACAAACTCCAACTCAGTTGTTCCTTAAACCGATGATTGTTAAAAAGGAACACAGTTAACACCAAAGTCACTTTCCAGTTCACTTCAATAGGCAGCAAAAAGTTTTTTAGGTCATGATATTTATTAGATTATCCTTTAAAACTCCTGTAATTAGTGAAATCTGAGTTTCTGGTCAACGGGGTTTGAAATGATCTGCTTCTGGATATAGAAATCTCATCTGCACTTTGTGCAGTTATGGAAAATAATTGAGGAAAGCAGAATTCTATAACAACAAAAAGTTTTGCATCTTTGAATGAACTATTCATCCTCTTAGTTTAATAATGGTAAAATAAATCACATGTGATCTTTCATGTCTCACCAGCCTATTTATAACAGGCTGCCCTTTATTATGACAGATTTTATGATATTTTGTGATGGCCAGTCATGGGGAAAAAATGTTTAATGTACTGGCATCTAATTTTATTATCTCTGGTACCTATTCATTTTCTCAAAGCATTTCTTTGAATCTGTGCCAGTTGAAGCTACTATTCTTTGAAAGCTGGGCTATGACAGGATCAAGAGCTAATCTAATAAATCAAAAAGGGAGTCAAAAGACAAGTCATAGAAACAACTACATGATTCACAGTTGGCAATAGTAACATGGAAAGCTAGCTAAGCATTTTTTCTGTTTATTACTGAACTTGGTTTTTCTAAAGTAAAACATCCATTTTTCAAATGTGTGTTCTTGCCTTCTGTGTTTCTGCTGCGTTGTAATATATAAAATGTGATTTCCACGCCCAAATTGTATGAAAGATTCTAGTAATGGAGAAGAACATTTGTTTACTTTTTACTTTATTTTTTTTAACTTAGTGGGCTGTAAGAGTCCAGCTGGTTATTCCTGTTGTCTACTATGTCAGGGTGCTCAAAATATAGCAGCACTGGAACCCCAGAAGTTGATGCTGTTAATATTTGTGCAACAATCTGTTGTCTTTCTGGGTGCATCTGTCTGAACTTCCTCACATACAATACACTTGGGCACTGCTGAATCTTACCCGATGTAACACAAGACTTGTTCAAACAACGACGCTCGTTCTGCTCTTGTGGCAGTTTATGTACGAAGAAAATAGCCAGAATGCAACCAGATGAGCCTGTGTATCTTGTGATTCAACTGCTTTCTGTGTGTAGGAGTGTGTGAAGTCAGCTGTCATTGAAGCTATATTTACGCAGTGGAAGGAGACAGCACAATGCTCTTCCAACTTGCTGATCTAAGCATAAATACAAAGCAAAGAAAATGATATATGTTCTAAAGACATGTATATGCAGCTTTTGGAGGCAGATGAGGCCAAGAGGTATTTCCCACCAGCATCTGAAATATGGTTAAAGGAACGCTATACTGGAAAGTGATTAACAGCAATATGCCCTCTATCCCATGTGCAGTATCCATATGAGTTCAGAGGGGAAAGAAACAGTAAAACAGGACAGAATTCCCTGTGCAACACCCGGACTGTGCTGGACACTCACCTGAGCCTTTCCAGATTTTTCACTAGCAAGTCTTTGTAGCATATGAGGAGCACAAGTCTGTGGCCATGCAGCTGTAAAAACTGGGGTACTTTTTTTACACCGATTAATCCAAAATCTCTTGATTATGTTTCCATACTTGCTCTTTGATGTAACAAGACTAATTTCGAAAAAGACATCATAGCTCTAAATACTAGATGATGTGTAGTTAAGTTGTATAACAGTAGTGCTGTGCAGCTCTTGCATATTTATGACGGGCAGGTAGAATGTAATTGAAATGTCATTTATATAAAATCTGCAAGTCTTATATAGAGCAGAAATGCAATAATACCATTTTAATATCATGAGTGGAAAAAGTTAAGGTATGAAAACTGTAGGTATAGTCTTCATACTTTGATGTGGAGAACAGCAAACACTGACAATGGAAAAAAGGTTCATGGATGGAAAATAAGTGTGCAAATAATTGCTGTGAGGAGTAAATGCCAGTGTTTTCCTGCCTTTTGTGATTTGCTTGTGTTTTGGTTTAAAAAAAAAAAAAAAATACAGTTAATTAGTTTCATGGCATTTTCCCTAACCTTTATAAATTCTTGCTACTGGTCAGGGAAACAAGAATTTGAAACTCCCAGTTTGTCTTTTCATGCACAGAGTACATAGAGAATATAAAGTTAAAATCAAAGCCAAATAAGTTGTCTGGTTCAAGAAGTAATCTATGTGAATACTGTGTAAATTATCTTATTCATGATCAGCCTCATACAGTTCTCCTGGCTTTCTCTACTTGCCTTCTTCGAGGCTAATTGCACTGAGCAATAAGAGAACGAACTTATTCTGGCAAGCTGTGGTGGGTCAGGATGTATTTTGTCTTTTGCTCTCTTACCAGATGATCTGGCTATTTGCTGCGCTTCCTAGAGAACAAATGAGATGACTTCTTGTCTGTTTTTTGCAATTTTCAGCTTCACTGGGAGATACTATAATTTCAAGGTGATGTGTAAATGTATGCACCTCAGAATATTGAAAGGAAATAATAGGCAATCAAAAAAAAATTCAAACAAATGAAAATGATAAAAAGGAAGAGAGCAACAACAAGAATTGTTCTAGCAAAGCACAAAGTGTGAAATAAGGAGGAGATGCCCTGAGCCTTTCCAATCTGCCAAAAAGGAAAAGTTGGAAAGCAGAGCAGGATTATACCATTGGATTCAAATTTGAGAAAGTAGCTTTAACGAGTACTCACTATTTTAGGAACAGAGGCTGGACTTTAGTTTCAGAGACTGACTTTGTTCCTCCTGTTAGTAAAAGCCTGATGTTCTGGTAGAGTCTGTGGTTTGCAATGTCATTCTGGATCAGGCAACATCAGAGTTACTATGGTACTTTTCATGGCAGAGACAGTAAAGATGTTCTTTAATACAGAGGGAAAAGGAAGGATGCGTTTCTATATCACTTTCAAACACAATTCAGACTCTCCTAGGAAGGATACCAAAGTAAATTAGTGCAGACAACCAATGAAAAATGAGTCTCATCTCTATGAATAAGACAAAATCCTTCCCTGAGTAACCACCACCACATGTGCAGCGATGATTACGGGAGCCACTTGAAGCAAAAGTAATCCAGTCCTGGACTCAGTTCTGTCCATGCAGTTCTACACAAAATTGCTTGCATAGAGAAGTCATATGAATTCCAGTCAGGTATGGGTGTTGTCTGTAAAAAATCTATTCATTAAGTGTCAGATTGTGGTAAATGAATGACATAACCATTGTAGAATTTCTACTTCTGTTTTTTGCAATTCCTTTATGATAAAAAGAGCCTGGACACCAACTAAAAGCAATTCTTTCTTTGTCAGTCAGTGAATTGAGATGCATTTGAGAATATCAAAAGGAAATCTGTATTGCTGACCCTACAAAAAAAGTGGTCTGCTGTTGTTAATTTTAGTGTACTAGAGACAAAAAAACAAACCAACAAACCTTTCCTTTTTACCACGTCATCTCATCGGTCTCTCTACAACAATTGATGAAAACACCATAGATAACTTGAAACTAAAACACATTAATGCTTAATACTTTTTCCATAGAGGGTTCCATGGAAGCTCTGTCTATGGATATTCTTGTTTAAATGCATATGAACATAGGTAACGCCAACTGCAAAAGGTTTTACAAGAGAACTAAGTTTACACACCCCTAAAAAAGTGGTTTTGTTTTAACTGTTCTGGCTGATAATTTTCCAGGTGCTGACCTGGACTTTTCACCAGTTGGACGGGTGCCTAGCTACTGCATATTTAACCACTATATGCATTTATTTTCATCAGTATCCCCATGGCACAGCAAATAATCAAAACTGTTTCGTATAATAATGCAGTCATTTTTGTTCCTGAGTAAGCTCCCAAGGGTAGGACTTTGCTCTCAGTTTGGCAAACTAATGTGTGATTTTGCTTTTGCCATCCCTTTTACAATAACCAAAATACTAGAAAAGGGAAGGAAAATTGAAAAACAAGCATCAAAAAATATTTGTCATAACTTTTGTCCAACAGCTTTTAGTCTTTGAGAGAGCAGCTGTTCTAATACATAACACTGAACTTCTGTTGCAGTAGGGAATCACAGAAAAGCAGAACGTAAGTCTGTTGCATCATGCAGGCTCTATTTAATGGTCACAACCTCTTTTAATGCTGCTTCTGTAACTCATTTTGTAAAGGATTAAGTGGCACTTCAGTGGTATATAAACCTTTTTCTCTGTCGTCTTTTTTTTTTCCACTTTATTCTTCTCACAGATCATTTTGATGTAGTGATATGTTTTCTTGTGGCACATACAGTTTTTACCAAACTGTTGCATGTTATGTTGAATGCTCTGTGATCAGCTGAACCTGCGCCTAACGTGAGTGAATATTTTGTTTCTTTATTTTGCTCAATGTCATTACATTTGTTTGTCTTGGGATTTAGGAAGTAGATTAAAGCTACATAAAAACTTATTTACTATCGATATGGTCTGCAAATCAGAGGATAGGGGTTTTCAACAACTACAATCACTTTTTTTAGGCATTTGTTTTAGAGTGTAATGCGTGTTCTGGCTTCTGTGTGCATAAGGCATTAGTTGTCATTGCTTTCAGTGGACACTCATTCTTTGAAAAGAGCAATGTATTTATGAACTCAGAATAAGAAACCGTCTGTTTTAGGTTTTAATAGTAGGAATCTTTTAGAGAAGAGTGATTAATTTTGAATAGCTATTCAGTGAGGTTTCTCCCATGAACCATATCATTTTAGGTACAAACAGACTCATACTTATTTGAAGTTATTACGAAGCGGGTGGGAGGCTGCGGAGTACAAGAAAGGCAGGTGCTCTTCCAGGAGAACCATGGGTGGCAGACAATAAAGATGGGGAATGAGCAGAGCATTTGCACCTCTGAGCTCTCATTAATTTCTTTCCTGTGATGCTGTTGGATGCTGCAGCTGGTTGCAGAATTCCACGCAGATTCTGCAAACAGTGTCATGTTTTCATGCTAAAATAGCGTGACTTCTGGTGCAACACAAGGCTGAAAAGTGACTTCTGTGAGTCCAATTCTGGTGTTCATGCTGCGTAAAGGAACCTTATAACTTGACTTCTGAACCAAAAAAAGGTCTTTCACCATGGGAAGTAGTTGAAACTCGCTCATAGCTGAGCTGGAACTTCGGGCCACGCTTCCCTGCAGGGTACATTTGTCAGCCTCTCGAAAGAGATTAATGAAATGGTGACCCATTTAGCACAAGCCTTGCTGGATTGTTAATATGCTTCAAGAACTTCACAAAATCTCCTTAAGGAAATCAAGGATGTGTTTTTAAGAGACTTTTCAAGGACTTTGGGGTGCTCCATGGCCAGTAACAGCCCATGTTGGGACAGTTGGAACATGGATTTTCTTTATCCACCTTCTTTATCAGTCAGGTACTGTGTGTGTTGTCTCTGTTGGGATACTGCTTACCTTGAACTCCCTCAGGTTTCAAACTAAACTTCCATGTAGACATTAGAGTATGGTTTTGTTTGTGTTCATGTGCAGCTTTGTTCTGTAGGGCGAGTTTCTTAATATGTTTATGGGGAGCACTGAGTGTTGTTAACTGTCTCCTTCACCTCATAGCTCTGTTCTTGTGCCTTCTGTGGAGAAAAAAGTGAAAAAGTAAAAGCCAAATGTGCATGAAATTTCTGCAGAAAGACACTGTATAATACATGAGACTATCTAAGTATGTGCTTCGGTGTTTATATGCTTCTAATCTCACTCTAGTGCAGCTATTTTCCATGTTATGTAAATAAATTTCAAGGCAGATTTTCAGACTGTGCTATTGACCTTACAGATTTTACCTTCCAATAATACTGGATTATACCATAAATCTTTGTGCAGTGAGAACTTCTCGGAAAAAAAAAAAAAAAGATTTCTCAATTTGATAGAGTGCTAAATCTTCTCCTTTTTTAGGGCTTTTTTAATAGATTTCAGTCACCATCCAGTGTGGTACATTTTCTCTGGAGTTCCCATACAGCTGATACAGAGGTGTCTTTGAAAAATAACAGAAGATCCTGAATTTCACATTTGAGTAGAGATTGGTTTAAAATTTTAAAAAAAAAAAAAAGGATGCTTCTTTACATGCTGGTGCGCCAGTGATGTAAATAATTAAAGGTTCTAAACTGCAGAAAAGCAGCTTGAAAATTAACATGAGTTGATGCGCACGTGACAAATAACAGGATCTATTCTGAGGAAGCTCCTGACTTTCATCTGTTTCCTTTGTGCAACTATCTCTTAGAAATGACAACTCCAGAAATACATAACTTCTTGTAGATCATCGAAACATGGCCATGAGTAAAAAAGCTTCCTCACTCTCTGCATTTCTTAAAATATTTTTTCTCAATAAGTTTGCTCTTTGGCCAAAAGTTTTAGCTGAGGTAGATATCTAGATATTGGTGTAAAACTCATAAAATTGGGATTTACTAAATAAATGCCAATGGGCTCCTCTAATAAAATTACGCAGTGTGCCTGAGCAACCAAATTAATTAGAGAACAAGGCATCTGTTTACAAACACATATTTTGGTAACCAGCAATGAAAGCACAAGATTAGGGTGGCCAGTCCTCTTAATTATCTTCCAATAAATTGATCTGCTGCTTATCAGTAGCTTAATTTCCTGAGCTGTGTGTACAAGTCCGTAATAAGAACTTTGGTAGTTTAATTGTTAATTTTCCCTGGGATGTTCAGTGTCCTGTTGGAGAAAATACTAAGTCCCGTCCATGCTCTGCTGTCATGGCTGCGCATCCTTCACTCTGCATTAACCTAGATTTTTATTCTGTCTTGATTCTTCTTTAGTACATTTTCAAGGGCCATGGAGACACGTGTATTTTACAAGCCTTTTACAGAGTGGTCTTAAAATAGGAAGCTGTAAACTGTTGTTCTTTAGCTCTCTTGAAAACAGCTCCTTGCCAAGAGTTGCCGTGAAAATGAATTAGCCTGGTAGATACTAGTAGTCGCGACTGTGTATTTAAAATCCACAATCTCTTCGAATGCTGTGGTACAAATGTTTTTGGCATTTTCCCTGAGACCAGCCTCCCAAAAATGCAAAGCTCTGCAATGTTTTTGGACAGGCAAACCAAAAATTACCTCTCAGCCACGTTCACATTTTTGGAATCTTTTCCACAGAAACCCAAATGTAGGGATTTTTTTTTCTTCATGCATAGTTATTCTTAATTTAATGTTCACATACACGTGTGAATATGATTAATTGTGGTTATGCTCTAAGCTTGTTCCAAAGACATACCTAGAGGCATGTGGTGTTAAGGATCTGGAGGAGATTCTGTGATGCTCCAGAGGTTAAAACACCTTTTGTCATAGATAGGAGCACCCCCAGCAGCTTTCTGAATTAAAGCAGTGTTCAGATTTACAACAGCTTCCTGGAGGCTTTCTGTGGGCTGCTCTGTTGTCTGGAATATCTCCAGATTTTCATAATATTTTAACAAAGCAGACAAAGACATCTAAGGGAGGCCATTTATCGTGTTGTTGTGCTGCCTTTGCCCAGAGCCATGGTGTCAGCAGGCCTGCCCTGTTCTGCTTGCACGCCGCCAGCACATCTCGAGCCCTGCACCACGATGAACATAAAGAAGCACAAACATTTTAAAGGCACATAGCTCGTTATTTAATTATTTATCTATCTATTAATTTAGAAGGAAGGATGCAGAACTAAATTTGTTTAAATTAAAGTTCTGCCCTGGACATCTCAAAACCCAAACAGGGGAGTTCTTAGGTAAAGAACAAGTGGCATTTTGTGACAGAGTAGGATCTGAATATTCACGATGGTGGGTTTATTAGTACTTCGAAAAATACCAGATTGGTTTGCTTTTCTTTGCTCATAGGCAGCCAGTGATTTCAGTTTTTGAAAGATGCATCGAACTCTTCCTTTTTCAGCCCAAGTGGGAATTGAGACCGTATTGGATCTGAAGTAAGGTTCATGCTTGTTTGTGTGAAGGAATGATTACAAATGTGGCTAAAGGCAGAAGTTAAAGGTTTCTCTCATTACAATTCCACTCCAGCAACAGTGATCCAGGAGTGTTTATGCTAAGGTACTAGCAAGCTTTAGGAATTCCCTAATACAAGAGTTCTCCCTCTAACTACAAACTTTGACTGCCTAGGAAGAGCTAGACAGGTGTGATACAGCCTGCGGAGGGATATTTTGCTCAGAGTGTTGAAGGAGGATTTCTTGACTGCTTTTGCAGTCGTGATGTTTTGCTAGAAGTGTAATCCTTTCCACTGACACATCTCCAGCCTCCTTCCTCAGTGTTCGTACACTCAAAATACGCTAAATTTAAGAGATTATTCTACCTGTTTTGATATTCATTATTTACCTCAAGACTTCAGATATGTGCATAATGCTCCATGTCTGTTCCCCACTGCAATGAACTCTGATATAGTCATATTTTGCATTTTCATAGGAATAAAGCTGCCTTTTGTTTCATAACAGATGATCACGTCCTCAGAACGGAAAATGCTGCTGAGCGGCAAGTGTCTTCTCTTTGGATTTGTCTTGGAAGAGAAGTTTTATCACGTTACTTACCAGCAGAAATGTGCATTGGCACAATGCTCTTTCTGCCCCTCACCTACAGCCCCAGTGTGGTTGTCACTTGCCTTGTCTGACAGTATTCACTTGCTCAGCCCAGCATTTTGATGTGCATTTCTGTGGAGAGTCATACTTGAATTAGATCAGCTGTTTTCTGATCATAGCGGCTTCTATCAGCATCCAAACCAGATTGTTTGGCTATTCCTGTCTTTTATTCCTCTTCTTGTCCTTGTTCAATTGATGTGCAATTGTAATTAACCTGTACTAGCAATCTGTGGGCCAACCTTGCCTTTAGAAGATGGTAGGTAAGAAGACTATCAAAGACACATATGAAAAAATTATCTTGGAAAATTCTTATTCAAGAATTGTATTTGTAATCTCATGCTTTTGCAGAATTCACAAAAAGGTTACTATTCCATGTTATATTTTACAACATAAATACATCTACTCATTCTTTTTTTTTCTTGGCTTGTATACTGTCTTTCCACTTTATTCTGCAATTTTTATTCACTTTCTTTTGCAATGTATGTTTTTTTTCCTTTCCCTCCTAGAATTCTGTAGATATTGGGGACTGTTGTTCTTAGTGTGCTCTCTTCCTGGCTATTACAGAACCAGAACTGGGTATGTAATTTGCCCTTTATTCAAGATAGCCATTAGCTTGCTTCCCTCTTTCAGAAGACTACTGAATATTATATAGGCCCTATGAGATTCTTCTAAATTCTCATCTGAATGTGGTAGATGACATGGTGTTTCATCCTAGTGCCAGACAAATTAATGTTAACTGTTACACCCTTCTGGCATAAGGCTTCCCACAGCCTCGTATTTCTGAAAGGTGCATGGAGGACGCATCTTTGTTCAAGGGGTCAGTGGGAGTTATTTTTAGGAATTATTTTGCATTTTTACAACATCTTTTATTCACCGATAATTTGGAGTTAATTACACCTGAGCATCCCAGTGGGCAAACTAAAGCACAGCGTTGAGTATAGTATCAAAAGCAGCCGCTAATTGAAGGACATTGGAGTTTGTCACTTTTCAATGACATACTGTATTTATGAAACTTTGCAGGAGGAGAGATTCCAGTTTGACAGTTGGTGACTAACCAGCTGCTCTGGTTAAAATTTAAGTTTTGCGTGCCTAATGACAGCCACCTTAAAGTTGCATTTTAAAATTGAGCCCCTTGGTAATATGCCAAAGCTATAGGGAAAATCAGCAGTGAGTTAGGAAAAAGCTGAAATCATGAGTTCGCTACTTTGAAATTTTTGTAAGGGTTTCAGAGCTATTCAGTGTATATTTGACTTAAATGAAACTTGACATTTACATCATAGAAATATTTGTTTTGTACACAGTCAGAACAAGAAAAGCTGAAACCTTCCAGTCTTTTCTGGACCACCAATTTGGAATTATTTATGAGAAAAATGTGATGTTTCATTTTTGTATTTTCAGCTAAAGCAGATTGAAAACAAAACTGTCCAGATCAATTAGGTGAAAAGAAATATTCTGACTTGGGATAAAATAGCCCTGAAATGAAACCTTTCATTTATTCTATTCCTTTTTCTATGTCATTGGTATTATTTTTGTTGTCTAGTAGAAAATACAAATGAGGAAAAAAAAAATCAATGTTTTTATTGTTAGAGGTTTTTTTCCTCAGAAACTGAATTCTCATTAAAATATTATCACTGAAAGTATTTACCACCTCTAGCTCAGTCTATCTACAGGTAATGATTCTATACAGCCTTTTGGAGTGTAGAGAAGAGTGGTTTGCACTGATTTGCTGCCTGCTGATGTCGGTGTGGAAGAGTCCACTCAGAAGTCTTGTACCCTTCCCTAAGCCCACCTTTGTCTTATCAATAGCCTTTTGTCTCCTTTGGTTACACTGGTCTTTTTAATTAAAAAAAAAAAATCTGTGGCATTTGAACAATACATTATTTGCTTGACTTCAGGAATTCTGAATCTGTACTCAAATGTCAGGGAGTTCATACTAGTGTTTGAGTTTCATATGCTGTTGCATACGTTAAGTCCTGTTAATGTCCCTTTGGACAAAGGCGTGCTTTAGATATATTCTTCACGTACTGTTTTTACAAAGAAGCGATTTTCCATTGTTCCCACAGATAAAAACTACTGGCATAGTTTCATCTCCTCTAAAATGAGCTGCTAATGCTGGATTTAAATTCTTTCCTGCTGTGAGTTGCCAGGCAACTGCCACACAAATTCACCTGCGAGAAGCTGGTTTTGACCATTGTCCCCTTCTCAATCAAGGAAGTAAAAACTCCATCCAGAGACCTCGGCTTTCCCGAGCCGGGTGGATTAAACCAGATGAATCCACCCAGAATGGAGCTAGAGGGCATGGCAGACCCTCCACACCCTGCCTCGGCTTCCATGCAAGGAGAAGCTGTTACCTTGCTCCAGGCAAGGAACAAAGCTGGAACCAGCTGGTACTTGTGTTTCCACCTCCCGTGGCTGAAACACTAAACATTTTATCTTCGGCGGTTTAAGTTTGGATATAGTTGGATAAAAATGCCATTCAACTTGATATTTCTTGGCTCTTTGTCAAATGCATGTGTTTTTTTTTCTGGTAGCAGGAACGGGAAAGTAACCTTCTGAGAGTATTTACCAGTATTGATTTAGTCTAGCTTGGGTTGATGATGTTCTGAGTTTACTTGTGTTTTTTAAGCTCATCTTGGGGAGCACTAAGCCATTGGCATTATTAGCAAATATCTGTGAGAAGCTGGGCTTTTTTCCTCCCACGTCTCCAGACATGTAGTCTATCCTTCTGGTTTTGCTAGGGGCTGGTTTTTTGTAGCTATTTTGGTTTTGCTTACAGCATGTATACGAACAAGATTAAATGTGCACCCACTTTTTATGGTTCCTAATCAGTCAGGAGTGCAGGGAGATTACAAGGAAATGGGAACTGGTTACTTCAAAAAAACTCCTGCAGGATTCAGTTTTGCTGAAACTGGTGCTTGTTACGTTTGTTGTATCGTGTGGTCAGATTTTCTGTTATTCTGTCATTACCTGCTGAGAAGATGCTCTGTGAGACAGACCTGACCACAGAGCAGCTCTCAGGGTTGCATCTCCTTTTTGAAATCTCCATCAGAGTAGGCTGGTGACTTGGTTTAAACTTCCCTAATCCGTCCCTGACATATCATACCACTGTTCCAAAGCTGGACTTAGCTGGCTGCATCTTTAGAAATGTTTAAGCATTCTGGGTCATACCCTGGTTGCTTAAATCACTGTCTCCGTTAATAACATTGAGTATATTCACTCCAGTAAAGAGTTCAGCCCAGTTTTTCTGTTGCATGCTCTGGGTGTTCCTCAATGCCAATGCATAGTAAGGATGTATGAGAGGAAGCTGCTTTCACACAGCGCTGAGTGCTTCCTGTACCTGCTGGCAGTTTCACCATTCTTATGTCCTATATAGTGCTGGCGTTTGAAAATACTATGTATTTGGCTTTGAGGTACAGCAAAAAAAAAAAGGAAGAATGGCTCATGGCTAGGCTGCTCAGCAGGAGGAAGAGGAAATGTCACTGTGCAAAAATGTGATGTCCTTCCAGTAAAATATGAGTTTGTTAGTAGCTGAAACTTCCATTTCAACTGACTGGTATTGCCTCTTTCCTCAACTATATGGAAAGATTAGTCCCTCAAGAATGCTATCAAAATATTCAATTTCATCGCCAGTGCAATAATGTTTACCTCCACGTTCACATGCCGAATAATATGATGCTAATAACTGATCTGACGAATGCCACGGAGTGGGCAGAATCCCCAAGCTGAAGGCTTTAGTAAAATTGTAATCCTTTCCTTAATGATTGAAGGCTGTGTGTGAAATCAGACGCTGCTTACGGTGTTAATCAGCACATTTTGCAAGCCCAGGGACTCTGAGGATGGCTTCCTGCTACCAGCCCAGGGCACCCAACGTGGGCCGTGCCTGCCTGGTCCTCACAACCACTGCTGTGCAGGTGCTGGTGCATCCCAGTTTATACATAAACTGCTGCCTTGGCACAGGAGCTCACAGCAAACCTGTCACTAATGGTTGAGCGGCCAAAACTCAGAAGCCTCTAATGGCTAAAAAAATTATTACGGACTTGGAAAAGAACATGTTTGTTTCCATTAACCAAAGGAAGATCTTCAAATGCCGTCAGAAAATGTACAACAATTATGACAGAATGCCAAAGATGGGATTTTTTGAGCTAAGTGTTTACTCAGTTAAAGCTTTGAAGGAAATAGTGCACTTTTGATTTTACAAACAGTTCGATTTCAAGAGAAAAAGTAGCTTCAGTCTGTATCATAAGTTGGCTGAACAATGAGATGTGTAATTCCAATGAATACTCACCCTGAGGGCTTTAGTTACAGAAATAATTTTTCCCTTAATACCAAGCACCAATAAATAATATTTTTCATATTCCCACCGCTATGTCATTTATATAATAATTTCCAAATGTGCAGATCTGAAATAATACTAAAAGCCATTTAAGTGGGACTTCTCGCTTTAAATCTGTATGTTGTTTTTACAATTTGCTCTTATACATATTCTTAATCATAATATCCACATTGATTGCTTCAGGTTCACGGCAGTACTCTTGGCCAATGGCTATTGTGCTGCAGTTTCACAGTCAGTTTATTATGAAGAGGGAGACATTAAAATGGATGCATTGTATCATACAAGGACTTCTTTTGGCAAACATTTACTGTAAAGCTCCAAACTGTCTGCAGGGGTCTGTGAACCAATGTGTTTTCAAAACATAGCCCTGTAATTAATTGATTCTACTCTGGAAATCAAAATCTCTTTCTATAGTGGATGATCACAGCTAATTTAGTGAAGTCATTTAAAGAGTCTCCATAGTGTGGAATTAGTCAGACATGCTATGGTATTGCTTGATGTTTCATTTTTAAACATGTCACATTCACTCTATGTACTTTAAAAAAAAATGGTTAATGTTTAAAAACTGTTGGTATTTTTTTTTCCACTGGGTAAATTAAAAACTTTTTGGTTTTTTTTTTCCTGAAACAAATGAAAACTCACAAAAATTTTGCATACAAAATATTCTTGAGCACATTTGGGAGCATTTGTCAAACCACTTTCAATTCTTTCATTTCCTCATATTTAAGACACTTTTATGAGACTTTGGTTGTTTTTATTAAATTATCTCTTAGAAAGCGTAACAACCCAGAGGAAATGTTCTAAATGTGTTTCAGTGCTTTCACTTTAGTATGTGTTTTGATGGGCATCAACAGGCATGAAACACTAAGAAATAATTGAGAAAAAATGTTACCCTGCAAAATCAGGAGATTTGACAGTTACGTACCTGATGAATACAGAGTGGATGTGGAAAATAAAGGACAGCACTTAGGAAAAAAAAACACACACACAAAAAAAGCCCTAATAGATCAATATCTGGATCATTTTCTGCTCTAAATTACCTTTCTTAAACTTTAAAAGTTCCACTTATAGAAAAGGAACTCCAGCAGGGGCTGAATGGCATCACATCTTTAGAGATAAAAATACTAATGCGCTGTTTCCTATGTACTCTGTTCAGAACAAATCAGGAAGATGTAGGAGTCAGAATCTTTTCTTATGAAGTGCATTATTTTTTTTTTCTTTTTGCGTAAACAATCTATGACAGCAAACATTTTAAAGAGCTTGGAGTTAAATATACGAAATACATAGCAGGAACCCCATGGAGAAGCCAAGGCAGGGACTTGTAATTAAACCAGAAAAGGTCGCTGATAGCAATGATGCTTCTCATTCCAAATTAGGTTTAATTTCTGCTTCTGCTGAATGAATAATTAACACTCTGAACTTGTACATCTACTTAGCATTAAGGCTACGACACACACTTACAAAAGGACTGCAAATCCATACTAATAAAATGGTTATTACACCCTTGACCTCTGCGTAGCGTAAATAAAAACTGAACCTTAACAGGGTTAATGGCTTTATCTCAGTTAATTTGGGGCTTCTGAGGTTTTTTTGGTGCATAACCCTGGAATCATTTCCTATTGCTATTCCCGTACCATCTCTGCCTTTCTTGGTGTTCCACTAGAACTAGTTGGCAGCTCCTTTGTAGCATGAGAAGGATATGGCAGATGATACCATAACATTAAGTAACTTAAATTTAGGCTTGATCCTCAAATCTTTTTTTCTGCTTCACTTTAACGATACCTCCCTGTCACTAAATGTACTTTTTGTTATTATCTTTGGATTTATTCGGGGAAAAACTCATAAGACACTACGAAATCTCTCTCTTATCTTTACTAATTGCACAAAATGTTCTAATTCGTTTAAACAAATTATTTTTTAGCTTTTATGTCACTTATAATTCTCAACTACTTATGGTATTGTGCCAGCAAGTATCACTTTAGAGTTAACCACCATCAGGCTATTGATTAAGTAAAAAAAAATGAAAGATTGATTTCCTCCCATCAATAATACAACAAAATAATTTCAGCAAATCATCATCATCAAATGATGATCATTTGAGATGATCATCTGAGAACCATCAAATAGTAGAAATGTTTTGACAGAGAAAAAATCAATTTTCTGAAAGATTGTGGCATGCAAAGATAGATATTACTATACACCAACCTTTCATTTCTAGAGGTGTTTAGGCATGAGTAGCTTGTCTCAGTTTTGAGCTGTGAACTCTAATAAGTAAAACAAGTCTAATAATTGAACAATTAGTGAAGCTAAAGGTGCTGATATAGGTATCAATAAGTCACCCTGATGGCAGCTGAAGTTCTTTGCTCAAGAGTGCTGCAGAAAGGGGCATTACAGACCATCATTGTGAATGTTCCACTCTTCTACAAAACAGCAACAACCAAACCAAACCAAACCAAAACAAATACAACAAAAAAATAGGGGAGGTACAACCTGTCTTCATTTTATATACCATATTGGAACTGAACGTTGAAATCAATTGCAACCCTAGATTTTAATTGGTGAAGGGAGGGTGGAGACTCTGAGGCAGAGCTTAGCACAGCAGACAAACTGCTTTATAAACATCACTTTCTAGCGGAATCGAATGAATGTAACTTGCTTTTGTATGGGAAGGCAGCTCTGTTGTTTGTGGGGAAAAAAAAACAAAACCACAACCCTGCATGGACAAATCTTCCGAATAAGATATTTATTGCTCTAGCAACATGCTGAGACATTCATATAGAAAAACGAAGTGCCTGATATTTGCAAGCTGAAATAAAGTTATGTCTGTTTGTATACATACACAAAATCAAATATCTGGGAGAGAAAAAGTTGCTTTATTAGCGGTTGATCTGCCTGGTTTGTCAGGGCAGTAAAGAAAGCTCAGTTAAAATAATCTATCAGTATTTCTCATAGATTTGTTATATAGCTACTTGCAGAATTCTTCACTCAGCTGTGGCAGTTGCGCACCTTCCCACGAGGTCCGGAGCTTTCAGTGGGGCAGTTGATGGCTCGTTAGCACCTTTGGTGCCCCATTGTCTCTGTCCTCCCACAACCATCTTGGTCGGTGCCAAGAGTCACATCCCCCAGGGACACGGGGACTCCCTGGAGGGGCAGGAGGGGAGGGCCCCCTGGCCAAGAGATGGTCCTCAGCCAAGGAGGTGCCCAGACCCAGAGAAGCTGAGAAGCTTCTGGACCAGCTCATAATGACCAAAGCCAGACCCGACCAGGCTATAAAGCGGGGTCCCTGCTGAAGTCCCCCTTGGAGTGGTGTCCTCGGAGCAGTGGGACTGTGATCAGAGCCTCCCCTGAGGTCAGGGATGCCATCTAAGGAGACTTCTCAGGACTGAGAGCCCTCACCTTCTCCTTGGTGAGTGATTTTCTACTAGATGTATCCTTGATCATTTCTTCTGGGTAGCTTTGAGTGAAAGAGGCCTCTTGTTTTCATGAAGGCATGCAGGCTGTGGATCATCGCTCTTGTGTGGTATTATGTTAATAATATCTTCAACTGGCACATCGAACCTGCAGTTTATTAAATATTGCCAGAGTTGGTTCTCTGCTAAACAGTCCTGGTTAGTACAAAGTCTGTCTAAACGAATTTCTGGGGGTTGGCTCCATGACATCACATTTCCATGTCAAAGTGAGGATTACTTCGCTTTCACAAGAATGAGAAACATCACTTTCCAATGGAAATTCACAGCCAGCAATTCCCAGGTAACACACATTAGCGTTCACATTCTCAGCGCACAGATCCAGTTGCAATTACTTACCAAAACCTCATTTATTTTGGAACATTGATGCAAACGTGGTCAGCGCCAGACGGTCACAGTACAAAATTAATGCTAAATGAGCTTGCCGTTATTAAAATGTTGTAATATCTTAGAAAAAGAATAAGCATGTTATGCTTCCTTCATTATAACTATGAAACGAAAAAAGGGTACAGAGGAAAAAAGGTGGAAGAAGTGTGTTCATTTCATTCACCGTCTTTTCACCAGGACATTATGCACTGCGAGAGGTGTAATAGAAACGCTTTGCTTTCCCAGATATCCACCCGGTCCTGATAACATTGATCACAAACTTTCCAACAGCCAAGAAGCAGAAAATAATATACGCTGGCATTAGCAGATATGTGGCTGTGTTTACGAGGAAGAAAAAAACTTTGGCTTCTGATGTTTCCTCCTCTGTTTGTAAACGCTCTGGGCACAAGGAAGGGGAGCGGATGCAATAGCAATGGGTAAGCTTCGCAGAAGGCAAAGCAGGGACAGGAGCGCTGGAGGCAAAGTCGTTCAGATACACAATTCATCTTTCCGAAGTTTGTACCTTGGGTGAGTTCATCTTGTCATTCACAAAGGTGCAGCGGAGAGGCACAAAGGTTAGAGACTTTCTCTACCAAAGAGGTATTTATGAGCTTTTAAGTAAAAAGAGAGAAAAATATTTTTATTAGAGGGAGGCTGCCAGGAGGGAAATTGATTCACAGGCTCTGTATGAGAAAGTAAATATGTCCCTTTCACCTTAAATCGGTGCATCAAGCTCTGGAAAGCCCAATTATCTTGACAAAAATGATTTAACAAATAATTGAACAATAGGAGTGGAAGGGAGGAGAGGAAGGAGAGGGGGTCTGGAGGGGGAAGATGCCATAGGAATCGGCCCTAAGGCAGCCTGTGATGAAAAAACCTCGGAGGTGCAAGAGCAGATGGACCTGGAGGACTTCGTAGTACTGGAGATTTATTTGGCAGCAGAATCCCTGTGTCTCACATTTAATAATAAGATGTATTGTTACAGTTTCTGGCTTAGAAATGAATTCTAAACCATTTCTGAAGTATAGCTGAAGGCATATCTATACATTTTAAAAAAGAAACAAGTTTTTTTTCATTTTCCTTAAGCTTTATTGAAGTTATCGTCTTGCCAAATTGTTCTTAAACTCCCTAACCTGAGACTGTGATTAATGGGCTCAGAACAAAAGAGGCTGTAAGTATTGGCAATGCTAAGTGTTTCTTTGCTTTTATTTACAATTCTCTGGCTTGAAAGCTAGGCATGCTGTTGTCTTAATCAGGCTGGTAATTAAAGTGCTATTTAATGATGTCTGTTTAATGAAGTCACCTGCAAGTATTCTGGATGGGCTGAGAAACAGGATAGGCAGGGCTAGTTTAGGAGTGTTGGGTTGTGAAGAGGGACTGTGCTGCATCAGGGCTGATAAGGGGAACCTGGATGACTTGACCAAAGCTCCCATGGGGCTGTGGCCCCTGTTTTGTCGTCTGTACAACTGCATCTCTTGGAAGGGCACAGGACTCTGCCGGCTGGGGCAAAACTGTGAGTTTGAGGGAGGGAAAGGGCACTGATAGTGTCCTCCTCCTTTTTCTTTTTGTAGAGCAGGGAATGGTGTTGCAACTGGATGAGCTTAGGAAATGCTAAGTTGCAGAAATAATTGCATACCTGAACTGTTTGGAACTGAAATATGCAGCAAGCCCTTTGGGTGCTTTTCATCTAGTTCTGTAAAGTTTGTCTTTTTCTTGAAGATGTGCCAAAACAAAATCCCAGCCGTGTGTGTTAAACCCCAAGACTTTCCAGTTTGTGGTGAAAATGTTGTTGCTTGAGCTGCTGGAATTGTGTCGTTGGTGTAGAGTTTCAGTTTGGTTTCTGTTTCTGGGTATTTCTAACAGAGAAACTGCCATTGCAGAAATAGGGATGGTTGGTGCATGTGTAGGTGTGTGCACTGATAGTTGCCTTTTTTGCTTTTTGCGTTCTATTGTTCTGTCTGCTTGGATCCATTTGTAAGATGAGCATAATAAGCTTTTGGAAAACTGTGCTTGGGGAGGGTGGGCGGAAACTTGGGTACATCGCACCAAAAGCAACCTTCTGCAAAATCAGTTGTTTCCCTATCATCTTGTTCATAAAAATGTTATTACCTGTTTTAAAGATTTGGTTGGGTTTCCTGGCCCCCACTAGTTCAGGAAGCTGTTCTGGAATCTTCCTATTCTGGTCATTAGAAGTCAATGTGTTCTTTGGCATTTTGTAGGCACTGTAATGAAATAGAAGTGTTGTACTGACCGAGAGTTGGTTTGTTGTTTTTTTTTCCCTGATGCTATTCAATCATAAAAGGCATTATGAAGTACAATTCTCCTCCTTTATTGCTAATGTGTCATTTTTCTATGTGGCTGAAAAAGTAGTAAACTCTCCCCTTATCAAAGATGTTATTTGTACTTTCTATTGAAGCTCTTTGAAAAAGTTGACTGTTATTATGCAAAATAACGTATATTCTGAAGTCTTAAAGCTACTGCTAGAATTAAGGCCTTGCCTTAACTTTTTTTTAATGGTAATACAGTTTTCTGAACTTCTACCCAACCTCCATGGACTTCATTATACAATCTAGTTGCAAGCCCATTTTATTGCTCCCCAGCCTCCTGTGCAATTCAAATAACTCCATCATATTTTACCATATATTAGAATAGCAGAGAATTCCTGCTGTGCTTTTTTGTAGTTTTGTGATTGTCAACATATAAGTGCCCGAAAATTAGCATTTTGCATTTAGCAACACAGCCAACCTGCTTATAGAATAAATGCATAATATTAAACATTACACGTTTATTCCCCAACATCAGCAGGACACTATTAAAGTTCCTAGGCTTAGATCTCTGTTTCGTGCCAGTTTACCCTTCAGTCACATTTTAAATAAATTACTTCTTATGCTTTTGCACTAAACTTTTACTTCAGTGAGCTATAAACCTCTATCAAAATCTCCCCAAAAGGTAAGCAGGATGTGTACAAATTCAGTCTGACTAAAGAGTCAGTGCAAGTCACTAATGTATCATAAATCTGGTGCAGCACAAGCGAAAAGCTGAAATATTTTACATTTGGAATGTATAGCGAAGCAAATCTAGTTCCAGTATTTTTAAAAACTCCTATCTATATAACAAAGCAAATTTGGGCCACTAACTCTTAATGTAAAGGTACAGAATCCCTTGGACCAGCACGATACTTGGTCAAATAAAAAATTAGCTACTCCCTGCCATTACTTCGTTGCTCTTTGTATTATTGATTCGATATGACCCTGTTTATGGGCTGAGACTCAGAACACATGGTGAGGTGTGATGCTCTGCTCCATCCTCCACATGCTGATTACAGAGGCTGCACCCTAAGAAAGATGCAGGTGGGCGATAGAAAACCTTACAAGTAACAAAGATGGAAGCCCTTCTCCTTTCAGTGTGAATATTGTATTTATAAGATGTGCTTCTATATTACCAGTCTACAGGGAATTGTGAGTTAACAAGAGGTTTATGTTCTGAAAGCTTGTTTTTTAGAGTTCTTCTATGCTTACAGTATCTTCATAAACTGGTAATGGGAACTAGTGGTAAACACCAAAATTCTGGAAAAAGAAAAACAGCTGTAAAGTTTTGATATTCATCTCAACTTTGTAGAAAATCTCTCTGAAATATTGGTTAATTTTGTTGTTCTCGTGGTGGCACTTACAGAATCGAATATTCTTATGAGGTTCCTTTACATTCTGCTGTCTGCCTGGCATGAAGACTTTCTTACAAGGTGAAAACTTCTGAGAGTATATTTACGATACATCCTTGGCAAAGTTGTAAATACAGGTACATTGTTCTAGTCCCCATGATTTTTTGGAAGCCTGATGGGTGATGTTACTGTTTGTGTTTCAAAGCACAGACTGGATGCCTTTAAGCGCTTCTCTGCCATCCTTTATTCCTTAAAATGACTCTTTTTTGACGTTTCACCTTTTTTTTTCTGATAGGTCTTTCTCTCTCCCACCAAATTCAATAGAGATTTTGTACATTCTGCTCTCTAGAAGAGAAGCTGGGACGTGGCAATAGTGGTGGTGTGGCTTAAGCTGGAGATTTATAGGCAGGACTGTCTGTTGTATGGGTGCTCCCAGGTGTTGATGGGGAAAACGCTTGCCCTGTGACACGTAATAGCATTTATTCATTTGAATAATTGTAGAAACTCACAAAAGGAGAAGAAAACTGCACTCAAACGTGTGCTCTATGTATTCGGTTCCCTCAGGTTAACAAAACAGATCTTTGTTTTGAAAGGCTTGCTCACTTTTGCTGTTGTAATACTCTGCAGATTTCTTCATTCCCTTAATATCTACATGTATATTTTTAAAAGCAGAGGGGTGGTGGGAGGGTTGCTTCTTTGAACCTGGAAATAAGCAATACGTTTTCCTTCAGTCTGGATTTTGCAGTGCGGTACTAGCAGCCGGCTTCTGCAGGGAGATGGCTGGCATTTAATGCATTAGCTGTGTGCAATCTTCTCCTGCGAGGCGCTTGAAGCTGGGCATTGGAAGTGGATGTTTTAGTCAAATTTAGTACAAATGCCTTATAAAAATCATTTAGTCTTGCATTTTTACTGGAGTTTTTTCTGGGCAATGTGGCACTGTGCTTATATAAATGAAAAAAGAAAAAAAGCTGCTGTGTCAGAGACAGGCTTTATCACCTGAAAATAATCACATCTGTGCCACTGAACCAGTGTGAGCAAAACAAACAGCTCTTCCCTTTATTTTTAGATATGGGTTTGTGTGTCCATGGAGGATGTAGAATAATTTCATAGAATCGAAGATACCTTTATCCTGGTTTCTAGCAGATGTTTTGCCAAAATTTCGGGTTTTCATTGACCAAAGAGACTCCCTGGTCCCCTGTGTGAGCCCTCGATCAATCTGCAAAATAGCAGACGGGGCAGTAGAATGAGAGAAAGATAGAGATTAGAAAAATAGCTGGGAAAAAGCTGGAGAAGAGAGAAAGTAATTTGCTTTGACCTAAGCAATAAATCTAAAGGGCAATAATGACCATCTCCTGCCACTCACGGTGACATTGATCAAGTGCACTGTCCCAAGCTTTTTCCCCTCTGAACCTTGAAGAGTTTCCTGATCGTCTCTGCCACTGTTTGAGCTGGGTCATCCAAGATCAGCTGTAAACAGATGAGTGAGAGGCGTTCTCTAAATTAACGTGATTACTTGTTATGCCAATTAGGAATGTCATTCTTATTTCTGGGGAGAACACTGTTATGTGATCCTTAAAACAAACACAGAGAAACCTTAAGGCTCAGCTAACCTCAAAGAGTTGATCTGAACAAATAAGCAGGAAGGGGCACAGAGGAATTCAATTAATGAAACTTCATCCTTAACTCCCTTACTCTGGACTGGGCTTTACAGCAAATATTGATCACTGTTTGGAGAACTTAAAGTAAGAGAAGAAAAGCCAAAGAGAGCTGACATTTGACCCACAGGAGTTTTCTGAACTTTTCTCCGCATAGTAGAATAAAGTGAAGGTTTTGCTTTGGAGAGGAAACAGGTGTGGGTTTCTGTTTAAACTCTAGAAAACATTTTAAGCTAAAGGATTCTTTTTTTTTTTTTTTTTTGTGGGGGGGAGTACAACAAAAATCAAAAGCTTTTGCAGTCAACTTGCTGAAACATGGCATTGCTAGTTCTCATTCTGCTATGTATGAACAAGGCGGGTTTAAGCTTCCGGGGAGCAATTATTCTATAACAGCTGAAGCGTTCAGAAGCTTCAGTTTATTGCATTTCTGAATATTTGTGTTTAAAATAAATAAAGCAGCCCTGTAGTTTCAACTTTGACCTAATATCCTCTGGAGTCAAGACACAATGTTCTTTCTAGAAATGGGGTTTTCAAGGCGGAGGGAAATGCAGAGGAGCTGGTTTCTGCCTCTTACGGCAGTGCTGCTCAGCTCTGGATCCATCTCCACCCCTTCCCCAGCCAGGGAACTTTTAGTTTCCTTGGGGTTAGAAGACATTTTCTCCTGTTTGTAAAGACCAAGTAACCAGTGTTCAGGTTTTCATTTCAGCCTAGATCAGAAGTCCTTACTCAGTGCCTTAGTTCCTAAATGGATCCTTTCTCCTGGAATTCTAAAAAATATGCTCAAATGAGTTTCCTTCTACAAATTGTGATCCTGGCTGGACATCCAGTGTAGTCATACAGCGAGAACCAGATCATTTAAGCGCACAAATTCCATGCAGAATTAGAGGATCTGTTTCTCAAGCAAAGCAGCAAACCAAACGTAAAGTGGTGCTTTTGGTATCCTCTTCTCTCCTTGAAAGATGTTCAGATAAACAGGGTTGCTTTTTCTAATATTTGTCGAATGATCTTTCTCCCAGCTCTGACTTGTCCTCTTTCACATCACAGTTTTTTGCCCGGACCGTACTGTAACCCTGGGCAGATAATGTTTTATCACAGAGCACTGACAGACCCTTCATCCCGGCTCTGCTTCTCTCTGCTGCTGTATTCTGAAATGCTGTAGTTATTAAACCTACAGCAGGAATGTGTAATTAGCCTTCAAAGCAATTCTGGAATGGTATTGCCTTCTTGGAAAACATGAAATAGAAAGAACTTACCCCTCTCTATAGATTGTCTTTCAGATAAATGGCATCTCAAAGTGTTTTACATACGCAGGACTATAAACTTTTGATGCTGGCTCTTCTAATGAAATGTTTGAAAGTGGCGCTTTATCGGCCTTCTGGTGGAAATCAAATTGAGTCTGAATCAAAGAACACGAATCTAATGCGATTCTTCCTTTCAGGCATGTCAGACTGAGGCATCAGGAAGCAAAATTAAAGCTTGTCTGCTGTTCCTCGGTGTGCGTGGTTGTGCAGACAGGATCTTTCCTCAGATGTGTAAAGAGCAGCTGCTTTCTAAAGATACAGCAAGAGCAAAGCCTTGTTGCAATGCAAGGACTTGTTCTGGACTCCCAGCCCCATCTTTCATGGTCACTATGAGGTCAGATCAGTCTCTCCTAGTTGCCTGGGCATCTATTGCCTTGAGAAAATTATCCGTCTTAAAGAGGGATAAGATGCAACAGGTTTACCCCTTTTTAGGGCCAGCATGATTACAAGGGAGTTAAGAAAGTATAGGGTGGCACCTAGTAGAAATAATGGGAAATCAGTCAAAAGTTGTACACGTTTGTTATTTAAGTGTGCTATTTAATGCTGATCTTTGCTACCTGTAGTGACTTATAATTTCCTGAATGGCAGGATAGTTTGTTCTGCATAACTAACACCACCGTGATATAGAAATGCATGAAGATGGGGAAGAAGCAGCAAGTCTCTGATTTGTGCTGAAATTTTAAAAAATGCTGCTGCAAAATGCCGAATAACTTCCTAAAGCTGCTCGCGAGTGGATTTCAGAGAGCTATAATGGGCATATCCCGATAGTCTTCGTTATCATCGACACCTTAAGACAAATCTGTCGTGAAGTAAGGCTTTGAAATAAAATAACAACAAGCTGTCCTTCAGAAGCACGTTAATAGCCAGACAGTGCTCTGTAGGCTTGATTACAAGATGCTTTAAGATACTCATAAAGTTCAAGCAGTAGCTTGTCAAAGTGAATTTTCCTCCATGGGTATCACAGGTTATTGTTTCTGTATGGAAATGTTATTTTCTTCATCTCCAGTGATGTTTTTTGGGCTGAAACTTGGTAAACTCTAAACTGCTTGCATAAGTAGAGCTGCTGCATGTGAGCTAGGTAGAATGATAATGAATAATTCAATATGACATATGAATGAAATGATGGATGGAAAGAGCTGAAATGTTAAACAACGATGTTTTGCCTGCCATTGCCACATACTTAGAACAGATGTCTCCTGTGGTAAGTGGGATAGCAAATGCTGGTAAGCACTTATGTTCCCTTGATCAGGACTCAATAGGTTTAGAATAAAAGCTACACTGGATTTCTTTTTTTCTTCTCACTGTACTATTTGCAGTCTCTCCCCATTCCCTCGCCTTTCGCTCAAGCAAGGATATCGCCTGCTTACGGGACACCAATCTGTGCTGTTGAGCTCTAGCCAGAATTTTTGCTCCATTAACGCCAAACCCAAGTGGATACACATCAGTCACAGAAACAACCACCGTATTTCTCAGTCTCCTAAAATGCTGGGGGATTTGCACCCAGTGAAGGTGTTCACCTGGAAACAGGGAACATCCACCACCCTTGGTCCTCCCCTGGGCTGATGGAGCAGATCTGTGCCTTCCTGCTCATCCACCCATGGCTGAGGAGGATTATTTGCTTATATTCACTTTTTGAGTCACCTGGATTTCCAGCATCACCTGGTCTAATGCACTGGACGCTGGAAGATGTACCAAAGAACAGTTATGAACATCCCCTTATCAGCCCTTTCCCTTTCTCCTCCAGGTTATCCTGGTACTTCAGGTGTAATATTATAAAGTGGAAATCACTCAATATCAAAAGAAAGCTTAAAAATTATAAATAAACAGTCCCCAACATGTTGAAGCACCAAGAGAGTGTAGCCCAAACCCTGCTAGAGAAATACTTCTGCTTTATTAGAAGTTGCTGCTTTAGGGTGTTACCGTTGTGACAGAATCTTTAAACATCCATAAAGGGGAAGCAAGAAAGAGAACAGTTATTGATTCTTCACTAACAGAGTTTAATGTATTTTGAAAGTTATTGGCAGACTTTTAACTAAGGTCTCTCCATATTTGCTAGGTTTTTATTGAACCATAGTAATTTTTTGGTATACAATCAAGGGAGAGCCTTTTTTACAGTTATCTAAGAACTTCCCTACATATCAAACTAAATATTTTAAAATTATTTTTATTGTATAAATTTTTATTACCTTTTAAAACTTTATGCTGCGTGGGAGGAAAAATACCTGTATAAAGTAGTTGTTTTTTGCCTCTCAAATAAGTATAATTGGAACAGAAATAGTGACTGTGGCTGTGACACGACTTCCTGAGACAAACAGTTCTAAGCAGACGTTGAAACGCGTTCTCTGAGTCTAAACCCAGAAGTTTTCTTTATGGCTGAACTCAGCTGGCAGGACAGGCTTCAATTTGAGTTTGGGTTTTCCTGTGGGTGATAAAACCAAGCCGTGAGTCCGTGACACCGTGTGATCGTAATTTCCAAAGCTGCCTGTTCGCCTAGAAAGGATTAGTGGAATTTTTTTCAAACCAATACACTTTTCCTATCCCTACCAATAGGAAAAAATTTTATGTCCATAAGGAATGGGTAGCTTAGAAACAGGCCATGGGGTGATGTATTTTCTTATTTGCTGTATCTGTGTAGTATTGGCCCAGTGTGTAAGTTCCCATGTTTTTTTCTGATATCGATTAATTAGATGATCAGTGGTTTTTGTATGGTCTTCATTAATATGAATTATAGATTTGAAGTTTGATTTTTCTTCAGGCGGCCTTTAAGCTGTTTTAGTTTTCTGTTATGTGTCTGTTGTCACGATTATTCTTCTCACTCATCACTGTTTTCAAAGTATGTACTTCAACAACATTATTTAAAAGGTAAACACTTTTTTTTTTATTTTTATTACCTAATGAACTTTGCGTTAAAAACATTCCCAATTTGATGTTTGTTCCGATGGAGGGTCAGAGAAGCAAAATGTGACTAGCCCAAAAGAAAACAAATTTGAATATTTGCAAACTATTCTTCAAAAAGAAACATCAATAACACTTTCAGTTGTTGTTCCACAATATTATAAATCACTTTGAAAGGAACATTACCGAGGAAATTGTGACCAGTCATAACAGGAAAAAGTAGAGATTTTCTGTGTAAATATTTGTCTCGTTACTCGTCTGTAATTCATGGTTTCTATTAATAGGATTTCTGAACATTTAATGAGAGAGATTTTTATAGTTCTGCTATCCACCTGCACTGTGTGGTACCTCAGCTGTGCGTCTTCCCAGTGAGACCATAGAGTAAAACTGAATTCACCACAGCACAGCAAACAGCCCTTTCTTCATGAAACCGCCGTACCTTGGCAAGGGGAGTTATTTTATTCTGGCTTTTACTTAAAGTGCAACTTGAAGAAGAGCTTGGAATAAAGTAAATCTTTTTAATTAAGCCAATACACGATTTAACAACAGAATGTAGTCTTGGCAGCATAATTATTACTACTGAGAGTGTTAGCTATTAAGAAAATAAATATTTTCCTAGCTGCAAGCAGCACGGCTGAGTAGGCATCGCATCTCCTGGTGATGCTCCAGCTCACCCCAGGTGCAGCTGTAATGCTGAGGGTCAGTGACCTGAAATACCTGAGGAAATACCTGAGCAAAGCAGTGATTCCTAGAAAGCGTTCCCTGGAGACCCTTGGTATCATTTTGGAGAGGAGCTTTGCTGAGTGGGGAAGAGAATTCAGGGCTGGAGCAAATAGAGGATTCAACCTGTAGTCACTACAATGTTTCCTGGATTATTATTATTATTATCTTTTTTTTTTTTTTTTGACAAAGTCAGATTATCTCAGAGCGGGAACCCCCGTGTTATGACGTTGGCTTTGAGCTACAAAAAAAGGTTATTTGGGAATCATTTGTATGATACCTCTGTTGCATTCAGGTTGTCAAAGATCAGGATTCACAACATCATTCTGGAGTCATAAAGGTCATAATTTAAACAAAACAGAGTCGGGGATCTTGTGACATTAGTAAAGATGCAAAGAAACAGAGCCAGCTTAGTAATAATGCTTTTGTCTGAAAATAGAAGCATTTAAATAACTATTTGAAATGCGTGCAGGCCAGAAAACATATCAGTTTCAAATGCATTGTGAAATTAATGTGCAAAATTGTTTTTTGTGGGTTTTTTGTTTAACTCATGTATTCAAGGTGACCTTGTCTGGGGTTTTCCCCTTTGTTTAATTAATTCTCCATATTCTTGTGTTCAATTGCATTTATCCCAAGAAAAAAAGTAAAAAGAAACCCTGCTGAAAATAATCAGACTCTTGGCTCAGCAAAAGCAATGGTAGATGAAGGGACCTGTCATAATTCTGTTGTCATTGCCCTAGTTCAGGATGTGATGGTGACAGGATAAGATGATGACTTCTTTGTTCACCTGTCAGGTGCTCTCTGCAAAAGATACACAGCAAAACATTGAGAGAAAACAAACTGTTTCTGTATACTCCAATGAAATGCGAATGGAAGATGCAAGTTCCTTGCACTTTGTTCTGACAGTTGAAATAATTGAAAAGTTCATATCCTTTGTGAAGAACAATGTACACTGCGGGTTAGGTGACCCAACATTTCTAAGCAGGATGTTGCAAAGTGAATGTTGATGCTTATGATTGTCTGAGGACAGAAAATGCATCCTAACCTCAGTGACATGTTGCTTTATTAAAACTGAATGAGTATATAATATTTGTTACTACTTATTACATTTCCCACTACTCCACCCATACCTCACCCATGTTTCTTAGTGGTAACTACAAGAAATTGCTCAGCAGGACAAGTAGTGCTGCTGATCAGAACCGTTTGTGTTTTATTAATCAAAGCCGTACCAACCGTCAAGCAGGTTCCATTTTACCCAGCTGAAATCTTTGGAGGATTTATGGTGGCAGATAGTAAACCTGCTGAGGATTAATTCTACAGCTAATAAAAAACAAACAAGAAGAAAAACATCAGCTCGGGGCTCCCATACATCTACATTAATAGACAATGGTAGCTATTCATGTCTATGGGGAAGTCTCTGTTAATATTAGATGTCTGTATAAATAGCTAGAGGCCACACTACTAAACTTCTTCTAATGGGGCTGCATTTCTCTTCTCAAGCGCTGGCATCCAGCTGGGCACGGTGTGAGGTGAGAAGGATGGTGCTCTCTGCCAGGCACAAGAATTTACATTCCTTTACATATTGCCTGCGGATGACGGGCTAACTTGGCTTTGAGGGTTTTTTTCCGCTAGCAGTGGGAGCCCAGTGAACTAACTTCCCACTATACTTTTCTAGAACGGAACGTACAGCGGCAGCCGAGAGGGAACGAGGGTCTGGGGGACAGGGACGGATTCCTGAAGGCAAAAACATGGGAGGAAAGGAGTTGATTGGTAATGGAGAGCGTGGCAAAAAGATGTAGTGAAAATAGGAGAAAAGAATTCTCAAGAAATAGAAAGGTGCTAAAAATTATGTCACAGGCAAGAGGTTTCTATGGAGTATAATTAACATTTCATAGGAGCAATGTGTCTGGGATGGGGCACCAGATGACAGAAAAGCCATGTCGGTGACTGCCATGGAGGCGGGGAGGTGACTTCCCGTGTTGCTTGTGAGGGAAGGAAATAACAACGAGACAGAGCTGGAAGAGGAGGAGAAAAATATCACAGTCTCCCAGGGTCAGATGAGGCCCATGAGAGCTTGTAAAGGAAAACAGGTACTGCCTGAGCAGAGTGAAATTGTCCTGCCCAAGTCATGTTCAGAAAAAGCAGCGGGTAAGAGAGATGGTTGGTGAATAACCTGGGGCACAGCAAGGCTGGAAAGGCAGAAGTATTAAAAATGAGACCGCAGTGGAGGAAGCATGATTAACTTTTAAGGGATGCTTTTTTCTGAAAACACTCACAGGTCTCTTCACTGTCTTTGCATCGCTATAGCTTTTTGTTGCCGTGGTTTGAGGTTTTTTTGCTGCTTTGTTGTTGTTATCCCCTTATTGAGTTCTATGTGCAGGAGCAACCAGGGCAGAAGTGCAAGAGTTAATCTGTAGTGGGAAGAAAGAGGCTTCAAAAGTCTATCTAATGGGAAGAGTAGATGGTTTTGTTTGTTTCCATTATACTTAAAACAAAAATCCAAAACAAAAATCCAAAAATCCAAACTGTTCTGCTTTCTGAGGTCTTTGGGGTGAAGGTAACGGACTCAAATGTGCAATGGTAACATTTGTATTTGCCCAACTTGCATAGAGGGAAGTTATTGTGGTTTATAAGTCCCTTGACAGGCACTTGGAGATTGTTAAGAGGAGTAATTTCAAGGTAAATGGTCAGTTATGAGGAATCAGTGTTTAGAGTCCTGCACAACGCAGATAAAACTTTACTGCTGGGTGAAAATTATACTGTTTGCCTGGATGAAGAGCACTGAATGGCTGATCAGTAGTTCATCACAAACTGAATATTAGCCCCAAGTGCTGAGATAAAGCTTGTACTTGCGCCTGTCTGTCTGTATTTTGAAAAGGAACACTCAGAAAACTGGAAAGAGAGTTACAAGTTTGTATGGTTCTTTTCTCTTTCAATTTAAGCTTTGAATTCGGGTCAGCAAGCATCCCGTTTTGGTGACCCCTCATGACACTGGCAGAGGTGGTAGGAAAGTGCAAAGAATGAACCACATCCCGGGTTGAGACAGATCCACGGCCTGGGGAGGAATGTCCCGGGCAGATGGGTTTAGCAAGGCTAACAACCCGAATAACGGGCTGCAGATTCCCTGCTGTTCAGTGTGAGACACCCCCCAGCTGCAGATTCTCATCCCAATCCTGTTGGCCATGTCAGTCCTGTAACCTCAACCTCACCAGCATGACCTGGTGCTCCAGCATCCAGGGGTTAAAGCATAATGTGGCCGTGCTTCACGATCACAGAAAGCTGAGAGGTCTGGAGTAAGCCAGCAACCTGTATTAATGTTTTTAGATCGCTCAGTGAGGGTTTTCTGGTAACTCTTGCCAGGCAGCAGGACTTGGTAATGATTCACTCCAAATTACACCCGTAACTTCGCTGGTACTTGTGATGTACAGCCTGGTGTGTGAACGTATTACAGCCTGCAATCGGCTCAGTGAAATCTCTCTACGGTAAAAACACGTCAGGGCAGCAACAGGAACATCTCGGGTCATAGACAGCTCAAATAAATGCTATTTCTTACAAAATCGCTGACATCTAGGGTTGAATGCAGCTTTAGTGCTCAAACACCAGGACAAGTGTCCTCAACCAGCACAGATCCCCTGTAATTTGTGATGCTGGGCTTTGCGACACCAGCTGAGCATCCAACACATGGGGGGCAGAGCCCTTTTCTCCTCCCCAGCCCTTCTGCACCCGCATCCTCAGCCGGCCTGGCCCGAGAGGCCGTGCGGAGCAGCACCCGGCCGCCCCCACAAGAATTCTTGTGTTGTGGGACATGAGAAAATTGAAATTTCTTTTCAACAATTGCTCATTGAGTTCAGGATGCAGGCATGAAATGAAAGCGTTACGAGATGGCAAATATGTAACTAGTCATTTCAAGGGGTTATGGACCAGCTGATAGGGTTTATGGTGCAATAAACATTATTCTCTTTAGAACCCTTTTTTTTAAAAAAAAAATAATAACTTCTGCATATTTTATTTGTAAAGATATTGCAGAAAAGAGCGCACTTAAAGAAATAATTCTACCACATGAGGACATAAACCTTTAGTTCTGTGTAAATCCAAATAAATGTTTATGAACTGTCACATTTCAAACAGGGTTTTAGTTGAGGAATAAGCAATAAGCAGAATAATCCATAAACTTTTTTTTTTTATTTTTTTCCCAGCAAACACTTCTTTTGAACTTGAAAACCAAGACCCTAATTATTCATCTTGCACTAGCAGATGAGCTTTTACAATTAAGAAAAACAGTGTTTTGTCATATGAAATAATGTTAACTTATAGTCCCCATGAAGAAACTTTGGGTTTGCAGTAAATATCTCTTAGTGTAGCAAGAATTAGAAATGCATGTGATGATGGTGCAATGCCACTGTTGCAGTTATTTTGGGTTTAGGTTTAGGGAGAAGTGAAGTTGTGTTTGTACACAGGACGGGTCACCCGTTGGCGCTGTTACCTCTGACATTGGCGGTCGTGCTCTCCTGGTCCTTTGGTGGGGAGAGCAATTAAATGGCTTCTAATAGAATCATTCATAAGCCCTGTAAAATTTCAAAGAGACTTGAATCACAGAAATGGAATTATGTACCATGATTTAATTTAAAAGGCTGATTATCACTTAATGTTCCCTAGGATTCCTTTCGTTCAGCTTGTGATATATGCTCAGAACCAAACCAAAGATTTGTCAGCGTTCTTTCATGCTGGATATATTCTGAAAGAGGTTAAATTTGACTTGTTGTGTAGTTCGGTACTCTGCTAAAAGCAATAACATTTGATTTGGAATAAAGTATATTGCATGAAAGTTTTTGTATTATTGGTTTAAAACTCTTAGATTAGTGACTATTCACCTCATCTTTATCACCCTATAGGGAAAAATCATTGACAATTGAAGTATTTTGATTTCTGGTGTTTATACAAGCCTGAGTACGCATGCTTTGAAAACAGAGCATTCATGCTGCATATTACTAAAGTCCTCAGGAAAAAAAAGATCATCTCTGTGAGAGAGCTGACTAAACTTCCGCTTGTTTTAGATTCTGCTTTTGTATATTTTTATTGACTTTTTCTACAGAAATTAATTATTAAGGAGGCTGACCAAAGTTACTATATCTTTTAAATCTGTCTAATAAATAAATTTAACAAATTCTAACTCAAAGAAAAAGGTTCAGATATCTTGGTATTCTTTGTGAGCAAGAAAGAGCTGCATTAATTACTGTGATTAAGTGCAGGTTGCAGTGATGTAAGCACTGTTTCTCAGTCACAGCAGTTTGTACATGCACAATTTTGATATTGCATGTGTACTGCAAAGTGCAATATTTTTTACAGCATGTTTCAAACTCATCAGGCACAAAAGAAATACGTGGAGTTTGCATGATCTCTTAAAAAAGGTTGCATTAGCCCAATATACGAGGTAGTAAATAATGCATGTGATCTTAGTTGATGTGGTTTTAAAGCTGTGTAAATGGGTTTGACCTGAAAAGCCTCGTCCTTGTAAATGGAAGAAGAATGAATGAAATGAGACTTTTCTGAACTAAATTTGTCGTATTTGTACCATTCTAGTTATAATAATGTGAACGATTTTCCTGTAATCATTTAAAAACATTATATAGCAAACAGACAAATGTTCCCAAAAAAAGTAACAGCCTGGCATTTGGGGTATTGAGCCAAACATCGGGGGGTGTCTATGTTGGTGAGCAGTGCACAGAAGTAGAAGCTCATCACATCTCCCTCTCCCCAAAGGGTAGTGAGGCTGTGAGTGCTGGGGATGTGACCATCTACACATTGGACCAGCCCTGGACACCTATCAGTGGTTGGAGTGCATTAAATCCACTCCTGGGGAACATCTTGCAGGCTCTTTCTATCTGTTTTCTAGACAGGATGCTTTTTGACTGTCTTGACCTGTGTGGGTGAAGTTTGATTTGTGTATTTAACGTAATTGGTACATTTTAAGACACATAGCAGTGCTACCAGAAAATAAAAGAGGTGGCCTTCTTCATGTTATCGTAACATTAAAATATTTAGTTGAAACATTTGTTCTCTCCATAACTATTTTCATCAGACAACAGAAATAAGAAAATGTTAAGCCCAAACTATATTGGTTTCATAGTTGAACAATAAATCTCTTAGAGTTCTTCTTATTATCTCTTTCAGCTTTTAATGAAAGGTTTATATTTTCTGAGTTAATAGATATTTCCTGAAGTAGGTTACATGTACTCATGTAACAAATGCCTCCCAACTTTTTTTAAATTAATGTTTTGTGCCTTGACACGTGTTGTTTAATTGCCCACAAGCTGGGAAATATATTTTATGTACAGATGAAGTCTGAAGTGATATGTAGTAGACTTTATACGCTTTGAAGGTGGGTGTCTTCCTTAAACTAGTTGTCAGTTCTTTGCTATATGAAGAGAGACAGGCATCTCCAGAAGGCAATTACTTCCATCCTAAAAGAACCCAGACAAATCACCCTCTAGAAATGTTTTTTCTCTTTCTGTTGACTGCAGAGCATCTTCCCTCTTATTATACACTTTTCTCTTAAGTGGTCAACACGACGTGAATGAATTAATCTCTGTACACCTAAAGCAGGTTGCACAGACTCGGACAGGTAATCACACATCCCTGCAAATCTTGTTAGAGGTATTTACTGTACTTTGCTGCTTTGTGCTTGCAGTGCAGACCACTAAGTTAGCTTCTTTAAGTTGTATTGATGTAGAAAAGTTGCTTTTTTATTTTAAATCTCCATGTTTAGACGCATGAGTTCAATGAATTTTTTTTCTTATGCCTACCAAGCAAAATACTAAATCCTACCATGTTATTTTATCCATTCTCCAGAATTTTTTAGGTTTTATTGCATCTTTAGCACTTTGCAGGCAGTTGAAACTGTATTTTTAAAGCTCATGGTTTTGGATACTCCTGATACAGATCTAACAGACCTGCTCCAACTGCAAAGTAAAATTCACCAGCTTAAAAACAATGCTTTGAATTTAGGGTGGACTTGAAATTTGTGCTCAGTAGATGTGGTCAAACTGATAGGAGGTAACTATTGGAGCACCATCACTTTCCTTGTGTAACCTTCTCTGTCCACTCCACCACACTTTGCAGTCTGTTCATGTATGGATGCTGAGAAACCATATCAAAGCTTTAAGATGTTAAAAGAATTTGGATGTTGGTCTTCATCTTTTCCTGTTCCCCTGCTCCATGAATTTCAGCCAAATTTTCGAGAATTAGTCATCTCTCTTAGCAGAACATTGAGAATCCTAGTTTGAAACATGAAGATAGAGAGCGCAATGTCAGGTATGTTAATATACTCACTTGCCATCTAACTTTACATAGGCACCTGATTTTGGAGTTTGCCATGAGTGTATCTAATCAGAAAATTATATCACATGCAACACTGTAAATAGATGCAGACTTTTTTTTGGCCAAACATTTGCTTTGGTTCCTCAAACTGGTTTTTTCCAAGCTCCCCCTAAACAATCCAATATTTTAACAAAGGCTTAAATGTGCTTTATGGCATTTATTGGAATGTTTCCTGAAACTCAAAGTGACATGAAGAAGTTGTGATCCACTCGGGGGAGATGAACACAGAATTTGGTTGATGAAACACAGAGGCTTGCGCATTAATGGGTTCCTCAGGAAAGAATGTTTCACAATAAGAATCCTTTTATCCTGCTATGGTGACAGAGAAAACGGGATCATGGGATTTTCAGTATTAAGTAAAATGCGATAAGGCAATATTTTTGTTTCCAAAGCTTTAGATTATGCACAACTGATTCTGAAAGCGTGTCCCGTGAAATTTCAACACATTATGAAATCAAAGTGCTCCATAAATAAACTTTTTTTGCAAGATAGAGTAATTGGCAGGTTATAGTATCAAGTGTTTAATTGACACTGCCTTGAACATACATATATATGAAAATATGGAGAAATGTTCAATAAGAAAACAAAAAAACCTTTAAGTTTAGCCAGACTGTATGGAAATCAACGAAGCCTGAAGACACACAGGTTGTCTTCTGTGATCAGGTGTGCAGTTATGCATGAGAAATGGTACGGAATGTTTCCTATGATCCCTTGATATAACAGGAAATGTGTGTTTGTTTTCCTCAGTCACCTCTTTTATGGGGCAGAAGTCATGTGCATGGTGAGACATCGGTTAAATTACACTCATTCCAAAATGAAGTCTCGACTGAACAAGCTAAAAAAATAGTTGAGATAATGTATAAGTTTTCAGCTTAGATTTTTCCTTTTATATCAAAACTAGCGTTACATCTCTGCAATCCTAATTGTGAGACTTTTTGAGTAATAGATTCCAGGATGCTGCTCCTAAGGTAATTGTTTCACCCAAAGACTTGCTGATACTATCACTTGTCTCTTGTAACTGAATATATTAATATTAACACTGATGGCTGCGTCTTGTGAAATCAGCTCTTGAAGGATCATCATAATAAAAAAGTATTGTCTGACTCAGAAGCAGGGCAGGAAGCTTGTGTCTTCCAAAATCCTGTGGCATCTGTTGCCCTGTATGGGTGGATGCAATTTCTGATAAAGTGTCCTCAATCACTTTTCTTTGGGAAATCATTTTTAAGACTTCATGGAGACAGATTTTAAAACAGAGAAGTTGAAGACAGTGCAGCCAGTTGAACAGATTAGGAATCTTATCAGTAAAATCTATTTAAATTGAGATTATATTAATGCAATTTACATTATTAAAGGGCATTGTAGACTTCCATTAGTTATTTATAGCTGACACAGATTTCTTACTTGCTAATAGTGTGTTCAGAATATCAGACTTGATTTAGAGAAACAAAATCTACAAAAGCAGATTTTTTTTTACCCACCCATTGTAGTAGTTGCTTTTGATTTCTTAAAAGCACTTGAATATTAAAAATGTTCCTGCTTCGATTTTAAAATACAAGTAATTGCATATCTAAAATACATTTAAGTTATGCCTGATTTTATACTTTATTATAAGAGCCTACTCACAACGGTTTCATACCCCCAAAACTAGTTGAGTAGACACTTGGTCTTCACATGAGTGGGTGTTGGTGATCACGTAATCTGCAAATCTCCTGCAGCTGAGGAAACGGCTACTATAATTTTCTTTTTAGATGATACATTTTATTATTTATTTTCCTAATGGAATTTTCTGTAAATTCTTTGGTAGATTCTCATACAAAGCCCTGGATCTGAAGCGATAGAAGGAGGAGGATGAGAAGGTTCATTTTGTGGTTAAAAAGAGATAAAAGCTTAGAGTTTGCTATAGAAAACCTTAACTTTGGAAATCTGTATTATTTTTCTTAGATTTTTATAAAACATTAATAAGAGAGTTTAAGCGGAAAAAAAAAAAAAAGGAATATTTTGTGTAACAGGTAAATTATGAGGCCAGGTGCCAAAATCACCCCTTTTGGATCACCATGGGACTGATCCAGTTCCTCTGAGGTGGGTGAGAGTTTCTTCATTGACTTGAATCTCATATACGGAATTGGTGTGGCAGGTTTTTTCCCCTCAAAAAAAAAAAAAAAAAGTTTTCCATTTTTAACCTTGTGATATTAAAATGTTTAGCTATTCAGAACAGCTGTTATGTCAATATTCAGAAGTTTTGTACCTAAACTTTGAAGCATTCTGAGAGTTAAAAAAAAAAAAATAAAATAAATGGAATGTCCATTGATTATTTGTATTTCAACAGCATTTAAAGCACCAGATTGGAACATTCCCTTTGAATTTTCATAGATGGACAGACAGAAAATGGAAGGATGGTCTGTCTTTCAAAACTTTAAAATCTCTTCCACGGTCAAGTGAAATGACTGAACAAAACCAGACCCTTTGCTTAATTCCTGGAGCTCAGCTCAGCTGCTGCAGGCTCTCTCCAGTGCCAGCTTTTTCTGAGAGAGCAGAACAGATAGGTTTTAAACCATTTCCTGAGGATTAATGCTCAGTCTAGTTATGAAATTGGGAGAAAGTCTTTTTCTAATCGAGATGTTGCTTGCTAAGCTCCCTTCCCCACCATAACCCCTGCGATCTTTTCTTGAAGTTCAGTGATGAGGTTTGTCTTCCAGACCCTCCCTGGACTGTTTTAGGTTCTGTCTATTGGCAATATCAGCCAGATATTCCATGTTTTCCACCCAGTTCCAGCCACAGACACACCTCACACAGACAACCTCACTGAAGCCGAAGGAAGATTGTGATGGTTCTGATGATGTTGGGAGTAAGTTGCAAACTATCGGCATTTTAAAAAATCGAGTAATTGGACAAACAGAATATGCCTAAAACGTGAGGGTTTAACTTTTCAAAGTCACAGCTCTTGGTGAGAGGGCAAGAGCTCCAGGGGAGTCGGGACATTCAAGAAGAATAAATGAGAAAGTAAATTGTAAGCTAAATGCCTCCTCAAGGTTAGTGGAGCTGGCTTCTGGTATTAACAGTGCCTGTTGTGATTGCTGTAGGTTTCTGTCCCGCAGGGAGAAATTAAGCCTGAGGAAGCTCGTGGAATTTAAACTTTGGGATTTGGAGTTTTGCATGTAAATGCTTCATTACTGCTCGCCCCTTTGGGTCGTCAGCAGCCGGTGCTGGGTCAAAATGTACATCTTTCCATTCCCTCCACTTTCTTTGGTTTTACTCTCATGTTATCCACCTGAGCCTGTTATTGTCCTGACCTGACAAAGTAGTTCTGCTAAGCAATCTAAAATGCTAACAGGTTTGGTGGTTTTTTTTTTACCGTGTTATGTCTAAACAAAAATTTATATTAAAACGTGATTAAAAAAAGGCAGCTTTAAAGAAATCACAGTTAATTTATACTCTGCAGGCATAGCCGTAACACCTGATGAGATGTTGCTAACTACATTCAAATGACACTGCTGTAGTTTGAAAAGAAATTCATGCACTTTAGCAGCACTTGACAATGGCTGTTTAATAACCCAGTTAATCAGAAGTGGATTATAGCAACGAAACTAATGAAGCACGGAAAGTCTTTAATGAACAATGGAGGATTTTTCATTCTCTTTTGCTCTTGTGTTTATTCATTTAAGAACAGTTTGTCTAAAAACTGAAGCAACATACATCTGTTTGATACTGGATTTATTTAAATGCTGTGTTGGTATGGATGCTTCATTTTTAGATTCTTTAGTCTTAGGTCTTGTGTCCCAACTGCTCTAAACTTGATGAGTTTCATATTCAAGAATATGATGATGTAAAATGCATGTGAGAGCTGCTGACTTCAGTAGAGCCAGAAACACCTGAAAACACGACTCTCCCTTCCACACTTCTCTTCTGCCTTTCACCTCAGTTCGGCAGATATGACCAAGATAAGTAAATTCTTCCACTTTATGAGTCTCCCAGCTTGGAGGTTTGTTTGTCCTCATTGAATGTGTGGCTTTTCCAACTGGGGAAAACAGCCTGAATTACACCTCTGCCAACTCTTCTGGCTCCAGCACCGGGATGGGCTCGTTCTCTTCCCTGTTCTCCATTACAAAGCTCTCAATATCCTTTTGGTTTCCCTGTCTTGATTTCTTTAGGATAGTTAATTTAAAAAAATGATTTCCCTAAGCTGAATGTGAATGCAATCCTAAAAAATGCACAACTCAAACAGGAAAATATTCTGGGCTTCACGTGGATCTACGTGTACTAACAGTATCCTTGGATATTTCCCCTCTTTGCTCTTCTAGATTTTTTTCAATGAAATTTTGAAAATAGATGGAACTTTAAAACTCTGGAAGGGAAGCATAAAATGTTAGAAGTGTCTAACCTAAAGGCTGAAGCAAAAGTTCCACAGAACAAATTTTACATAACTAATTTGCCATCTTCGGGTAGCAAAACTTTTTTTCCGGTTTATTTACAAAGGAAATTGATTCTCACAGTAAGGTCGAGCAGTCAGGCTACAAGACTCATGTCTTCAATCAAAACAGCTTTTGTCTATTATACGTACACAGTGCAATGATACAGAGCAACAATTAATGTGTGAAAAGTATTATTAATCTACACAAATATAGAAACTCTAAGTGGTGCAGAGACAATTAAGACAATTAGTTATATTTACATAACTGAATATTTTCTTTTAATTATGACTGCTGTTGCCTGTAGCATTTATTTTCAGTGAGAGAAGGAGCATTCCATTCTTTAATGGTAGTACTCTTGTTGCAACTAGTACCTCGGGAGCTTAGTTCAGCCTTTTTTTGTTTTGCTGCTGATATCAGTTTGGAAGCCGCTGGGATACAATGTGGAAAACGATAACCAAAGCGTGTACATATACAACATTGGCAAGCTTTAGATGTCAGTGTTAGACTCCACGTTTCTCTGCTTTGTGCAAGGAGTTTCACTGTTTATTGTGCATCTAAAGTTTCCATTTCAGCAAGAAAGACATAGAGCTTTTCAAGCATTGAGCCTGGTGCTTCAAAACACCGTGGTACATAAAAATACACTTGTTTTGGGGGTAGATTTAAACAGTAAATGACTTTTTGTTCAAGACACAGTTGCAGCAAATTGTCCTTTTGTGTATGTTCTTGTTTCCTCTATGTAAGTTCCGCAGTTGTGCTCTCTGCTGTCAACGTTTTGCTGTAAGCTCTGACTCATGATATTGAGGTAGACTTTGGGGTTTTTTTTCCCTGGTTTCTCTTTTTTCTTGAGCAAGAGTAATTACATGACTGCACTATTTTGTGTGTCTTTGTTTGGATGTGATCCTAACAGATGTGATCTGTGGAGTCTCTAATTGTGATTAAAATGATTAATGTGTTTATTGTTCGTTTTTCTACTACAAAGGGAGCTGGTTTTACCTGTATGTGCCTGGGATTCCATTACGAAAAGGATTGCTGTGGAAAAAGTCTTTGATTACTGCTGGTGAAACTATGCCAAGTTATAGTAGCACAAATACTTCTGAGCGTATTTCTTTCTTACTGTAGAATAAGGCAGCATTGTTTGCATTATCTTTACGCAGACGCAGGTTTCATACTTGTTTACATGTATGTGCAAATTATTAGTACCTGAACTATTTTAAGAAATATCACAATCTAATCCCAAAAAGAAGCCAGAGCTGACTTAAATCTCTAATTCCAGACAAATGTCCCTTTAGCTTATAGAGCAACCGTAAAGATAATAACCACTTAAACTTTCAAAATGGGACTTACATGGAACTTAATGTTTCATATCATTGCAATGTTGGTTTGCATGTGGTTGAAATTCACCCTGAGCAGAAGAAATGCTGATCACATTCCGTGTCTGATTGAAGCACTTGCTGACTGTGATGTTCACTAACAAACAAACTAGCAGATGTTGATACTGAAAGAATTATCTGATCTAAAGAACGCCACCAATTGGTTTCCCAGTCTTTTTATTTCCTGTCATGCTGAGATAAATATGGCAATGATGCTTAAATAATATATTCCTGATAGAGAACAGATGAACACATACATCAGAACAGAAACTCTTCCTATAATCTTGCTGGACGCTGTTTCTCTGATGTTTCACGTACTGTCTCAGTGCCAGAGGCACTCTGCTCGGGTCAAACTGATTCTGCAAAAACTCCAAAGTATCTACCAACAAATTCCCGCACCTCTAATAAAACTCTTCTATGGACTGCACTAGAAGAAGGCTAATTGTCCCTTCATGCTCAGGATAAATATTAGGAGTTGTCATATAAACCTGTGGAGTTGTGGGGATACTCTATAACTTTTTCCTGATATCTGAGTGGGCACGTGCTGCTGCAGAGCTCTGATTAAACCGTGTGTATGCAGGGAAGAACGCCCTACATTGTGCAGCCCAGGGACGTTTGGTGTTTGCAGGCAGCTGGACTCCTCCGGCCAGGAACACAGATGCATTTTGGTGCCATGGCCCCACTTTGCCAGGCCATGGGTTTACAAGTGCTGGTAAAGTTTGTTTCCAGCCTCCAAGGTTCAGTGCTGGAAGCAAATTTCTAAGGCATCCTCCTGGCCACCGGATCTAGGTTTCCATGAGATATGGCTTTCTTCTGGTGTGTGTTTCTCAGTCAAAATACATCATTACTTCTAACGTCACATGGTAGCTGCTTTGAGGATTTTTGACCGTTCAATGCATTTACCACTTCTTGTGCACCATCTTTTTCTATTCAACTCCTCTTTCCCCTCATCTGTGCCACTCTTTGAAAGAGAGCAGCTCTAACTGCCAAACCTCCCCATTTCTTTGAGTCATCTAACACCTCTTGCTCAGCTTTGCTTTAGTTTGTCTAGGAAGCCAGATAAATATTTCATTCATTCTGAATTTTTCCCCTGGGATCCTTTTTTTTATTATTATTTATTTATTTTCCTTTTTGAACTGACTGCAACACGTTATTTCAAAGGAACTCTGAAAAGACCAGCAGCTGAAGAGTGCTGCGTATTTTATATGAATTTTAAACAATGTCCCTGGTCTGTGCAGGGAGAACGACTCAATCATTTGTAAAACTTGGCTGAAAGATGTCATGTCTGCATCTAATGGGTAAATAACTTGCATACAGTGAAAAGTAAAAGCTGGTTATGTGTCTACTCACATTTAGGCTACTGGCAATTCCTGCTTTATACTAACGGGCGAGTGTCAAGGGCAGAATAAGTAAAGATTAATCTTTGCTTGCTTGAAACTCGTAGTAAACTCCAGATGACCATTTTCAAGAAGCCTTTCCATGCTTTTCTTCTCAGCATTACTGAGAACAAAAGAGTATGAATAAATACTCTGTTACCAGACAGTGTACTGAGTTGAAATATTAAGTCTTATCAAATCTTTTCTAAAATACACTTCAAAGCTTTATTTAAGTTGCCAATCTCAGATCAGAGAGGAAAGGAACCAGGCAGGAAGGTAATCGTGTGAGAATGAGAACATGACAGTCACTTGAATTCCCTGTGATGCTTCGGAAAAAGTAAGGTTTGCTTTTATTTCGGAACTTTCCATTAGTCAAGTACTTCACCTTAAGCGTCCTATGTTTATTATTTTCTAAATTAAATCTAATTTGTTTTGTTAACACAGAGAAGGAGGAAGTCATTTTAGGACACTGAGGGTATTTTCTTCTACTATATAATTCTTCTCTAATCTTGAATTATCTGAACTCTCTAGGTGTAAGTCCAGGCTAGCTCTAAATTCACTAGTTCAAGTGTATTATGTCTAGGTTAAAAACATCTCATCTGGGTTGAATAAAAGCAAAGTACTCAGATAGCAGCTAACCTGTTTAGGAACCTTAGGGGAGTAGCGTCCCAGCACGGTGCTGTTGGGACCATGTATTCCTTCATCTTTCAAGTGGGGGATAAGATTTCTTCCCCATTGGGACCCATAAGAATAAATACAGCGAAGGCTGTAAGATGAAATGTTAGTGTAGGAATCGGATAGTGTAAAAGCCCAGAATAGATTTTTAATATTTATTGTAATATATAGCTATTCATTACAAGAATTTAGAATTAGGACAAACTATACAATAAAATCCAGACTATGTTTCAAATAACCTCTGGAAATATTACTTCCCAGTACACTTAGTGTGTAAGACCTGTGTGCAAACAGACATGCCTGAAACAATGACTGTGGTTCTTGCTCATATTTAAATCTGTGTAGATCTACAGCGGTTTGATTGAAATCAATAAATGTGATTTACATCCTTATTGCAATTTTTATTGTAGGCTTTCACCAGTATAACACATGAGATGGTTTAATTAATCGATGAGTGTAATCAAGTCCTATAATGTTTGTGATGAAATTCATAATAGCGAATTGAAAGCAGAATGTTTTTCGGTTTTTTGTTTTTGTTGGTTGGTTGGTTGTTTTTTTTTTAATGCAATAGCAGAACGACGAAAAGATGAAAAAATATTTATCCTGGTCCATATTTGTTCTTTTTTCCCTCTACGAGAAGTTTCATTTAGCTGAAAATCCTACTTATTATTTATGAGGCATCCTTTCTTTCACTGACAGACAGCTGGGGAGAGCATGCCACTTTCTATTGGTTTGAGAGATGAAATATGAAACAAGTGCTGGTTAATCCTTGAGCTTCCAATCTGACCTCTGTTCAAACATGAGATGTCAGCAAGTTAAAATATATAATAGAGCCACATTAGACAAACTTGTCAAGCAAGCTATGTTGACTAACAAAAGGACAAGTTCTTCCATACACAAATCAAATCCTGAACCCATAAAAAGCACTGAAGACCTTGGGAAGAATTCAGTCAAAACAGCCATTTATTTTGTTTTTCTGCTTGGGGGACAAGTAAAGCAGCCCAGAAACTCCTTGTAGGAGTTACTGATGTATATATTAAGTCTGGGAGCAGAAAATAGAGGAAGATAACTAGATATTGGTTATTAATTTTGAAGAAGAGCGTCTGACTGGAAATCTATGTTCAGAGTAATGTAGGTTATGTCTGTTTGGATTTTCAGAGAACAGAAAACAGTTTTAAAACATCGAATTTGGACAACATGCAGTTTTGACACCTACCTGATCGGTGCACAAATGTTTAGAGTTGTGGTTGTCATTGTAGGTGTGAAAGCTTTTTGGAGATTGGAGATTCCCTTGAAACATCATCTTCAATTGAAATATAATACCTTAAGCAAAATTATTTGGGGAAAATTCTATGATTTCTTGAACAGTTGGGTCAGCGCTAGTGGCAGCCAGGAGGGTGAGGGGTGAATGTGGCCTCCTGTATCCCTGGAAAATTTGGAATGGAAACTTTTACCTTTTTTTGTGAACAGAGTTTGGACCAAGTTTGGAATGTGAGTTTCTCTGAGCTCTAAAAAAAAATAAATAGTTGGGTAATTTAGCTGGTTTCATATTTTTTTTTTACTGGCTCAGGTCTTAAGCCTTTTAAGTGAAACTGGGACAGCTTGATGGTTTTGCAGGAAACCTAAATGAAACATGTTCATCTGACTGACTTAAGCATGAAATTGTGTTTCTCAAAGGTTCTAAACAAAATCTCAGACTTTTAGAAAAGGAAGAAAATTCTCATATGAGTTGGCACAAAGCAAAATCAAATTCTACTTATTTTTCAATGTGGGTAAATGATATTCTAGTTACTTATCTGTGTTAAAATTCAATTTCAAAGAATTTGATTTCAAGAAAAGTGAACAAGAAAAGTGCTAACGTTGCATAGGTCTGCCAAATTAAGATTGTGTTGTCCTGGTTAGTGATGTATTTACATTCTGCTTTGTTTTAGGTCAGTACAGTCTTTTATACACACAAAATACAGTTCTTAGTGGTCTCTGTCTAGACAAATTCTGGTATTCCATTTCCCAGCCACATTAGGTTGAATGGCTGGTGCTTGTATAGACTGTGCAAGGACTTGCTGCCCTTGGCAATATTAAGTGCCTCTTTTTTTCATATAGATGAACAATGGGGTTTTTCAGCATATTAAGTGGAAACAGGCTTTCCTGCAAAATTAGGCTTCTCTTCAAAGATTTAAATACTTGGCACTTCTGTGTTCCTTGGTTACCACTTTAAGAAATACCAGAGGCAGGTGATCTAGTGCATTCGTTTATTATTTCATCATCCTGCTCAAAGCAATGCCACTCTACAATGGTTAATAACTAATGAGTGACATAAAATAGGATAACTTTGGTGTTTAACGAATTTATGTGATTACCAATTTTCACCTGTTACCTCTCTTACCTCTTCAAGAGCAAATGAATGTGATATCTGTGCACCTGACACATTAAAATAAAAAAAAGATGAATGTTCTGAAGTGGTATGAAAAGTCTCTTTTCGAGACAAAAGCTGTGCTCCTTTTACCTCAGAAGGTTTTCAGATGATTTATGTTTGATATTTAGCCTCTGAATCAAATCTAACTATAATGAAATCAGGGGCATAACTTCAAATACATTGAACCCAGGCTTTCACAAAGTGGTTTTCCACTGTTACCAAAGACTTTCTTCCTCGCATGACAAAAGGAAGCAAAAAGATGATACTTGACAGTGAAAGATTAATTAATAAAATCTCTGTTTAACACTATAATCTATTAGTGCACTCCTAATTAACAAGGAACCAATTTGATTTTTCTGGCTAGAGCAGAGGAGAAAGAAAGAAAATATTAATATGTTATGGGGGAAAAAAAAAATCCTAATATTTTATGAAAATTTATGGGTGTTTTCAGCTTTTCCTGATCTCATTGTTCCTGCTAATGTTTCCCGCTCACCAACCCAGTCAGCTGGTCCCTCGATGAATCTTTGTGGGTTTTATTTGAAATATCGCTGAGCTGAGCCACCCCATGGGAGGGGAGGCAGGAGCCCTCGGTTGGGAGGGTGGATTTTTTTGTGGAGGGTGGTGGGGAAGAAAGAAAAGGGCAGCAAGACCTCTCCCCTCTGGCACTGGGCAGCCACCTGGCTGGCTTCACTACCTGTGCAACCACAGCCTTCAAGCAGCAGCTTTACATTCACTTTTCTCTCTTATTTCTGTTGCAACATGCTGCAAGAAAAGGGAATTTGCTCATCGTTGATAATGAAGAGACCTCTGGGCCTTTTGGAGATGTTTCTCTTATCTATTAACCCCCATTTGCTGACCCTCTTCTGGCAGAAGCTGTTAGCCCTGAATAGAAACTTTTCAGGTGGGGAACACCCTCTCCATTTGGTTATGCTACGTACATATAGGTAAAACATTAGATTTTAATCTTTTTCTGAAGAAGGTTTCCTGCTAGTCTCAGTATCTTTTTGAATAGCACAGATTTTACCCTCTTCCACAACAGTATCTATTTTTGGTCTACATTCTTTTACGTATTTCTTTCATATTGCTGCATTCTTTGTCTTCTCTGGTGCTCTGATAGTAACCGTCAAGCAGACCCAGACTTGTATTGGTTCTGTTAACTTCAGCTCAAGTCTTTACTCTCTGGCCTGACACGCTTGTCTTATTTCAATGAAAAATACTTCATTTTGGTGGAACATCTGTCTATATTGATTTTTGCAGCCACTTATTTCCTGAGGTTTTATCCATTCCTTTGCGCGAGACGCACACTGTGCAGGAGCAGTGTCTTAATCCTCAGATCTCCCTCCAACTCAAGCAGAGTTACCAGGAGAGCAGCCAAATACCAACCAGAATGATTTTATAAGACATCCCCACAGCAGCAGGCAGTGACTGTGCGTTAAGTTGGATCGTTTGCATGACCTCTGGTAGTAGCCTGGACCCCTTCATTACCTTTGCTGGACAATGAGAGAGTTCAGTGCACACAAATGTTGCCCTGAAAGTAGCAGGTGTTGTAAAATTGTTGTATAATTGTACAGTTTGCTACCGTAGTGCAAAAAACCCTGGCAATTGTCTTCTGTTCTTGTATGATCTACCTCTATCCTGAGCAAAGCAAAAGCAATCTCCACCAAGTTAATTCCTCATCTTCTTTACAGAAAACAGAGGCCAAAGGAGCCAGAAAGCTGATAATCTGAAGTTCTCAAATGGATCTTGAGCACTTACCCCAGATCTAATAAGCTAACACTAACAGCAGGCATAAATAACTCACCTCTAGAATGCTATGATCTTTACAGCTTGTTGAGTTGCTGCAACTATAAAAATACAATGTGAAGTGTTGAGTGGGGGTTTTTTGTTGTTTTGGGTGAGGTTTTTGGTTTTTTTTTTTCCCCTGGATGTCACATAGGACTCAGTCTTTTCCATCAGGTATTACACAGCTAAGATCTCTGTAAATCCCAATACAGTCACCATTCTTTGTGATTGTCTGATGCTTAGTGTTTGTGCCTTGGCTTCCAACTTTAAAATAGGGATCATATCACTTTCTTCCTTTTCAAGGCTAGTCTGTGAAAGCTATATTAAAAGTGTAGTTTATTCATGCCATACACTAATATAAACACATACAAGAACTCCATCAGGTGAACACACACAAAGACGCTCACTGTACTCAGGCATCTCAACTTGCCTAAGCCAGAAAACAGCAAAAGCCTCAAACAGAAAATCCATCATTAAGAGCTGAAGGGTTTCCTGGTGCAGGGAAAGCACGAACGAGCCAGAATCCCTAAAATCGAAGTGAAGATTTATAACGTCTTCACTGGCGTTTCTCTCCACGCAGCAGAGCGAAGGCTCCCACACGTCAGCAAAGACATTGATTAATTCCTTGTTAAGGAAGACGTGTTGTGTGCGGGACGGTTGCACGGGAACCGCCGCCAAGGATTATGGGCTTCACACACTCCTGACAGTGTTCACATCACTGGGCTTCTTTCTGCCCTCCCTACACTCGGATACTGCAGTGAGGCGGTAGCAGAGGAACCTGTGCCCATGGGCTTTTTTAAATTTCCCAATTTGCATCTAAATTTCAAAATAATGGTAAATGCTCTACCATGGTGCATTGTCCGAGTAATTTTTTTTCAGCTGTGTGAAACTTCCTGATTTGGTTTATAAGCATACGTAGACTGCAATTTTTCTCATATGTGATTATAGATCTAAATTCCTTCTAGCTCACTGAGGGCTATTTTTATTAGAAAAAAATTGCAGACCTGAGTCCCTCCAAGAAATGCTAGGCAACAAGGAAGCTGTCTGAATAGCCACCTGTAGATTTATCTGGTATAAAGGAATTTCTCACATGGTATGAAAGCACCTGTATAGCAAGAATTAAGGAGAGAGATGGATCTTAGTGCCTTGCCTAATTCTTATTGTGAGACTGCATTGTAGTTTACTTTACAATCAGCATCAGTCTAACATTTCTCGCTTTCCCAAGCAGAAGGTCTGCATTGGTGGACCATTTCTACTTCTGTTGACTCTCTGCTGACCAGGGGAAGGATTCCATGTTCATTTCTTGCTGTTAGATGAAGCAGGAAAGTGAATTTTTATTTTCTTGGGTGTCATAAACCTTTTGTCATAAATAGCTGTGGCCAGCAGGTTTATATGGCCTTTAAACTCATCTGTGAGGGGTTTGGAAGTGCTGCCAAGCCTGGAGAAGCCAGATGGGTTTTGGGGTACCTGGTGTATGCAGGTTAGCATGTTCTGTAAATATTCCTCCACTACATATTGCCTGTGTTTCTGCAGCACACTGAAGACAAACTGGTGTTGTATCCTGAAGCAGAAGGCATTTTTGCGGAATTTCATGAGTAATTCCTTTCAATTGTTCAGAGCAAACCGACTGAAGCCGGCAGCCACAAATCACGGCAGCAGTATTTGTTGGCTGGTGAGGCAGCGTTATTTTGCAGACTGCTGGTAAATCCCTGGGAAGTCTTCTCTGCACCCAGCTGCTAGATGAAAGACATAATCGGCGTTCACGATGGGCAGACCCCATAAAAGGCCAGAGGTTTGTAGAATTGCTATAAAATCACTGGGTCGTAGAGAATTCTATGAGCAATGAATCTCTGTTTGTTTATATGATGGAGGCTGAATTCTGCAAGGTCCTTTCCAAACCTAGAGTGAAGAAAGTCATAACATGAAAGAGCTTTTGAACAAAAAAGTTACGAACCCGAATCATAGAAGTAAAAGGGTTCAAAGCAGAGCTTGGAACAGGGAAGAACAAAGCTGAAGGATTAGTTGTAATACAAATAGCCCTCAAGTTCAAAGGCTTAGAATGGCTATGGTTAGCTCAGCTTATTACTGAAGCTCATCTGAAACCAAACAGCAATAATAATCCTTGTGGCCTCAAACTCTGCCCTAGCCAGGGGTGAAGGGAGTGGATGCTGCTTTGAAAGTGTTCCCAGGACACAGTGAATGGGGAGCTGGCTGCCCAGATGACCCGAGTGGTCTTTCTGTGTTTGTCTTACAGCAGAGCGTTGATATGAACTTTTGGGTTATCAGTCTGTGAGAGCTCAAGCCTGGAAAGCTTTGAACAGGTGGTGCAAAATACTGGATGTCCTTGAACTCTTAAAATAAATGTAGGCTGGGAACTTCACTGCAGGTTAAAGATGGGAACATGCAGTATTAAGCAATAAACGATGGCACTGTTGGTGAATAGTGAAGTTTTGGTGTGAAAGGAGAATTGGGACCCTTGGTTCGCATGTGCACATTGTCACCACCATCAGAGATCTGAATTCTGGAAGACATCTGTCATATTCAGTTGGTTTTGTTTGACCTGCCAAACACCCTGTGACATTGTGTATCAGTAGATGCCACCTTAAGGCACTTTCTTAGTAACTATCAATATTTCTGGTGTGCATTCATGGCTCTCTTCTGCAAAGCAGCCTCTAATGTGGCGCAGATTAGCATGTGGTCTCCACCCTGCACAAGACCAAAAGTTAGCTAAAAATTTCAACCTTCTCATTATTCTGACAGGCACGAAGTAGTGTGGTTTCACTAAAATAAGCTGAATTATTCCTTTCCTCCCTCCCAGCCCAGGGAGCTAGCCATTTGTTTGCATCAACTACTAAGGCAAAGACTAAGAAAAGGCTGTTGTTTTTTTCTATAATAAGTCTAGGAGGAGGCTCAAATTCTACAGTACCTGCAGTCTTCCGAGGAGACTTAGACATTATGCACAGCTTGAAATGTTGGTAGTCAATGTAGCATTTAAATCTTCAAGCCAATTAAGTGTAATTATTGAATGAAAGGTAATACTTTTCTTCAATAATATGACGGTTAAATTTAAATTGGTTTTTAAATTAGAAGGTGACACCTACTAACTGTCAGTCAATTAGGTGTTTATCTGAAGGCTGTTAGCATGAAATTTCTTTTTTTTTTTTTTAAAGTATATATATACAGGCCATGTATTAGACTGAAGAGGTTTCTGCATTTTGTGCAGAGATAGTAAATACACAGAACACACATAAATAAATGAAAAATGAAACGACAGATTTGCTTTACGGAAAGTGTCTGGTTCTCTTAAGATGTATTTATAAAAGCTTTCTATTTATTCTATTTTATTAACTATCAAAACTGAACTCTCAGCTAATGTTTCCAAAAAGTGTTTAAGGAAATAATTTGCCTATTTCCTGTATATTGTGGGTAATTTTGTCCAGAAGTGAACTTCTTGCCTTTGTCTGAATATTTCTACTACATAATACCCTCTAAAGCTTTGAAAGCTTTGGACTCATGGGCGTGTCCCATGGTTCAAGGTACAGATCTATTCCTGCCCTGTGTCCTGCCCCATAATATCCCAGAGATTTACTCAGAGAGATAGTGAGAAGTCTGTTAACAAAAAAAAAAAAATCTACAAACTTCTTTCTGTGTGTTTAAAAGCTACAGTTTTCCATAAAAATCCTCACTTCCTACAGCATATACAATACATAGGTTTCTTAATACACAATTGCAATATCACAAAATAAAGATGTTTCATTTGATTAAATAGCAATTGGAAGTTATTTTTGTACTCCAAGCTGCCTTATTAGATCTTCTCAGTGATTGGAATTACAAGCTGGTGTTACTTCTAAAAATTCTGTATTTTGTTCCTCATTCCTTCTTGCGGGAGAACTTGTTTCAGAGTTTTCTGTTTCTGACAGTTAAAGAAGCAAAAATTAATAGTTTCTGGAGGGTTCTTTTTGTAAGCAACTGCTGATAACTTTTATGTTGGCATTTACGGTAGAAAAAGATAAACAGGGTGATGCGCGAAGGCGTGTTAACAATTGTAATAAACACCTATTTTGAGAGCAATTGACATAACAGTATCAGGATTTTATTTACATAATGAAAGATGCCAGGTGACATGGCTATGTGGCTTTAAAAGGCGTTTTCCTCAACTTGAAAGCCCTGTCAATCTCTCCAGAGGCACTTTGTGATTCATTCAGTGACAGGAAGCTGTGGCAAGGAGGGCTAGAGCTTGTTTCCTTGACTTACAACTGTAGGTAATTAACTAGAGACTGAGAAGGTGTCTGTTCCCTACCCCAAAAGAGCTTTCACTTGGTTTCTGCTCAGAGCACCATATTTATGTCTGTGTCCAAAGGCGAGGAGATGGAGCCCGGACAATGTAGTTGAGCCGTTACCTGCCCACGGTTGTCACAGCTCTGCCAGGAGATGCTGAGGGGTCCTGGCTCTGCACCCACCTTGCACCGAGACCTCCCTGAGCAGGTCTGTGCTTAGACAAATGCTTCTGTGTATTAGCGAAATAGATCAGAACTCGTGTTCAAGGCATTAAAATGGAAGACCAAAGCACAGGACATGATGCATCTGTAACACAGATATTTGGTGGGCAAAGTTGGTTGGTTGTACGTGCAACTCCTGCTGGGAATTTGCAGACAAGAAATGCCTACCTTGCATGCGATTGTGTGAAAATGTAGTAGAAATCACCTGAAAATGGAGACAGTTTTATTCTTTACATTCTCCAGTCTCTATCAGAATAAAAGACTTTTTCCCCTTCCCTTTTTTCTTTCCCTTTCCTTTTCCCAATATTCAATTAGTAGCAGTTTAAAAAAAAAAAAAAAAAAAAAAAAAAAAAAAAAAAAAAAAAAAAAAAGGCTGGTAGTTTTCTATTCCTGCTATTCTTACTTTTTTTTTTTGCTTTCTGACCTTCCAGTGAAATTATCACACTACTTCATCATACAAAGGGAACACTTAAAACAATTATCTCAGAAATGCTCCTATTTACTTTCCTTTTAAAATGTTCAGCCTTTCAATGTTACAATTATGTAGACAAATGTTTCTGTTGTACCAGAAGACAAAAAGGAATAAAAGGAGAGAAGGAGAAGCCCTGAGAACCACACAACCGCTTCAAAAGTACTCAAGGCATTATGCACACTCTATTGTAGATCCATTTTAGACATTGGATTAAATCCTGCTTTCAGCACACATCAATAGCTCTAACAAAGACTTTGACTTCGCTGAGATGTTAAGGGCAAAATTTGCCACTGCGAGCAAATTGCTTTGGTGTGTAACAGGCACAATCACCGGGGAGGATAAGCGGTATAATTGTAACCCTGACCCGTACAACAGCGATACGTTATTCAGTCATTTAGTTGTGTTGTAGAATCTGCTGGAGGCTGGTGTGTACCAGGAGAGCCAGGTACTGTGCAAAGCTGACACTTCGCTTCGTCTAAAACCAATCAGACTCTTCCTGTAGCTAAGCCAGAATGAAAAAGGGTTGTTTTCTTTGGTTTTGGATTATTGCTTCTTTGTTTTGTTGGTTTTCCTTTTTTTTTTAATTTGTTTTTCCCCCTCCCCTCCTGTGGAAGAGCCCAACAAGCCTTTGTGTAACACATCTGTTTGATGACAAATCAGTGCGCGCGCAGTGATTTCCAGTAAGAGCAAAGGCAAAAATGCAGTGTAGGGAATGAAACCATGGGCCGTATCCAGCGTCTAACATCCAGACTGCACTGTCAGCAAAACACAGGTCCCAGCCTGTCCACAGCTACCCGGTGCCAGCCCTCCACCAGCCAAATACGGTGACAATGTCTGGGTCTGGGTAGGATAAAAGCTGTGGAGTGTGCCGGAGAAGAAACAGGGAGGCCAAGCGCATCCAGCACTTGACAGCATGCAGAAATAACGCGGAGAGATTACACGTGAGCTGCAGGCTTCTGTGCTGGAAGCTACTAATATAAGGATAGAAATATAAGAAACTGGGTTTTTTTTCACTGTATGGGTGATCTAAGAGTGGAACAAGTTGCCCAGGGACACTGCGGAGTCCCCTTCCTTGGAGGTGCTCCCAACTAGACCTGAACACGGCCCCACTTTGGGCACTGGGTTGGATGAGATGACCTGCAGAGATCCCTTCCAAATTAGATTGTTTTGAGATTCCACGAATGGTGTGAAATAACCTCAAACTAAACTTGGTTGCCATGGTAATGCGATTTTCTATTGTTTCTTCATGCACCTGTGAAAGAACTTGTGGTGTTCAGATCTGATGCCATCCAGTCTGTAACAGATCAGACATACTCGAGTTTTAGTCAGAGGTTAGAATAAGCACTTGATCAGAAGGGAGTATTAAAACTTTATTTGCTTTTGGTTTTGGTTTTAACTGAGGATTTAGCCCCTGCGTGTACATGGTGTTACGTGCTGTCATTTTGTTATTCTTCTGTTTCTTGTGGTCTGTGCAGTTATACTCAAATGGTATGTACAGTTTCATTTTCTGGGAGAATTTTGAACCCTACGCAGTTGCATATCTGGTGGAGGTAGTGACTTGTTGATAAAATACTTTATTGCACTATTTCCATATTATAAAATGTCATTGACTTTTGTATTGACCACCTGTGTCCTAGTTTTGACAGACAGACAATATTGCTATTGATTTTGTAATCAGAACAAAATTTCAAAGTCTCTGGAGTGTTCTGAACCTGATTAACATGCGTATCTATAGACTAGAATTAGCACAAAAGGTTAATGTTAAGAGCTATGAATTACTGAAACTACCTTGGTTGCCTGAGATAGATCATGGGAACTACCAATGCTGCTTTGAAATTCCATTTAACAATTCAGAGAGAAATTACATGTTTGCCTATGAACTACAAGAATAATAATTTACTTACATTTCTAGTATATTAAATTTTAATATTGCTTCTCAGTCTTTTTTTCAACGTACCCTGTAATAATTGGCAATAGTAGTACAAACACTTTACTGTGTTGTGTTATAACCTGCCATCAGAGATCTTCTGTGTTCCTTCCTGAAGTAGCAAATTAAACTATCAAAGCACAAAAGGTGCAGTTCAGTTATAACATCAATAGCTGAGTTAATTTTCTATATAATAAACTGCTAAGTTTTTTTTCTGCCAGAAGTGTGAGAGAATGGAAATACAGATATTTAAAAAAAAAATATGACTTTTACAGTGGAATGTTCCGGCTGATGATCAGAAATTTTTGCACAGGAAGATTGAGAGTGACTGTATCCGTGATAAATAAATGAATTAATTAAAAGGAAAAAAAAATAAAGAAAAGAAAAACTAATAGCTCAAAACAAGGCTTTCACAATAAGGTCTAACACTAGGATGAGACTTATCACCACAGGATAATAAATTGAATTAAAAGGACTGTCTAAAGCTTAGGAAGGGTTTGAAGAATCACTGTTTGTGATTTGAATCCTTCACTCAGTTTGGAGCTCTGTCTATGGTACTGTACAACTATTTTATCTGACAAGGTGTGAAAAGAGCACTAGCCGAATGAGAAATAATTTTAAAAGTTCCGAGTTGCTGTGAATTACTGCTTGGCTTTGAAGTTGGTCTTCCTTTGTGTGGGGGTTGGACCAGATGCCCTCCAGTGATCCCTTCCAATCTATATCACTATGATTCTGTGTTTTCCATTGAGGAGGCATCTTGGAAGTGACATTTCTAAGGGGTGTATTTTTGGGTTTGAATTGTTTATAGGAGGATGTCCGAAAATAAATGGACTTAGAGACCAAAAACTCTTCTGGAAATGTGCAGATAGTTTATATGTGTGGGTTAAGCTTCCTGTTTTTATGACCGTATCTGATTATTCCATGATTCTGTTTGCCTCTACTGGTGGATCTATTATCCTTTATGCAGACCTTTACACATGGAAAATGTCTCCCAATCATTTCTCTTACCACTTCTCTTTTTTTATTATTTTTATTGAAGTCCATTGTAAAGAGCTATTTCCTCCAGAGCCCTCAAACATAGTGATAATAAAATGATGAATAGAAGAGAATAACAGGTTTGTGGGGTTTTTTTGATTCCTTCCATTAGACGCTGTAGTGCATTTTTTTTCTTTTTTTCCATTCAATCCGACTTTTCTTCAAAACTGTCAGCTTAACGGAGAAGAATCTGTTTTTTTTCTTGATCAGTGATGAGACTTGGAATAATGCATTTTCTACCCCAGCTCGGGTCTCTCAAGTGCTTGAAATCCACACTTCTCCTCAAAGGCCACTCTGTTCATATTATATACCAAACCCAAACATCTAATAACGAGGGCAGTCATCTCTCCCTTTAGTCAATGCGGTAAGGGCTGCATCTCTCCTGACTATTGATGAATTTTGGGTACCAGGATTTCCTTCTCAACAGCACATCAAAATGCTTTAAAACAGAATGACTTATGTAAGTCTGTTTTGGAGGAATAAAGCTTATCTCTACCCTTAAAACAAATAATAAAAAATCGTTCTGATAAATGTGTAGAGCAGAGACCTGTTATATATCCAAGAGGCAGCAGCCACTTGTTGGTCCACTGAGAACATGAACAGTATTTCCATGTTAATAATAAATTGGTGTTCTGTGGGAATGTATTTTCCACACCAGATACTACAGTGTGTGACTAGTAGTTTAATGGGGTAAGAAATGGGATAACTGGGACTAAAACAGAGCAAAAGCACAAACAGAGGAATTCAATACTCTTGAATGAAATACCTTGGTGCTGTCTGTATGCAGAGAGTAGTGTTCCACACTTTATGTTCTGCTGAGGTGCAAGTGACTCTGCCTTTCCATTGCAAATTCCATCAATTTTACAAAACTATTGTTGAAACAATTCAGACTTTCCTGTGGTAATCAGATAATTGAGACTATAGTAAACTAGCAGCAATTGCTAAATTAATTTGTGAAACAGTTTTAAGTAACAAATAGATGGGAGAAAATCACAATCTGATTATAGGTATTGCAGAAGTAAGAAAACAAATTAAATTCATTGGATAAATTATTCATTGTGAATCACTTTCTCAGTACTACAACTAACTCCCTAGGGGAAAATATGCTGTACATCTTCAAAGAGGAGTTAGAGCACCTTCCTTTGATTTCTCATAAAAAATTTCAGATGACTGCAGGTGCCTTGGGTACCTCCTTGAATCTATTCTGATTTCAGTTCAACATGGGTAAGGCAGAAGAATTGAGAGTTATGGAACCACATAGAAAGATGGGTCTGGGAATCGGATCTTTTGGTTCTTATGGGTTTCTGCCACTGCCTTTGCTTATGATCTTGGGCAAATCTATAAATCCTATTGCTTACATTTTCACAAATTCAAGGTTATGTGTTGTATTTTTGATTTCTTTTAGTGAATGCGTAAATGACCTTCAGAACAAGGCCATAAAAGACTTCTAGGACTGGGACTTAGATTTATTGTTTCTAATCAGAAATCTCGAGCATATATTTCAAATTAATATGGTGGAAAATAATATGAAGACTCATTTTAAAACATCTAGTTATAAATTCAGGTGCAATATGTTTCTTTGAAGTTTGCTCCATTTGTCCATAGCATAAGCTGCCCTTAATATTTATTTCCTTTCGGTCTTATATTGGTTTCATCTGAACAAAATAAAAGCAGCCAGAGGCTGAAGCACAGACTGATTAATAAATGCACACCTTTCAGAATTAGTCTTATCTAATGAGAAATCTAAGATGAATGTAATAATTTCTCTAACAAAAAGGAATTATTTTTTTTCTGATCCCGTGTACCAATTGCTTTTAAAATCTACCCTGGGATTTTAACATTGCAAGCTGGAGACAGCCATTGAGAAGGTTTTTTTGAGAGTTGGCTGATGATAAGAACTGTATTTTAAAAGACATGTTGAATATGATAAGAATTAACATTGTGCTTTACCTTAATTTAGTATCTTAGAGCCTTGGATTGAGGATGATACTGAGACACGGGAATTAAGCTGTCAAAGGAACTTTTTCTTTCTTACGTTGCTTTCATCTGTAGCTAGTAGAATAATTATCATCAAATAAAGGATTAGCTGTGGCATTTTTAAATATGTAGTTGAACAAGTATTTTAAAGTTATTCGTTTTGTTACAGAGATGAATAGATAATTCAACAAATATGCTGCTGAATAATGTATTTATTAAAGCACTGGGCTTCTTTTGTTGTTATTTTTTTTTGGCTTTTTGAGTGCTGGACTGATTCATCCAATAACCCAAGCAGCTATGCTACCAGGACATAATAGGACAGGATGGTAAACATTTTAGTAAAATAGGTGCTTTCAGACCTTATGCAAGGAATGACAACTTTGGAATGACATCTGCAAAAGTCCGTCTCCTCTTGTTTCAGCGGGGGTATCGGCTGCAAAAAGTAAACTCAAATTAATGTAATTCTGTAAAAAAGTGAGGCAGTCTTCTCCAATATTATATTATGTCTCTGCACGTAACTCCGCTTTTAGAAGGACTAGAATTTCCTGAATTTGCTAGACTGTCTGCAACATTTGCAGCAGCACATGTGTCCTGCAAACGTGTCCTTGGGCCGGGCAGTGTTCTGGGCAATGACACCGAGTTCACCTTCCCTGTGAGCCTTGCCAATGGGTTGGATACTGTTTCCCTCTCTATTTTTTGACTCCTAGGTTACTCAAGGTGCTTGTGATTTGACTGTATGTACTCCTAATTGCAGCAAATGTACCATGTAATTTGTAATCAGGTTACTGTGGAATTCAGAGGTTAATTTACCATCTTTTTAAAACAACCTACCTGGAAGCTTATGGTTATAGAGACTTCTATTTCCTTTTTTTTTGCTCCCTGCATGCAGTTTGTTTCACAAACTTAGATATAGTAATTACGTAATTTATGACATAGATAATGGGATGAGAGGTCAGTATATGAGTTGCTTAGCTCTGTTTTCCCATGCAGAGCTGTTTGCTCTTCAGAGGTACCCTGGTTTAGGTGTGGACTCAGTCTCACATCAGACTGGAGTGGACTTAAAAAAAAGAAAGCGTGTGTCCAACTGTGATTTCTGAGAATCAAGTATTCTCACTTCTAGGATTCAAGGTACAATTCTCAGAGCTTGCCAGAGACACTCAGGAATAAGACTTTCAGTTGAAGGATCATGTGAAAACAAATTGCTCGTCTCCCGTCCTGGACCCAAGGTTAATTACTGTAATGTAGAACAGACTGAGGAAAATGTTGTGTACAGATCTCTTCAATTAACCCCTTGTCTAGAAAGGAAGCATTCTGCAATAAGCAGCAGACCATCTAGTCATTTAAATATCAGGCGTTTCACGGCAATGAAGCATCAGGAAGGAACATGAAATAATGTTTGATGGAATTACATAAATGCATAGAGAAAATGGTGAAGTTGAGGGTTAACCAAAATCCTGCAGTATGAGACAGATGGATAACAGGCCAGATATATAAACGACAGCCTTTGATATTCTATGTATAGTTTTACATACCCAAACACTATCCCTTGCATGTGATTATCTGGGTGTGTATGAAGTTATCTGCCAAAAATAGTTGTGTAAAATACTTCTAGGAGTGCCTTAGACTAATACTCTATTACAGAGAGAATAACTAAACTGTGGAACTAACTGGCACAGAAATTCATTGAAGGCAAAAATCGGGGCAAATAAATGGATAACAAGCCTGTCAGGAGTTATAATTGATGGTGAAGAAAGATTTTAGAAGGAATACTAAACATCCCAGTTCAAGAATTAAGCCTTCACTGCTGGAGATGTGGCGTATGGGGCAGACAATCAGGTGTCTGCCTCTGCTCGAGGTCTGCGCTCTGACCACTGTTGGAGATGGGGTGGTCAAAGGATTGTCACGTATCATCCACCGGAATGACCTCTGTGAATAACTAGAGGTGGTTTCCATCCACTTGGAAAACAGGCTCTTTATCAAGGTGTGTCTGTGTACAATATTTTTTCACTTTTTCCCTGTCTTATGAGGACATGGCCCTTCCTGTACTTTCGTAGCTGTGGAGTATAAACTCTTCTCATTTTGCAGTACTGCAGAAGCCCAGACTGAAAATAAGAATAACATTCTTAGTTGCCTGCAGCAGATGATATAAGGGAGAAGGAGTTATTTTATCTGTTATTGTCAGAGTGACTCAACTGGCAACAATATTGTTTCCAAACTGGTAGTTTTTGGGTTGCTATACTGTATCACAGATGATGCTGAGCTGCAGAACTGGGGATTGTTTCTGAGATGAAACTGAGAGAAAGGAAGAAAGAAAGAGAGGAGTTAATTGATGATGAAAAATGCTTATTATTCCCTTAGGAAGGTAGCAAGTTATATTCCTTAATAAGTCCAGAGCTGGTGTTCCAGATGTATGTTCTTCATTCATAAGCACAGTCCTTTACTTGGAAACCTCCCTCATACCAGCTTTACAAGTAACTGTTGGGCTCTCAGAATTACTTCAAAACAATAATAGCAGTTAAACAACAGATATTTTTGATCTGCCCCTCTCAGGAAAACGTCTATGGCAGTGCCCAGGAACAGATTTCAGGCTTTCTCTGAAAAACGTAAATATGTTGCAAGGCAGATGGTGCAGAAGGTGAGCCTGATCTTTCCGCTGAAGGAATTAATATTAATATCAGAGGTGTTCATTTTCATCTTTAAAAATCTTGAAGATCTGGAGGAGGCAGTTTTTTCCATATATATGAAGTTTGTCATAAGAAAAAACCAGAATATTTTCAGAGAAAACTGTCATTATTTTCCTCAGGAAAAATATCATTCTGCTGAAAAGCAATTACCTATTGGGCAAAGAAAAGCAGTTTGATGGGAAATTGCCCCCCTATCAAAACCTGATCAGCTTTGCCAGACTGGCTGGGAGAAAGAATTAGCTAGAGAAAGATAGGAAGCAGGGAAAGAAGGGGCAGAGAGGCAGAGGAGAGATGCCTATCAACACATTTCATTCCTTATCAGAAACACTGCTCTGCAGCCAATTTACCTAAATAAGGATCGATTCAGTTACAGTCTCTTCCCTCCTCTTTGGGTGACTACTTTTGTGTTATAACTTGGCTGCAGTGAGACCTCAGCACCTGCACTCTGCTACAGATGGACGTGGATTTTCTCCACTGTGTTGGAGCCATGGGAAAACTCTGAAGTGAATCAGAGTTGGTGGGTGGGTTTTTTAATCTTCTGTTTTAACTTCACCTGTCTTAAAACTCAGGGTAGCAAATGTTGGATTTGATTGAGTTTCTCAGAAAATTCTGCTTAGCTCAGTCATTTCTTTCAAGCCATTAACTATGGTTGTCATGTATACTTGCCACTAAGCAAGGCTCTAGCTGC